>JARWKJ010000011.1:42887952-42907952 GCA_029959095.1 Rhinichthys osculus | reverse complement strand
CCTCGTGTTTCTCCCATGGTGCGACCCCTCGTGTTTCTCCAATGGGGCGACCCCTCGTGTTTCTCCAATGGTGCGACCCCTCGTGTTTCTCCCATGGTGCGACCCCTCGTGTTTCTCCCATGGTGCGACCCCTCGTCTTTCTCCAATGGTGCGACCCCTCGTGTTTCTCCAATGGGGCGACCCCTCGTGTTTCTCCCATGGTGCGACCCCTCGTGTTTCTCCAATGGGGCGACCCCTCGTGTTTCTCCAATGGTGCGACCCCTCGTGTTTCTCCCATGGTGCGACCCCTCGTGTTTCTCCCATGGTGCGACCCCTCGTGTTTCTCCAATGGTGCGACCCCTCGTGTTTCTCCAATGGTGCGACCCCTCGTGTTTCTCCAATGGGGCGACCCCTCGTGTTTCTCCCATGGTGCGACCCCTCGTGTTTCTCCAATGGGGCGACCCCTCGTGTTTCTCCAATGGTGCGACCCCTCGTGTTTCTCCCATGGTGCGACCCCTCGTGTTTCTCCAATGGGGCGACCCCTCGTGTTTCTCCCATGGTGCGACCCCTCGTGTTTCTCCAATGGTGCGACCCCTCGTGTTTCTCCAATGGTGCGACCCCTCGTGTTTCTCCAATGGGGCGACCCCTCGTGTTTCTCCAATGGTGCGACCCCTCGTGTTTCTCCAATGGGGCGACCCCTCGTGTTTCTCCAATGGTGCGACCCCTCGTGTTTCTCCCATGGTGCGACCCCTCGTGTTTCTCCAATGGTGCGACCCCTCGTGTTTCTCCCATGGTGCGACCCCTCGTGTTTCTCCAATGGTGCGACCCCTCGTGTTTCTCCAATGGTGCGACCCCTCGTGTTTCTCCAATGGTGCGACCCCTCGTGTTTCTCCAATGGTGCGACCCCTCGTGTTTCTCCCATGGTGCGACCCCTCGTGTCTCCCAATCGTAAGACCATACGGCACTGTTTGAGGGAAGCATCTGTAGTGTTGTCCGAAACCATAGATATTGAGTGCACTCATGCAATCCCACAATGCATTGCAATAACGAGCGTGCAACCGTTGTACGCCAAACGCCTAGAGAATACCCAGAATGCACTGTGAATGAATTCCCATGTTTAACCAGAAGATGGCACCGCAGAATCCATTTTCCAAACTGGTCCAATGTGGATACAGCGTAATATCATACGGGTGAAAAGTCCCTTTTATTTGATTATTCAATTGTTTAATTACGGTTTAGACTTGCTAGTTTCCATGTGTATGTAATGCTTCAATGATTCGCGATCAGGAGGTGTTTATAATTCATACTAGAGAGAATTATATTGGGACAAACTAACTTTTTTTTCTCCAGAAAAAGAGAAACTACATCTTTAATGCTTATATCTGCTTAAAGTTAATGTTGTGTATTTTTAGCACAAGCCAACCGACTAATAGCAATTGATTTCAATGCATTTTTAATCAGGCATTTCAGTCGTTAACTGAGACTAAAACATTTCTGTTGATTGGGATAAAACTGAAACAAGTTGAAGCACTAATTTTTTTTAAAATCTGGAAATAAAACTAAAACTGAAATAAAAATAAATGAAACTTAAATGGCAATGTTAAAAAATCAATAAAATAATGAAATGAAAATAAAAATATAAAAATAAATTAAACTTAAATAGCAACGTTAAAAAATCAATAAACTAATGAAATGAAAAAAAATATATAAAAATAAATTAAATTTAAATAGCAACGTTAAAAAATCAATAAACTAATGAAATGAAAATAAAAATATAAAAATAAATTAAACTTAAATAGCAACGTTAAAAAATCAATAAACTAATGAAATGAAAATAAAAATAAATGAAACTTAAATAGCAATGTTAAAAAAAACAATAAATTAATGAAATGAAAATAAAAACAAATGAAACTTAAATAGCAATGTTCAAAAAACAATAAACTAATAAAATAAAGAAAAACATGAGGAAATTACTAAAAATGAAACTAAAATTAACACGAAAACCAAAAAAACGAATTCAAAATATGAATAAAATTTTAAATAAAAACTAAAACAACACCGTGTCCCAAGACACAGACCCTCAGAAGTCCCTACATTCTCTAATTAACTGATGCAAGTAATTAATAAGTGCAAATGCGTAATATTAATCTCCAAATGGCGTCTGATTTAACGGCATGCTGGGAACTGAAAGCCCTCGGTCGCCGATGGAATTGAATTGAGAGGTTGCACAAAAGCTTCTTTCTTTTATTATGCTAATGGCCGGCTCTGACAGGCAGAACGGGGGAGAGAAGGCCGATTTAATTAGTGCTAAAGAGGAAACGTGGAATCATTTTCAACACAAACAACAAACACTGACAAAGCAAAGGAAACGGCATTATAGCGGGACTAAAGCATTCGCTCGGCTGTTGTTATCGGGTGTAGGATGAAACGAATCTGACCTAGTTACGGACCGGAGCTGTGAACGTCTGCGCCGTTGCTTTAGTCCCGTTGGTTTTAAGAGCATATGCCACATCTTATTACTGTGTGTGTTTCAGGAATGTGACGCAGCCAATAGGACTGGTCATGTTGCATTTCATGTGCATTTGTGAAATCTCAGAGGAATCTCTAAAAGTCAGTGGCATTTAGACCTGGAGGGCGTGCGGTTAAAAGCTGCTCTCTCTCTGCTCATGCACGAACCCCACTGTGGAGAAGCCGTCGAGCATTGTGCCGAAACACCCTTCTGGAAGTCTTTTTTTTTTTTTGGTTTTATTTTCAGTTATGATACATGAAACAAAACCTATATACATAACATTACATTTGACATTTTTCAAACAACAACACGCAATTCAGACCTCACTTATTTGGCTGTACTAATCATATAAAATCTAAAATGTAAGGAATGTAATTTCAATTAATTTGCAATAAGAGAAGGTAAATGCTCCAAAAAAGATCCCCAAATTTTTTTCTAAAGTTTTCGGTGATTTCCTAACATTGAAAAGGATTTTCTCAGGGGTGCAATATGAAATGAGTTCATTGATCCATTGTTTTCTTGATGGAGAATAAGTCGACTTCCAGTTCACTAATATACATTTTTCCCCCGACCTTCTGGAAGTCTTGATAGGAAATGCATGATTAAATATGGAGAAATATAACATTATTAAAGAAATATACCTTAATGCTGCTCCAAACCCATATTAATAATCTCTGACCTGTTGTTTTACACACAGGTGAAACTCGAAAAAATTAGAATATCGTGCAAAAGTTCAGCAATTCAACTTTAAAGGTGAAACTAATATATTATATAGACTCATTACATGCAAAGTAAGATATTTCAAGCCTTTATTTGTTATAATTGTGATGATTATGGATTACAGCTTATGAAAACCTTTTCACAATATTCTAATTTTGACTTTGGGGTTTTCATAAGCTGTAATCCATAATCATCACAATTATAACAAATTAAGGCTTGAAATATCTCACTTTGCATGTAATGAGTCTATATAATATATTAGTTTCAGCTTTTAAGTTGAATTACTGAACTTTTGCACCATATTCTCATTTTTCGAGTTTCATCTGTACTATGAAATAACTTGACAAGATGACAAGCTTAAAAAATGACAAATAAACACCATAAAACGAATTAAAGTCATAATTTATTAAAAATATTGCATGCAGATATTTGTTTTAAAACATCTGAACAAATGCACAAATGCAATTTAAGAGATTTTCATTTAATTTCATAATTTTTGGTTTTGTTCGTCAGACACAACTTTGAGTATTTGATATAAAGTCGTATACACTATTGCTGCTTTTATATATTTATTTATATTCATTCAATATGCGTGAATGACCTTGAAATGTAGTTGAAATAATGTCAGTTGCTAAACAATATTTAACGCTGAATGGTTGTAAAAAAAAGTGAAACACAATTTTTTTATCAAAACTTTGAAACAATGTTGCAATATCAACATTGACTCGATTTGCAGATGTATAATTTATGTCTTAATATTTTCACAAAACAAAATGTTTGATTCAACCTTAATCCATGACATTGATTTCCCTTTGAATAAATGTTAGGATTAGTGTTATTACAGATTCGGCCGCAGGAATATTAGGCTGCCGTCACTTTAAGAGCTGCACGGATCCAATATACTGATACACATGCGTTTCCTCTGTCAACTGTCTATGTTCACTTAAAACATAAGCGATTGTGTTTAATAACCAACATATTTTTGTGTGTACCGTAATTCCTCAAATAAAGACCGGTATTCAAATAAACGCCGGGCCTCTGATAGTGGCCGGGGGCGTGGTCAACGCGGACAAATAAAGGCCGGGGAAAAAATAGTGTGAATAGGTACACTTTAAATGAGTGTACACTCAAAGACGGACGCGCTCAGCGGTTGTCATATCACAACTATTCAGTGTTTTTAACCACATGTTTATTTTAGGTTTCAGACATTTAAATAGATATGATTTATAGCAAAACAATACATTTATAGTTTGTAAAATACACAATGGTGTCTATGGAAGCAGCAATAACAACCCATTCAAATATATTTGGCGACGTGTTTTATTCATATCAGATACACAGTGTAAGTAACTATAAAGTTTACTCTATTCTTCTCCCAGTTCACCGGCCACTTACTTTCATGTATTTCGGGAGAAACTGAAGAATTCACGCGCTGTAACTTAACAAATCCAACAGGAATCTCTGAACTGCGGTGCCCATCTCAAGATACAGATCAAGATCATTTATAAAGGGTTTTAAACGACAAAACAAACTCACTTACACGGATTTGAGAGTCAGAATAGAAGATAGTTGATGACATGGTAAGCAAGTTTGTTAATATTTAGAAATAAAAGCGCTACATCTGTCATACAGCGCGTGCCAAGCATGACGCGTCACCATGGAAACTTGGCTGGCGGGCGGGCGGGGATCGCGAATTAGAAATAAAGGCCTGCCTCTAATAAAAGCCTGCTTCAAATAAAAGCCGGCTACCATCTGCAGTTCAGGTAAATAAAGGCCCCGGCCTTTATTTGAGGAATTACGGTATTTGTTCGTTCAAGTGCGAAAAGACGCGTTCAAGTTCAGTATCGCGCAGACTATTCCACTTTCCTCTTCTTACGCATGAAATCATTAAAATGCACACATTTTATAACAAGTCTCCGATTCCTGAGCTTAAAGGGGTGGTTGATTATGATTTCACTTTTTAACTGTAGTTAGTGTGTGATGTCGCTGTTTGAGCATAAACAACATCTGCAAAGTTACAACGCTCAGAGTTCAGAGCAAAGGGAGAGATTTACTTTTACAGGAATCACTTTTTAAGGACTACAACAAACGGCTGGTAGAACTACAATGAGCTTCTACCCGGGTTAGTGACATCACAAACCCTAAAATTTGCATAAACCCCGCCCCCGGAACACGATTTATAGATTATCATGACAGAATATGCTAATCAACAGTTTCTGACATTTTAGTGTGCGTCTCTGTGAGGTACTGCTCACACACACACACTCACACTCACAAGCTCTTGAAGCTCCGCCCCCTGTGCTGAGAGCTGCAGCTCATTTGCATTTAAAGGGACAGACACAAAACGACACGTTTTTGCTCACCCTCAAAAAGTGTCAATTTTTAACATGCTATATAAAAATATCTGTGGGGTATTTTGAGCTAAAGCTTCACACACACTCATCTATTTTACATTTTGTGAAAAGGGGCATTATACCACTCCTTTAAGTATCCGATTCCAGAGTTTCAATCGATTTTCGATTCCCACCGCTAAGTATCACAGGAGCAAGTTTAGCTCTTGCTACAGTACGTTGCTGTGGTGCGGCCCGTCTTGACCCAGTCTGGCCTCATCTTTTACTTGCCTTGTTCTCAGTTCAAATTGGATTTGAGCGTTCAGTGCCAGATCCCATAGAATGATCCTCTTGATTCCATGCAATCCCTCAATCCTGCGGGAAGAGACAGGCCAGCGCTGTGTCAGCCGAGGGGAAGATGGGCGAAGCTACGCACAGATGCAATGAAAGACTGTCCAGATGGACTGAGGATATTCTAATGCAGTACAAGGCAGTTACTATGTTGTTGGTAATGTTCAAACTCTGCACATTTCCCCCCCAAAACTCGCTTAAAACTCATCTTTGATCACCAAAATTACATTTAAAAAAAAAAAGTTCCTTGAAAATGTTTTCTTCATCCCTTAAAATATCTTGAATGTAACTCGACACCGGGGGCGTCACTAGGATTTTCATTTTAGGGGGGCTAAGCCCCCAATATGATTTTTTTTTTAAATATTAAAAAAGGAAACACTTTAGTTTAGGATCTAAAGATCACTATTAACCATTTTCATTAAGATGCAAAGGCATGGTTTTATATTAACTGTGGTCCCAAATGTGAGGTAGGGCAAATACGGGGGTTCGGTGTCTCCCCGAGAAAATTTTCATTTCTCTGATCTACATATGTGCATTTTAAGATGTTCTGAAGGCCAAAAAACTTGGATAGTGGGCAGCTGATTATTTTCTCTCCTCATCAGCATCACACTCTTTTTCTCTTTGTTTTTATCTTGCCCTGTCTCTTCCCCTCCTAAAGCTGAGCTTTGACTGATATAGGCTTTTCATTTTTGTCTGTCAGTGAAGAAAGTAAACAGATGGGTGAACTGATAGGTTGATTTTGCCTATGAATTATTTTCGCTACTAAAGCTAGGTAAGTAAGTTTATTAAATGCATTCACAATATGTAGGTTACACATTTATTATTGATCTTATGCCTAATACAGGGCCGTAGACAGGGCTTTATAATCACAGAGGTCCTAAATTTGAGGTTGGTAGGGGGTTCAAATTTTTTATTTCTCTGATATGAGCATTTCAAGACGTTTGAAGACCAAAAAAAGGATAAGAAATAGCTTTAAAACGATACTCGGTTACTGACGTAACCTCGGTTCTCTCTAGAGAGGGAACGAGTATTGCGTAAGTATAGCTTACGCTACGGGGAAAGATTCATCTTCTCGAGATATTGAAGCCAAAAATTATCCTCAATTTTGTATTCATTGTCAACGCAGTGCAGCAGCTAGCAGACCTAGAGCAGGCCATCTCGCGTGCTCATTGGCTGCCCTGCTGGCATCTGCTGCAGCCTACCAGTGAGCCCCGCGTGACGTCACGCCCAATGAAGGGCGCTCGCGGCACGGCCGGTTACGCAATACTCGTTCCCTCTCTAGAGAGAACCGAGGTTACTTCAGTAACCGAGTATCGTTCTCTTACGAGAGGTTCTCTCGTATTGCGTAAGTATAGCTTACGCTACGGGAACACTTTGTCAACGCCGTGCGCGCCAAGCATCCACCATGAGACCCCGAACTTCCAGGGGAACCCTATAAGGTGGAGAATAAGGTGGCCAGCCACGTGGGCCATCACTTGTACATAAGCACACATAGGGAGTACAGAGCAGCGCGCTGGTCTGTATAGGCACATGGCACATACCCTACTTAGTGCAGCTCAACCAGGAGAGCTGAGTCATGTGAGAGTGATCTGAGCAGGAGGTCTGGGCAGAATACACCTCTCCTTTAAACTGACAACAGTTTAGCCTGCAAAGCAGGAACTTCTAGGTTATAAAACCTGACAAAGGAAGAAGGGGAGCTCCAGCCCGCCGCTACACATATATCATGGATAGAAATTCCACTGGACCATGCCCACAAAGAGGCCACGCCTCTCGTGGAATGAGCCCTGATGCCCAGAGGGCATTGCAGACCTTTTGACGCGTAAGCAGCTGCTATAGCGTCCACTTTCCATCTGGATAGGCTCTGTTTCGAGGAGGCGAGACCTTTGGTGCGCCCACCGAACGAAACAAACAGCTGTTCCGAACGCCTGAATAAGGCGGAGCGCGTAATGTAAAACCTCAGCGCTCTGACAGGGCAGAGGAGGTTCACATCACTTTCGCTATCAGATGCTGGGAGAGCTGACAACGAGATAACTTGCGCTCTGAACGGAGTGCCCATCACTTTAGGAACGTAGCCATGTCTAGGTCTGAGGATGACTTTAGAGTAATTACAGCGCATGCAGGTCCCCCACACGTTTTACTGACGACAGTGCAGTCAGAAAGACGGTTTTCAGTGATAGACATTTCAACCCCACGGAGTTTAGTGGTTCGAAGGGAAAAGCTTTCAGGGCCTCTAGGACCAGTGAAAGATCCCACATGGAAACCGACGGGGGGCGTGGCGGGTTCATCCTCCTAGCTCCTCTAAGGAAGCGGATGACCAACTCATGTCTTCCTAATGACTGGCCGTGCGTCGATTCTGCGAACGCTACCACGGCCGCCACGTAAACTTTTGAGCGTGGATGGGGACCTTCCCTTATCCAACAGCTCTTGTAGGAAGGAGAGCAGATGCGCCACCCCGCATGTCCGCGGGTCCAGACCTCTGTCGGTGCACCATCCGGAGAACACCGACCATTTAGACGCGTAAAGCCTTCTCGTGGAAGGGGCTCTAGACTGCGTGATCGTGTTCATCACTCCTTCTGGCAGGGCAACGAGTACCCGTTGATCAACCATGCGTGCAGAGACCAGCGCTCTGGATGGGGATGCCAGATCGTGCCGCGAGCCTGAGAGAGGAGATCTGCCCTCACCGGAATCGGCCACGGAGCTGTATGTGACAGCCGTGCTAGTTCTGGGAACCAAATCTGATTCACCCAACGCGGGGCTATGAGGAGCACCGAGTGGCGCGTTTCCCTGATTCTCTTGATCACATGTGGTAACAGAGAGACCGGAGGGAAAGCATATAGCCGGAGGCTGGGCCAAACCTGGGCCAGCGAGTCCTCGTCCTTCGAGAAGAACTTCGGGCATTGAGTGTTGTCTATTGATGCAAATAGGTCGACTTCCGCCCTGCCGAATAGGCGCCACAGTTTCTGGACCGTTTGGGGGTGCCACTGGACCACTGGACCCCTGGCCGAAGACCGGTTTGCCCTCGAATAGCGCGCCCCAACCCCAGTTGGACGCGTCTGTCGAGATGACTTTCCGATAAGAGATGGTTCCCATCATCACTCCCTGCTGGTACCAGTCGGCCACTAACCAGGGCTGCAGAGCCGCTATGCAGGTCTGAGTCACTCTGATTTTCTGACCGCCAGAAACCCAAGCTCGGCTGGACGCGCGAGCATTCAACCAGCGTTGGAGCGGGCGCATGCGCAGTAGGCCCAGCTGGAGCACCGCTGCAGCTGATGCCATACAGCCCAACATCCTTTGAAACGTTTTCAAAGGAAGAAAGCTGTCCTTCTGGAAAGACGCGGCTAGGTGGCGAACACGGAGCGCGCGCTGTGCCGATAAACGAGCCGACATGGTCACCGGGTCCAGTTCTATTCCCAAAAAGGAAATTGACTGGCTGGGCAGTAATGAGCTCTTGGTCCAGTTGACCGTGAGACCCAAGCTTTCCAGGTGACTGAGAAGCACTGTTCTGTGAGATAGCAGCTCTGTCTCTGACTGTGCCAAAATCAGCCAATCGTCCAGATAGTTCATTATTCGCAGCCCCTGACTTCTCAGGGGGGCGAGCGCCGCGTCCATGCACTTCGTAAATGTACGGGGTGCTAGAGACAGGCCGAACGGCCGGACGGTGTATTGATATACCTGACCGTCGAAGGCGAATCTCAAAAATTGCCTGTGACGGGGTATTATCTGAATCTGAAAATAGGCATCCTTCAGATCTAGAGAAATAAACCAGTCCCTCGGGCGAACGTGCGCAAGGATTTTCCTGGTCGTAAGCATTTTGAACGGTCTTTTCACAAGCACTCTGTTCAAATGTCTCAGATCTAGGATAGGTCTGAAGGCTCCGTCCTTCTTGGGTACGAGAAAATAACGGCTGTAAAAGCCTGACTCGCTCAGAGAAGGGGGCACCTTTTCTATAGCCCCTTTGCACAGCAGCTTTGCTATTTCTGCGTGAAGTAGGTGTCCTACTTCTGCATTCACTATCGTCGCGGTCCGGGCTCGAAAGCGCGGGGGACGGCAAATAAATTGAAGTGTATAGCCCTGCTTTATTGTGCTCAGCACCCATTCTGAAATCCCCGGGATAGATTCCCACTCAGCTATGTGAGGCGCTAGGGGGTGAATGGCCTCCGGGTTCAGATCGCCGCCATTTGCGGGCTTGTGAAACAGAGCCGGAGCTGAGAGCACGGCGCGCGCGCTCTCTGTTCTGGGCGATGGCTGCTTGCTGAAAACCGAAACCAACTGATTTATGTGAGATGTCCCTATCATAAGGGATGGGGAACCTTTTCTCCTCACTTTTTGACGCGTGAGCGGCGCTTTGGGCGGAAAAGCGTTCTGTAAGCGTGAGCGCATTTGCGCAGGCACGAGACTTACACGTATATTTGACGTCCCGATCAAAATGGATGGGGAGCGTTTTATTAACGCCCTGCGTTTTGTGATAACACTTAAACGCGCGGGCGGCGCCCGGGGGGAGGTTTGTGTTAGTAGGCGTGAACGCTCTCTGGCGGGCACGGGACTTACATTCATAACCTGCGTTCTTGACCGTGTAACAGAGCAGGTAGATAGTGGGCACAGACCTGTGGATACATTTCTCATATTCAACACTCGAGCGGCTTTTCTGCGCTTTATGAGAGTGTGCTCTGTGGGTGACACAATTTTTGAAGTGCTTGTGTGTAGGGGTGAACACTGGGGCGTGGGCACTTTCACTACACTGAAAACACTGACGGCGTGAGCCGGACCAGACATAATACTCTTTTTGAGATTTCTCTGGGTCGCCGTAAAAACGGCGTTTGTGTGCAGGCGAGAGGGTGAACAAACCGGCTCGTTGGCTGCTAAATGAACCACTGTAGTAGCCTGATTGAAGGGGACTGACAGGGAAATAAGCTTCGACGGCGGTCCGGCCGTGGCGGGACACGCGCGTCTTTTCTCTCTCTTTGTTAGGAGGACTTCGCGTGCTCAGACTTCAGCGTGATCTTCTGCCGAGGCCCCCTGGGGGGCGGCGGTCTGTGACGGCTGTCCGAGCGCAACCTAGGGTGGCCGCCCTGACGTCGCTGCGAAGGCTGGGGGTGCGCTGGACGCTGGGTGCTAGCTCGTACAGGAGGCTGGCTTTGTTTCTCGCGAGAGCGGCCTGTAGCGGAGCTCGAGCGTCGCGGCAGGAAGAGGTTCATGGCCTGCGTGGTCTTTTGTACCTCAGAAAAACGGTCAACGATCCCGTTTACCGCTGGGCCGAAGAGACCAGTGGGGGAGAGCGGCGCGTTCAGGAAGGTGGCTCGCTCAGCTTCCCTCATATCCGCGAGCGTCAACCAGAGGTGTTTCTCTGTTACAGTCAACGTGGCCATGGCTCGTCCGATGGCTTGAGCTGCGGTTTTGGTGGCGCGGAGAGAGAGATCCGTCGCGCTTCTCAGATCTGTAATCGCAGCTGGATCCCGGCCCTTCTCATCCCATTCACGGAGGAGGTCGGCTTGCAGGATCTGTAGCACAGCCATGGAGTGGAGAGCAGACGCGGCCTGGCCGGAGGCGGCATATGCGCGGCCGACCAAGGCGGACGTGGCTCTGCAGGCTTTCGACGGGAGGGCTGACCGAGACCGCCATCTCGCGGAGGGCGGGCAAAGGTGCGCTGCGACCGTCTCTTCCACAGGGGGAATAGCCGTGTACCCTTTCTCGGCGGCGCCGTCCACTTGGGAAAGCGACGCGGAGGCCTGGGACTGAAGTCTCGAGGAGAATGGTGCATTCCAAGACTTCGTCAGCTCCGTATGAAGTTCCGGCAGGAATGGAGCGGGCCTGCTTGCTGAAGCTGCACGGCGGCGACTTTGAAGGAAACAGCCGTCGAGCCTGTTCGGCGCGAGTTCCTTTGGCAGCGACCACTCGAGCCCGAGGCGGTCGACAGCCTGTGTTAGCAGGCGCATAAGTTCCGCGTCAGCTCCAGCGCGGGTACGGCTGGATTCCTGGATCGACGAGGAGCCGGAGTGAAGCGACCATTCCTCGCTGTCCGATGCCAGGATGGAGCAGCAGTCTCTCGTGGCGTGTTTCTCGGCCTCCTCCTCAGACGCGACGGCAGTGAGGCTCGTGAGCGGCAGCTGCGCGTCGGGGAGGGGAGGCGGGGAAGGCGAAAGCAGGGCTCGAGGGAGATCCTCCGGCGAGCGCGTCGCTGTGGCCACGGGCTCCGGCTGTCTCAGGGAACGGCGCTTTTTCCTGCGCGGTCCCACGGAGGGTGGAGCGGCTGCATCCGGGTTGAAGACTTCGAGACGAGCCCGTAGGGTCGCCAGCGGAAGTGCTTCGCAGAGCTCGCAGCCCCCGGACGCGAGGGCGAGCTCTGCATGTTCCAGGCCCAGGCAGAGAGCGCAGATCACGTGGCGGTCTCCAGCGCTGAGCGGGGCTCTGCACGAGCCGCAGGAAGTGCGAGGGATCTTTAAAAAGACGCTCGCGCTTTTTTAGAAATAGAGTTTTTGCAAGTAAAAAGTATACGTCGCCGGATAGCGTAGCTCGCACGGATGGCTGAAGGTGGCGAAGACGGCCGGCTTCCTCAGCGCTGTCCTAAGCTGGCTGTTCGCTGTTCGACGGCGGCGGTGGCTTCTCTCTGATCCAGCGATGCGGAGAGCTCGCTGAACAGTTGAAAAATCAGGGAAGTCAGCCTACAGCCCCTTCGTTTATACGCTAAGCCACGCCCATTCCGGCGGGCTGTGACGCTATGAGGGCGCGAGCGCCCTTCATTGGGCGTGACGTCACGCGGGGCTCACTGGTAGGCTGCAGCAGATGCCAGCAGGGCAGCCAATGAGCACGCGAGATGGCCTGCTCTAGGTCTGCTAGCTGCTTCACTGCGTTGACAATGAATACAAAATTAAGGATAATTTTTGGCTTCAATATCTCGAGAAGATGAATCTTTCCCCGTAGCGTAAGCTATACTTACGCAATACGAGAGAACCTCTCGTAAGAGAACCTTGTCAGTGGGCAGATTATTTGTCAATACCTGCTCTCTTCTCTTCTCATCTCCATCACTCTTTCTATTTTTCTCAGTCTCTTTATCCCTTTCTCTTCCCCTTCTAAAGCTGAGCTTTTTAATTTACTAAAGGCTACAATTTGTATTATTCTCAATATGTACACATTCATTATTAATCTTGTGCCTAACATGATGAAAACGGCTTTGTAAATGTTTCTTGTAAACTAATTATTACATTACATGAGTCACGTTACATAGGCCTATTTTCAGTTCAAAATGGTGATCGAATTTAGACAAAACTATATTAGTTTGCCTGATTATTTTTTGTCATTCGTTTAACATTTATGACCTAAAAAAAGTCAAATATGAAATGTTAAGTTTAGCTACTTACATCTTATGACAACATGTTTTTTTTACATTGCTTTAACTCATTAAAATAAGCTAAGCAATTTTTTTAACCTTTTTTATAAGTAAAACAGATTCATTTTTTAAAAGTCAGTTTAATGCAATTTAAGTTGAAATGACTTAAATTTGTAAGTACATTCAACTGGATGTTTAAATGGACTGCAACTTTTTTTTTACTGTGTATTTAGAATGATATTGTTATTGTTATAGTTATCCTTGGTTAGGTGTGAATCATAAACGTTTGTTGGTCACAGAGCTTATCCAAAAGCCAATTGTAGCATGATGCTAGAAACATGCTAATCGAGTTAGCATCTAGCTAAAAACATGCTAGCAAAACATGCTAATCATGCTAACATCTAGCTAAAAACATGCTAGCAACATGCTTATCATGCTAGCAATATGCTAATCATGTTAGCATGATGCTAGCAAACATGGTAATCATGCTAGGTTGATGCTAGCAACATCCTAAACATGGTAGCATGATGCTAGCAACTAGCTAAAAATATGCTAATAAATGTTTATCATACTAGCAAAATGTTAATCATGCTAGCAAAATGCTAATCTATGTAAAGGCCCACTAGGGACTAACATTGAGAATTAGCCTCGGCTAAAATGTCATAGTATGGAACATGAGCTTATGTAACATACTTGTCCATATTCAAATAAACTTAAAATAAAATAAAATAATATAATATAATCATGCTAGTATAATACTAGCAACATGCTAATCATGCTAGCAACATGCTAATCATGCTAGTTTGATGCTAGCGACATGCTAATCATGCTAGCATCTAGCTAAAAACATGTTAGCAACATGGTAATCATGCTAGTATCTAGCTAAAAACATGCTAGCAACATCCTAATCATGCTAGCAAAATGTTAATCTATGTAAAGGCCCACTAGGGACTAACATTGAGAATTAGCCTCGGCTAGAATGTCATAGTATGGAACATGAGCTTATGTAACATACTTGTCCCTATTCAAATAAATTAAAATAAAATAAAATAATCATGCTAGCATAATACTAGCAACATGCTAATCATGCTAGCAACATGCTAATCATGCTAGGTTGATGTTAGCAACATGCTAATCATGCTAGCATGATGCTAGCAACATGCTAATCATGTTAGCATCTAGCTAAAAACATGTTAGCAACATGGTAATCATGCTAGCATCTAGCTAAAAACATGCTAGCAACATGCTAATCATGCTAGCATCTTGCTAAAAACTAGCTAACCGCACGCTAGCAACCGAGGGCCGAGTTTTGCAACTGCAATCACCACTTCACATTTTCTTCCGGAAATGTACATTCTAGTATTGTTATTGTTATAGTTATCCTTGGTGTGAGTCATAAACGTTTGTTGGTCACAGAGCTTATCCAAAAGCCAATTGAAAATCCTATTGTTTAAAAACAAAAACAAAAATGTCATCATTATTGCATATTCAACTCTACACACAACTTTAGGTAACATTAATCTTTTTGTAAAGCAGGGACGGATTTAAACTCTGCGTGTGAAAAGGCTAGCGCTGATTCTTCTGGGCGCTTCGTCTCCTTCGACGGCTGTTGATCTGTTTAATGAGAGCTGTAAACGTCAGAGTCACAAGCAAACATCCATTCCTGTCCCACTCAGATGCGATGGAGACGAACTCTCCGTTTGGCCTGACACGATCACTATCGATCCCCGGGGACTGTGTGTCCAGTGATCACACACACACACACGATAGGGTGTATTCTCGGAGCGACGCTGTTTCTGTGGGCCGATTGAAATCTCCAGGGTTTGCTCTATATATTCGATAAGCAGAAAACAGCATATTTTTGGAAAGCCAGACGCATGGCCTGTTGATCTGCCCGATGCTCATTGACCGGTTGTTGATGAATTCTGCTGTATTGCGGCAGGGTATCGCACCGCTCAGCTGTTTCTTCTTATTTTCTCTAGTTTTTTTCAGGTGGACAGCAACAAAGTACACTTAGCCTACTTGAGAACTCACTTTTTATGTACTTTACTTGAGTATTATTTTTTCTGGAAACTTTTTACTTTAACTTCTCTACATTTTAAAAGGAGAAATATCATCCTTTTTACTCCACTAAGTGAAACTCGAAATATTACAATATCGTGCAAAAGTTCATTTATTTCAGTAATTCAACTTTAAAGCTGAAACTATATAGACTCATTACATGCAAAGTGAGATATTTCATGCCTTTATTTGTTATGATTTTGATGATTATGGATTACAGATATGAAAACCTTTTCACAATATTCTACTTTTGACTTTGGGGTTTTCATAAGCTGTAATCCATAATCATCAAAATCATAACAAATAAAGGCTTGAAATATCTCACTTTGCATGTAATGAGTCTATATAATATATTAGTTTCAGCTTTTAAAGTTGAATTACTGAAATAAATGAACTTTTGCACCATATTCTAATTTTTCGAGTTTCACCTGTAGATGTGTACTTCTTTTGTAGGAGTGTTAAATAAATAAAAAAGAAGATGATTACGGCTGTCTTTTTTCAGTTGTTTAATTTCTATAGGTTTTATATCATTATAAAAGCTCTTAATCCCACAGATACTACAAACTGGCTGGTGTATTCGGGATGGGAAACGAATAATCGCGATTAATCGCATCCAAAATAAAAGTTTGTGTTTAAATAATATACTGTATGTGTGTGTAGTGTGTATAATTATTCTGTGTATATAAATACACACATATGCATGTATATATTTAAAGGGGTCATATAATGCCATTTTTGTACAAGCTAATATGATTCTTTAGGGTCTAAATTAAAAGTTTGTAATATACTTTAATTAAAAATTCTCATTAGTATTGTAAGAAAACACTTATTTTACCTGGTCAAAAACAGCTCTTTTTTCAGCACGCCGTTTCAGTGCATATGCCTTTAAATGATCATGAGCTTTGCTGACTCCGCCTCTCTGTGCTGTGCGTACACCGTTTATTACACAATAACACAATAACCATAACGCGTTGTTCAGTATAAACGTGGGATTATGAATTATATTGAGAACGTCATACATAGAAAACATGCCGTAATGTACCCTGAGTGTAAACCTTAGACGCATTCATTGTGAAGCGTGCAGCTAGCGATTTACAAAGATTAATATATTAATATAAAGTTTAATAAAGCGTTACACTCACTTCTGTTCTTCTGGAGGTTCAGCAGGAACACGAATATCTGGTACCGATCCTTTTTTCATGAGCAGCTTCTTAGCAAATCCAGCTTTATACTGACCCTCGTCTATAAAGCAGTCTGGTGAGAAATGATTCGGCAAACATGAGAGCATTGACGTTGCTCGTGGGGAATATTCCCTTCGCAAACAAACTCAGCCACTGCGTCTTCAGCGGTTCGGATTTAGGAACATTAAAATGACTGTGTTCGTTATTACACCCAAGAACAGAACACCACAATCGCTTAGAGCCATTCTGCTCATAGACAGTGCTCCGGCATATCAACAATGACCGCGCCGGTCCGGTCCGCGCAGACTATGATTGACATGATTGGCTCACGAGCGAGGGCGGGTCTGTGTTGAAACGCTCGAGTCCTGTCAATCAACAATCGTGGGAGGGGCTTCCGAGCGTGTGACGTAACACGGTCGAACGGCTTGATTTAAGGCAGGGGAAAACATATAAGGAGATTAAAACAAAAACACTGGATGGATTTTTATCATTATATGATGTTTGTGTACAGACACTGCCAACACACATTTCAGTACAATCAACTTGTAAAAGTGCATGTACCATTATATGACCCCTTTAAGAAATATTTGCATGTATTTACTGTATATATATTTATGCATAATTTATATTATATATCAAAATAAATATTTTATATATTAATAACACATTCTTCTTAAATATATACATGCATGTGTGTGTATTTATATATACAGAATAATTATACACACTACACACACATATATTATGTAAACACAAACTTTTATTTTGGATGCGATTAATCGCGATTACTTTTGATACTTAAGTACTTTTAAAAACGAGTACTTCTGTACTTTTACTTAAGTAAAAATTGGTCTTTACAACTAATATTTGACCAGTAGTATCTGTAGTTTCACTCAAGTAAGGAAGTTTTTGGTTTTCACATCCATTTCCACTGTGTCTCTACATTTACGTTTATATTTATGCATTTGGCAGATGCTTTTATCCAAAGCGACTTACATTGCATTTCAAGGCACACATCAGTTCTTGCTTTCCCTCTATCATCCCCGTCCCTTTCCACACCGTTAATCTTCTCTACTAAAGAACATTTTCATTCTTTTATCTCTTGATTTTTATTCCTATTTCAACCTTCCTTTACTCTTCTCCACCCAGAAGAAACTCATAGATTGCACATGAGATGGTCTAACACAGCCTCTCCTAAAAGTCAAGATGAAATCATCAAGATGGTCTGATTGTTATTGATTTAGTAGCGCACATTATTGCAGAAAAGAAGGAAAATGTCTTCAATTACCTAAAATCCACTTTGTCTTCCTCTGAAAATGACTTTTCGTGCACGATTTTAGCTCAGTTTCTCTATAAAATCAAGTCCTTGCAATGAATCTTTCTGTTATATCCAGTTTCGCAAAGAGAGATGCGTCAAATTATGCTAGTAAAATGAGTTGCAAATGACAAATTATGTTGACTTTAGGAGAAATGAGGACATGGTAAGAGTCAAAGTTATTGCGATTATTAAAAGAAAATCAACTCAAAAGCCTTGCACTAAAAATAGTGGTTTAAAAGTAAAAGTACATTTGAATTCGGCTGAAACAGTGTTAAAATCAAAATGCAAAACTATATTAATCTTGAGTTATACATTTGAATGTGGATATTATAGCTATGTATTTTGTATTGTTTGTATTTTTAATTTGAGATAAAAAATTGGGTTTTGGAAGAATTTGATGAAATTGAAAATTTGACTTTGGTATATCTTGTCAAATTTGAGGCATTTTAGTCAATCTTTGATCACCAAAATGACATATTGAAACGTTTTTTTCTTGATATCTTGAATGTAACCCGACACCCTCGCCTCATTGAGAATGCGCGGTTCTATGAATATGCAAATGAGCCCCGCCTCCACTCACTCACTCACTCAGAGATCCACTGGTTGACGATCACACGTTGATCTGATTGGTTACAAGGTCGTTTGTGACGTCAGAAACACCAGCGATTTCAAACCGTGTTTTTGAGACTGTCTTTGGTTCACTGCAGTTTTAAGCAGAAAATACTCAGCAATGCTGTCGACTTATGAACTTACACATGGTTTAAGCGTATTAAAAACACCACATAGACACATAAACAACATTAAAAGCTTGATTTTCAACACAGGGGGAGAAACATCAAGATCTCAATATGTTCTCCATATTGAGATGTGATATTTCTTTCCTATGGGAACCACTATGTCCATTGTTATGTTTCCTCCATCTCTCATCACACCTTTCTCTCTCTTTGGCGCATCAGTACAGTAGCTGCATTATTGAAATTCATTATTCATGAGTCTGCATGAGCTAGTTACATGCTGCGTAAAGAGGGCAAGCATCACAGCGAGGCTGGATCTCGGGTTGCTGGAGGGGACACTGGGAAAGTCACAGCCGGGGGGTCGAGATGCATGTTTCTCAGAGATCACAAGCTTCGAGACCCAACGAGCCCGGCGTACGGGAGCCTCTCGTGACTTTGCATGACTGCCGCCATCGCATGGTTTCATGTGCACTGGAGTGAAAGTCACAGAGCCACACACACACACACACTCGTTAATAAAGCGTGTGCTCGACGGACGAGGCTCAGCACAGAAAATAGATTAATCAATCAGGATTAGTGCGGATATGCAGATTTATTTGCTGATTCGGATGCGGACCAGGTGTGCAGTTACGCACACAGAGTCAAAAGGTCTGCCTTTGTGTATTTCAGATGATACTAGAGATGTCTTGGATGATATTTAACAGGCTGAACTGATTCTTAGACGTCTAATGCTAAAAAATCTCAATGTATTTGCTCTGAAATGGCTTTAAAGTTGTTGTTTTTTAGGGATGCACGATATATCGGTATCGGCGACATATCGGTATCGGCCGATTTTTTATGTTATCGTTATCGGGCCGATAAGAAAATTTGGCTGATATATTAAAGCTGATAAATAATGGATTATTTCCTTCAGCTGAGACACTTTAAATGTTTTGAATTGCTTGAAATATGATTGGAATTACAGGTGAAATTCAAAAAATTTGAATATCATGCAAAAGTTAATTTATTTCAGTAATTCAACTTAAAAGCTGAAACTAATATATTATATAGACTCATTACATGCAAAGTGAGATATTTCAAGCCTTTATTTGTTATAATTGTGATGATTATGGATTTCGGCTTATGAAAACCCCAAAGTCAAAATTAGAATATTGTGAAAAGGCTTTCATATCTGTAATCCATAATCATCACAATTATAACAAATAAAGGCTTGAAATATCTCACTTTGCATGTAATGAGTCTATATAATATATTAGTTTCACCTTTTAAGTTGAATTACTGAACTTTTGCACGATATTTTCATTTTTCGAGTTTCACCTGTACATGGTCTGTCATATCGGCTATATAAAATCATCATGAGAACATTATAATTGTGTGTTGGGGATGTGGCTTTTAATGGTTAGACTTTTGTTTTTGTAATCAGGCTCTCAAAAATTACATAAAAATTTGGATTTAGGTTTATCGGCCAATATATCGGTATATATACTGGCTTT
>JARWKJ010000011.1:42875452-42882952 GCA_029959095.1 Rhinichthys osculus | reverse complement strand
AATTTATTTATTAATATTTTGAATTTAGCTCTAATTTATTAGTTTTAGTTTAAGTTTGTTAACTGTCGATATGTGTCCATCTTAAGTCCATGCATTTCCATCTGTGTTTGTGTGCTTGCACAGAGTATCTGTCAGGTGTTGTGGATTAATATGCTCAGCATAGCTTGCATTGCATTTAGTTTTAGTGCCTAAACCTCATAGACATCAGGATCTGAATCTGAACGCAATCGGTGATTAATAGAGCAAAGGTTAAAGGTCACATGACCCTCTCCAGCAATGCAATGCCATGCAAATCAGTGCATAATCAGGCAGATTATTCTGAGCATGACGAAACACAGAGGAACGAATCTGTGTGTATTGATCAGACGTCCAGAATGTGTTTGTAAGTGCAGTTTAGAGGTCTGGGAGTGTGTAAGGATAACACACACACACACAGCAGTGAGTGGCTAGAAGAGAGAGATGCGTGTGTGTTTGTAGCAGCAGGACTGAGAGAAGACGTTCAGGTAAGTAGACGGATTGAATGTGTGTGTGTTGCAGAGGTACAGTGTGTGTTTCTATCATCTGTAGATGTTATTATGCATGTGGGATCTTGTCTGTGACGTCGTTTTGTCCTCTAAATGTCAGGCCTGGTGTCACTTCATGCCTGCGCCACTGCTATTAGCATATATAAGAGAGAGAGAGAGAGAGAGAGAGAGAGAGAGAGAGAGAGAGAGAGAGAGAGAGAGAGAGGGAGAGAGAGAGAGAGAGAGAATATGAATGAAATCAGCTGACTGTTTCACTCTGAAATGCATCAGTATTGAAGTAAAGTGGATTTTACAGATGCAAAATCAGTTTTCTTTCCTGTGCTGATGTATTTCCTGTTGAAACAGGAAGTTGTCCTTCCTTTTTTTAATACTCAATAGTCTTTAGATTTTAAATACAGCCACGAAACTTGATTCTTTCTGTACTTAGTCAGAAGTGGGGCGGGGCATTTTCATTCTTGAGCGTTTGATTGGACAAAAAGATTGGAGTGCAAGATGATGTCATAAATACTTTAAAGTAAGACTGTAAGCTTGGGGACAGTAAGATTTTTTTTTTTTTTTTAAAGAAACTATTACTTTTATTCAGAAGAAATGCATTAAATTGATCAAAAGTGACATTTTAAGACATTTATAATGTTACAAATGATTTCAAATAAATGCTGTTCTTTTAAACTTTCCATTCATTAAAGAAGCCTGAAAAATATATATATATATATATATAAATGAATGAATGTATCATGGTTTCCACAGAATTATGAAGCAGCACAACTGTTTTTAACACTGATAATAATCATACATGTTTCCTGAGCATCAGATCATCATATTAGAGTGATTTCTGAAGGATCATGTGACACTGAAGACTGGAGTAATGATGCTGAAAATACAGCTTTGATCACAGGAATAAATTACATTTTACTATATATTCACATAGAAAACAGCTGGTTTACACTCTAATAATATTTCACTGTTTTTACTGTATTTTTACTGTATTACTCTCTCTCCTAGCGTTTGTCCCGTCGTAATGCGGGTCCGCTTTTCGGCAGGTTGCTCTCCATTTCTTCCGATCGAGGGCATCTTCGGGGGCGGCGTTGTCATGTTTCATGTCTTCCCTGATCCGATTCATCCATCTCAACCCTGAAGGAAGGCGACCCCGAGGAAGACCAAAGAAGCTTTGGTCTTCCTCGGGGTCGCCTTCCTTCAGGGTTGAGACGCAGGGCCCTCTTCGCTATTGACTCTTCCTCGCTCCTGACTACGTGGCCATAGCATCGAAGTCGCGCTTCCCTCATCTTCTCCATAATCGGTGCTACTCCCATGGTCTTTCTGACGTCCTCATTCATCACTTGGTCCGATCGGGTCAGCCCTAGCGTCCACCTGAGCATCCGCATCTCCATTACATGAAGGGCCTGTTCGTGCCTGTTGGTCGTGGGCCGCTCCATATGGGGCAACTGGATTATAGATCTTTGCCTTGAGGTGTTTGGGCATGCGTTTATCGCTGGGGATGCCGGTGACGCCGCATTTCAACCAACCCGGGACCTGACATCTGGGAGGCTGTCGCCATCGGCCGAGAGGGTGGAGCCGAGGTGTCTGAATTAGGTGGCCATCTTCAGGGGCCGGTTTCACAAAGCTATTTTAGACTGGTCTATAGTGTTAGTGCTAAAAGGTTTTGCCGCTCACTGTCAGCGAGGAGTATATTGTCCGTGTAGAGTAGTGTACCCCTGGAGTAGTGTCCAGGGATGAAGAGCAGTGGAGAAAGGGCCTATCCTTGGTGTACTCCGACGTTGATGGCGAACGGTGGTGATATCCCGGCAGGGCAGCGGACAACACTCATAACGTTTTGGTAGAGTATTTGGACCCAGTTGATATAGGCCTAGGGACTGGAGTGGGATCAGAGGGAGGCCCAGATGAGTTCGTGGGGTACACGATCGAAAGTCTTCTCTAGGTCCAGGAAGGCCATGTGGACGGGCTTGTTCTTTTCCCGGTGCTTTTCCATCAGCAGGCGGGCAGCGCGGATGGTCACCGTGATTTTGCCAAGTAAGACATGGTCCTGGATAAACATATTTTGTTGATCCTGGATCAACATTCCTGTCCCAAAATGTAGTCCTTACCCAATCCCTAAACCTAACCCTACCCATAACTTTTCCCTAAAATCAGAGGGTAATGAAAGGTGAATAACACTGATGTTTAAGTACTTCACTCTGGTTCTAAGCCTAAACTTGACATAAACTGTAAACTTGTCCCTCAAATCTGATTGGTTGATTGGAAAGTTGATCCAGGATCAACAAAGATGTTGATCCAGGAACATGTGGTACTTGGTGAAATCACGTTCACCCAGCGGGGATAGCGTCCGTGGTTCCGCGTCCCTTGACGAAGCCACATTGGTTGGGGCTGACGTTGATAAAGCGGCAGTCCAGGACGCATTCAAAGATCTTCATGGCGTGACCCAGGAGTCGGATTGGGCGGTAGTTTTTACATTCAGAGACGTCACCCTTGCCTTTCCAGATCGGTACAGTGGTGCTGGTCGTCCAGGCCTGCGGTGCCCTGTTCTCGGCGATGGTCTTATTGAACAGGGCGGCAAGGATCTCGGCTCCGCGATGCCCCTTCAGCTTCCAGACTTCGGCTGGGATATCGTCTGGCCCAGTAGCTTTGCCATTCTTCATTCTCTTCACAGCCTTCGTGACTTCGGCGGTGGTGACTGGTGGTACGGGTCCACGGATGGGGTCTGGGCTGTGAATCGGTGGATGCGGGAATTCCTCATTTGAAATGTTGGTGAAATACTCGTTCCAATGGGCGAGTATGGCGGGAGGGTCGCGCAATACTTGCCCTTCAGCACTCTTGATGGGCTTCACTTGACCAATGGCTTGGGTCGATTTGTGCCGCGAGTTTGCGATGCGGTGGATCATTTGCCTAATTGCTCGTACAGGTCATGGTAGTACTCAGCTTTCGCCTTGGCCACTTCCCGTTTCGCAGCCAACTTGAGTGTCCGATAGTTTTGCCGGTGGGCGTCCAGGCGTGTGCGATGCCATAACTTGTACGCCAGCTTCTTGGCCTTGACCAAAGTCTTGATCTCCTCACCCCACCCCCGGACTTGCTTGTCCATGTATCGCCGCCCTGGCTTCGTTGAGCCGAGAATGTCAGAGGCAGCGGCGTGTATGTGGCAGGTGATATCGTCCCAGAGCCTGTCGATTGGTTGGTCGAGGTTGATGTTAAGTGATTGAAGGGCCACTTCGAGTTGTTGCTTGTGTTCAGGTAGCCTCCACCACTTGAAGTGCTCGGGGCCGGTTATTCTCACTCGGGTTTGCAGATGAAGGTTGAGTTGGAGGTCGAGGACGAGTGGCCAATGTTGGGGGCCGATGGTATCTGATGGGATCACCTTGGCATCGAGTGCCTCCTTCAGGTCACGCCGTCGAATCATCCAGTAGTCCCATCAGCTTCCAGACATGAAGCTTCCGTGAGCACTTAACATAAAAATAAATACATAAATAAATAAATACATTTCTTTCCTTTTCCTTTAAAACCTCCCTTGTCTGGCTTATGCTACTCTGAGCAATGTCTGAACTTAGTATTTTGAGCACTTCTTTCGTTGTTTTTGCTTCTTCTTGATGACTCGCTTGGTTTAGTCCTCAGTTGTAAGTCGCTTTGGATAAAACCGTCTGCTAAATGACTAAATGTAAATGTAGTCGATCTGGGTTGTGTGTCCGCCACTGATGTAGGAGGCCAGATGGCTCGGTCTCTTCCCGAAGAAGGTGTCGACGACGATGCGGCTTCCCTCGTCGCTGCGTGTGCCTAGTCTCTGGCCTCCATGAACTTGTTCGTATCCTTCACGATCTTCGTGGCCATTAAGGTCTCCTCCGACCAGGACGTGCTCATCTGGGGCGACCATCTGGAGGTGCGTGCCGAGGCTCTCTCAAAACTCGTGCTTCTCCCGATCAGTGCCGCCTACGTGAGGGGCGTAGCATGAGGCGACTCTGAGGATGGTTGGGCCGCAAACAATCTTGAGCGAGATTAGGCGATCAGAGATGTTGTCGACTTCGCAAACGCTGTTCAGAACTTTTGAACACCTCATTACACCTTATTACGTAAACTTTGTAGGAGTTCATTAACATAAAGCTATCTGACATGCCTCAAAACTTCAGAAGTCACGGGCCTTTAAGAAAGAAAATTATGGCCAATGTTGATGTTGTTGAGTTTAAATATAATGTTTCAGACTGTATTGTCCTCGACCTTATGTTCTGTTGACTGATCTTTCTATCATTTTCTCTCTATCATTCTCTGTCTATCATTCTCTCTCTCTCTCTATCACTCTCTATCGTTCTCTATTGTTTTCTCTCTCGTTCTCTCTCTCTCTATCATTCTCTCTCTCTATCTCTCTCTATCACTCTCTATCGTTCTCTCTCTCTCTCGTTCTCTCTCTCTCTATCGTTCTCTCTCTCTCATTCTCTCTCTCTTTATCATTCTCTCTCTCTCATTCTCTCTCTCTATCGTTCTCTCTGTCTTCAGTTAGATGGAGGAGAGCGAGAGAAGCAGAAGTCGATCTCCTCGTCGGGTCGGTCGGGTCGAGCAGGTCGTGGGGAAATGGCTGCGGCGTTCAAGAGACTCTCTCAGCAGGTGGAGTAACACACACACACACTCACACTCGCTCACACTCACACATTCGCGCACACACACACACACACACTCACACACTCGTGCACACACACACACACACACACACTCACACTCGCACACACTCACACACTCGCGCACACTCACACATTCGCGCGCACACACACACACACACACACACACACACACACACACTCACACACTCGCGCACACTCACACACTCGTGCACACTCACACACACACACACACACACACACACACTCGCCCACAGACACACATACTCACACTCGCCCACAGACACACACACATACACACACACACTCACACTCGCCCACACACACAGACACACACACACACACACACACACACACACACACACACACACACACACACACACACACACTAATCAGATCATAGAACTGTTTTACATTAATTAGGGTTGCAGGTTTTATGGCCTTGGTTTCCAAATGGGCCATAAATTCCAGCTTTGTGAAGCTTGTGAGATTCAGTGTTTGTTGAGATGGAATGAGAGTGACAGCGTGTAGTTTGATATTTTGGTGTGAGACGAGCTATTCTGCTGTTTTCACATCTTCATCTGTCTTTAGTGTGTAATGTTGCTGTTTGAGCATGAAAATACTCTGCAAAGTCTCTGAAGTCTCTATATGGAGAAAATCCTGGAATGTTTTCCTCAAAAACATTTATTTCTTTTCAACTAAAGAAAGAAAGACATGAATATTGGATGACGTGTGGGTGAATAAATTATCAGGACATTTTAACTACTCTTACTTAAGCAAGAATGCATTGAATTTATCAAAAAGTGACAGTAAAGACATTGCTCTCTCTCTCTCTCTCGCTCTCTCTCTCTCTCTCTCTCGCTCATAGGGAGCGTATTTTAGGAGGCAGGAGGTCTCGCTCCGGGGATTCGGGCCAGCAGAACTTCCCAGTGAAAGTGACGGTAGAAGTGATCCGAGACTCTGTCCTGGACTCTCATGGTTTCAGTCTCTCAGCACAGCTCCCCCTGCTGGTCAGGGACGTCACTGCAGGTGCACACACACACACACACACACACACACACACACACTCACTCACGTGGAGTTCGGCTTACGGGACGCGCCGGAGCAGGTTGTTTTTGAACACAGATTATGATCTAAGCGAAGCCGGGTTTGGATACTGTCCTCACAGTGCGTGAGAGCATGTGAAACAGCACAACGAGATCTTCTTTTATATTTCTCAGAGTGAGACGCCAATAAGATTACATGGTGACTTCTAAGAAGCAGTGTTATTTTTAGTATTATAGTATTTATTAATATTTTAAATTAAATTTTAATTTTTCCCATTTTCATTTTAGGTAAAGTTTTAGTCCTTTTTTGTGTTTTCAAGTTTTTTTCTCATTATGTTTTTTATTAATATGTTGAATTAGGATGTATTTTATATTTTTCATTTTAGCTAAAGTTTGTCATTTTGTTGCGTTTTTGTAAAAAGAAATCTAGCTTTTTAAAAAGTATACAGTTTTTATTAATATTTTGAATTAGTTATTTTTATATTTTACATTTTCACTTTAGTTTTAGGTAACGTTTTAGGTTACCTTTTTTGTGTAATATTTTGTCAAGTTTTTTTTCATTACATATTTTTTTTAATCAGTTTTTATTTTAGATGTTCTGTTCATTTTAATTTTAGCTCAAGTTTGTCATTTTGTTGTATTTTTGTCAAGTTTTAATACTTTGAATTAGTTTTTATTTTTATATTTTCCATTTTATTTTATTTTAGTCATGTTTTTGTCCAAAAAAACAACATTTATTGTGTAGTGTCTGTTCATTTTTATTTCAGTTTTAGATATTTCGGTACATGGAAGCAAACTGAAATAAAATAAGTCAAGTTTTTTATATTTGATTTTATTTCAGTTAATGCTCATTTTATTTAAAGACCCACCACGATGAAAATAATGTTTTTCTAGGTGTTAACATGTTCTTGTGGCATTTTTCTGATGTTAGAGGACATATCTTGAGAAAAATCAGCTCAAAGTTGTATTTCTGAGTATTTCTACATTCAAATGGCTGTGAATCAGTAGCAGACGCTAAAATGCTGGCTAAAATCGACTGGAGTTGTGACGTAGTAACTCCACTGGGCGTCTCCACACGCGACGTCTTGGAGTGAAATAATGATCGGTGATAACTTTGATTAACTTCGGATAATAATAATTAACGTGTATATAATACTGTTGCCCCACCGGTATTGGGGGTGTAAGCTAGCGGGAGAGACAGAGCTCTCAGCAACGGGCAGGGGGAGGGGCGTCTCCGTGCCAACGGCTCCGCCCACAACACAGAGGCGAATTGCTAATGAGCAACTGCCGCTCTGCTGAAGCGAAGTCCCAGAAAAC
>JARWKJ010000011.1:42695452-42870452 GCA_029959095.1 Rhinichthys osculus | reverse complement strand
ATATTTGTATCATTATCTATGTGAATGTTAAAATCTCCAGTAATAGCAAAACAGTCAAACTCAGAGGAAATTGTTGATAACAGTTCTGTAAAGTCATCAGCAAAGGCTGGAGAGTATTTTGGAGGCCTGTAAATAATGATAAGTAGAATGCGTGGGGCACCTTTTAACACAATACCCAGATATTCAAAAGAGGGGTAGTTACCAAATGATGTTTGTTTACATTGATAGACATCTTTAAAAAGAGCAGCTACTACTCCACCTCTCTTACCCGCTCTGCAGACACTCATAAAAGTAAAGTTAGGAGGGGCTGTTTCATTGAGGACTGTTGAACTGCAGCTGTCTTCTAGCCAAGTTTCATTTAGAAGCATAAAATCCAGGTTGTATGTGGTTATTAAGTCATTGACTAGAAGTGATTTATTTTTAAGTGAGCGGATGTTTAATAGTGCTATCTTAACAGTCTTACTTTTTGTTACTTTTGTCTTAGTTTTCCGTGTGATAGGCACCAGATTATATGGGTTTGCTGTACGGCTTTTGAAGGCCTTAGACTTTCTATCATGTAATCGAACAGCAATAGAGAAAGATTCAGGCACACTGGGTTCCCGCTTGTTCTGTAAACATTTGAGAAAGTTACTGTTATCATAGCGGGCACCCGGCACATATCACTGAGAGCTGGTATCAGTTGTTTTTGGTTCACCTCGAGCCGATGGAGGAGGGTGTGAGCCCTGGCGTTTTTGCAGAGGCCGAAGAGCTCTCACAAGCGGAGAGCGAGCTGGGCCCGCAGGCTTTCGTGGTTTTGGGGCCTGCTGTTTTTTGGTTGATGTCTGGGGGCTTGCAGATAGTTTGGTTCCAGCAAACACCAGTTTTTTCATTTTCTCTGAGAAGCACAGAAGATGCTGTGGAGATGCTGGAGATAGCGATAACGTGTCTGGTGAGAGGGTAGAGGCTGGAGGGGGCTGTTTCTCTGGTGTTATCGGAGGCTGTAAAATGCTGTCCTGGTTTTCTAACAAGTCGTCCTTGGGAGCTGAAACTTGGAGCAGTTCTAGTATGTCACAGTCTGTCTGTGGTGAGCTCTGTGGGCAGGGCTCTGCTGAGATTGTGTCCGTGAGCAGTGGCTGTTTTGGCTGAGTGGTGTTATCATTGTCCTTGTGTGATATGTCAACCGCATGTCCATCCACGTGCTGAAATGAAGTCCTGTGGTCATTGATACTGTGTCCAGGTGTGTGTGTGCCATTCAGGTTGAGTGGATTGGCACACACTGCAGAAGGATGATTGAGGGAGAAGTAGATATTGTCCTTTAGCACTCTTGAGCCAAGTTTGTTTGGGTGGTGGCCATCCTGTTGAAACAGTTGCCTCTGACTCCAGAAAAGATTGAAGTTGTCAATGAAGTTTACTCCTTTTATATTGCAGGTTTTTTGCAGCCATGTGTTGATCCCAAGCAACCGTGAAAACCTGTTTGTTCCTCTTGCTGGTAGTGGTCCACTGATGAATGTTTTGTACTTTCAGTCTTTTAAGTGTTTCAAAAAGTTCATTGAAATCCTTCTTAAGGAGTTCTGACGGCTCTTTATGAATATCATTTTTCCCCACATGAATGATGAGTCGATTTGCAGTCTTATGTTTCATCAGAATGTTCTCAAGTTCCCTGTTTACATCAGAAGTCGTTGCTTGTGGAAGGCAGCACGTAGTTGTGTCCCTGCTAATAATGTTTTTGATTATGGAGTCACCCACTATCAGATTCCTGGGCTCGGCTGCGCTCTGAGCTGAGTGCCGCTGTCTGCTCGACCTTGAGCGCCAGTTAGCAGTGTTAGCTACTGGCTTATTCAGTCTGTGTTCGATCCAGTGGCGTAGCCACGAGGGGGCCTGGGTGGGCCTAGGCCCCCTCATTTAAATGTCCGGCCCCCTCAGATTTCTGATTGCTTAAAAAAAAAAAACTTTAGGAGGCAAAAATATTTTTTAGTGATTAAGGGGTGTGCCTGTTTGTTTCAGAATTGGTGATGACGGTTATGACGTGAGTCAAATGTGACGGTTCATAACATAACCGTCGTCGTCCGGGGGAGGGGGGGTTATAGGACGTTCGGTTGAATAACTGTTCGTCTGTTATGGGACAACTCGCTCTTAAAATGAACAGCAAGACAACTAGAAGTGAATGTGCTTTCCATTAAATGAATCACACACAGTAAACAAAACCTTAACAAATTAACTTAGCCATTTAGACGCGCAAACTGCGTGCAGGTGCGGTGAGACATACATGCTCGGGCAGATTCGGCTGGAAGTCGGTCATCCTCGGACGCGGCGCCGCGCGCGCTGTTACAAAAAAGCCATGCACACAGCCAAGCGAAATAGGGTCTTGCCGGTCTTGCGCACCCAACGCGTTTTTTTGCCGAGCGCACCTTCGCGCTCGTGCGGACGCGTCGAGTACAAACAAGGCTTTACTCCGTGTCAGCGCGCGCTCTTATCGGTAAAGGGGCAGATACCTCTCCCGAATCATCTCCAGCACTCAGCCTCCGAATCCGAAGCACCACTAACTCCGCCGATCCGTTTCCCTCGTAAGCTGATATTAGTATTTAAACATTCTCTATGATAAAAAATGTTTTAAAAAATATCTTAATATTTTACGGTTTAATATACGCACGGTTTTGCCGGTTATAGAGTTCTAATGACGGTGTTCAACTATAACCGTCGGTCTCATGGTTAGGCCTATAGCTAATAACGTCACACCCTCGGTGCGCAAACCAAAGTAATACTAGGCCTATCCACCGGATGAAGAAGGGTTGGCTCTTAGTCTCCACAGTAGGCTAGCCTACATAAAATATTCATTTTATTTTATTTATTTTTCGTGTTCGCATTTATGAGGAAAAAACAATGTTATATGGACGTGTTCTCCATTACGGACGCGACGCGCTCTGAAAGCGGCACTAAAAGATGCTTTAAAACTTTCACAGAGACATCAAACAGAAAGCACTTTAACCTGAATTTTAAACTTTCTTTAACCTGAATTTCGTTTTGTATTAATTGCATCTTAATTTTAATCAATGTTTCATCAACTTTAATGACTTTAACAGGATTTAATAAATAGGCCTACCGAACCGAAACTCAGCATATAAGGTAGGCTAGCCTACTTGCCTCACATGTCTACTTTTAAACAGAACAATTCAAAACGAAAGAAAACAGACTACAGACTGCTCTCTGCTTATGTAATCCGTATGAAACGTGCATTTCTCTCTGGCGCGTTCACTACTGAAGATCGCGAGTCAGCATCGTCAACTTCATCTTAGCCGACAAAGAAAACACTTGTTTATTAATAAACAATTAAAATATCTCCTTGCTATATTTTTTACATATTCATAATCATTACTTTTGCCGGTTCTTTGTGACAGCTTTTAGGTGCTTTATTGGCAGCGCCACCCTTACATGTTACACGAGTCGCCACCGCATCACCGCACCCACCAGAGTAGGCCTGTATATATAAAATTCTGGCTATATATAAAAATCTGGCTATATATATATATATATATATATATATATATATATATATGTTGCCCCCTCATTTAAAGACGGGACCCCCCAAAAATAAAATTCTGGCTACGCCCCTGGTTCGATCACATTCATTACATTCAGGGATTCCTCATTCATTAATACTTCAAATCTGTTCTCAACATGTATAGGCGGTGGTAGTAGACCAGTGTTTGCAATCCGTGTCAGAGCCGTATCTGGGGTAGAGGAGGCTACTGCGGTAATATGTGATGCTCGTGACAATCTGATGTCTCGAGTGCCTTTGGGTCTCGCTCCCTGTTTTTGCCATCGATTTGTAAGTCGATCGGCTTGTTTCTCTACACTCAGTATGGCCTGTCGAGGAGGACTAGATTCATGGGACTCACCGGCTGTATGCTGAGGGCGTCCATGACGAAGCTCTGTTGTGTGTTCTGTCTGGTTTGGTGGTCCCACAAGTAACTTTGTTTCAAGAACTGCAATCCTTTGTAAAAGTCTCTGGCAGTTAGAGCAGCAAGTAGATTCCAGAAGAGGCATTTTCTCTTATCCTTTAGAATGTAGGCAGTTGTGTTTTCTTCCCCGGAATGTAAGCTTTCAGTGGGAGGCTGGTTGAATAAAAGAATTCTGCTTTTTTGTAGTAATCCAAGCGTTTGAGCACTGTGCTGATTAGCTGAAGTTAAAATTAGGTGATAAAAGGAGATAAAATATATTTAAATTATAAAAATATAAAAGCGATAGAGCAAAGCGCGGAGGGGTAAGCAAGAGCGTCCGAACAGTACATCAGATCATCATATTAGAGTGATTTCTGAAGGATCATGTGACACTGAAGACTCACTGAAAAATCAGCTTTGATCACAGGAATAAATTACACTTTATTAGATATTCACAGTTGTAATAATATTTCAAAAATGTTACTGTATTTTTTATCAAATAAATTCAGCTTTGTTGAGCATAAAATACTTCTTTTAAAAACATTTGAAAAATCTGTTGATGGATTTCGACATTACGAGTGTTGCTGATCATAAAATCGAACAATTTAAATCAGAGGACGAGGAACAGAATCTCATCACATTCATTTCTACATAAACTCAGCATAATAAACATGCAAATACACACTACGACAGAAGCATCTTTCACAAGCGCACTGTGTCACAATAACTTACTCAAACACTGAGAAAAAAGATTCTGTGGTGAAATACTACAGAAAAAAACAATTAAAATTAAATTAGTTAATTTAGAATAAAAAAAGTAAATTCTACATTAATACTCATTTATGCTTTAAGTTATAAAATGAAGTAAAACTACTCAACTTTTCTGACCATCATGCATAATGAATAATTAATGAGGTTTATTCGCTGTTTTCCAGCTGTATTTACACTGTTTTATCATTAATTTTGTTGTTATGTTTAGTAACTTGCCATTTTGTGACAGTTGGAGTTCATTTTCTACTCAAAATGACACATTCATAATCAAAAACGACAACGGTGTCTACACAATATCTACAGGTGAAACTCGAAAAATTAGAATATGGTGCAAAAGTTCATTTATTTCAGTAATTCAACTTAAAAGGTGAAACTAATATATTATATAGACTCATTACATGCAAAGTGAGATATTTCAAGCCTTTATTTGTTATAATTGTGATGATTATGGATTACAGATATGAAAACCTTTTCACAATATTTTAATTTTGACTTTGGGGTTTTCATAAGCTGTAATCCATAATCATCACAATTATAACAAATAAAGGCTTGAAATATCTCACTTTGCATGTAATGAGTCTATATAATATATTAGTTTCAGCTTTTAAGTTGAATTACTGAAATAAATGAACTTTTGCACCATATTCTAATTTTTCGAGTTTCACCTGTATATTGTTCGTTCAGATGTTTCTAAGTAAAGCATTCACTTTGTAAACGTGGTTAAATTCAGTGTTATTTTGTTTGAGTAAAACGTATTGCAAAGGAAATTTAACTAAGTTGAAATTACTCAACATTTTACTGGCCGAGTTTAAATTACTTATTTTCTTTGCTCATTTTACATAACATAGTTAAGCAGAGTTAATTCCGTATGTGAAATTTACTTAAAAAAAATAGGCGTGCAAAAACTAACCCTTTACACCGAGTGTTAAAATGCATGAAACGCATCTTAATATTTATTATTATGTGTGTGTGTGTGTGTGTGTGTGTGTTTATTTGTAGGAGGCCCAGCAGACGGACAGCTTTTTCCTGGAGATCAGATCCTAAAAGTAAACAGTAAAGTGGTAGAAGATCTTTCCCCTGAAAACACGGAGCGGATGATCAGGTGACGGACACCACTGAAGAACTCTGCTTGTGTAAATGTGATGAGGTCATGATTTTGTTATGATTTATGATTTATGCTCCGCCCTCAGGGATTGCCAGGACTCTGTAACCATGACGATCCTCAGAAACATGACGGTGTGTATTGAAGATTCTTCGTCCTGTTGTCTTGTTTGTTTGTGTTTACTGAAACTGAAGGATTTTTTTTTTTTACGAATAATATTAACAATAGGTTTTATTTATAAAGCACCTTTCCCAGATCAAGGTCGCTGTCCAGAGCTGGATTATTATTATCGTTAACCAAAATTAAAATGACATTTCTGTTAATTGAAATAAAGCTGAAATAAATTAATATATAAATATATTTAAATCCAACACAGCACTGTTCATCATTACGCTGTGCGTCGATGGATAGATGCACTTTTATGATGGATAGATGCACTTTTATGATGGACAGATGCACTTTTATGATGGATAGATGCACTTTTATGATGGATAGATGCACTTTAATGATGGACAGATGCACTTTTATGATGGATAGATGCACTTTTATGATGGATAGATGCACTTTTATGATGGACAGATGCACTTTTATGATGGACAGATGCACTTTTATGATGAATAGATGCACTTTTATGATGGATAGATGCACTTTTATGATGGACAGATGCACTTTTATGATGGATAGATGCACTTTTATGATGAATAGATGCACTTTTATGATGGACAGATGCACTTTTATGATGGACAGATGCACTTTTATGATGAATAGATGCACTTTTATGATGGATAGATGCACTTTTATGATGGACAGATGCACTTTTATGATGGACAGATGCACTTTTATGATGAATAGATGCACTTTTATGATGGATAGATGCACTTTTATGATGGACAGATGCACTTTTATGATGGATAGATGCACTTTTATGATGGACAGATGCACTTTTATGATGGACAGATGCACTTTTATGATGGATAGATGCACTTTTATGATGAATAGATGCACTTTTATGATGGATAGATGCACTTTTATGATGAATAGATGCACTTTTATGATGGATAGATGCACTTTTCATTTTTGGGTGAACCATCCCTTAAATTTAACCTTGCATCTCACATACAGGTGTCAGAATGTAAAGAAAGTAGGGGTGTAACGATGCCCTCAAGTCATGATTCGATACATATCACGATACTGAACTCACAATACGATATTATTGCGATACTCCAAGACTTATGATAAAAGATTAACAAAAAATGTACAGTTGATTAAAATGCTGAATTTGATATTGCATTGTGTGTGTGAATGAATAGTCTTGGACTTGATGCGGAAACCCAATGAACAATAGAGACACCAGAATAACAATATTCATGATTCTGAAGATGAAAACACAGAATTATTTTAGTCGAATATGCATTCAATCTGTCACTGATTAGATATATTTAAAATAATGTCGGCCATTTTTTACTGGTAACATCAGACATTATCAGGAGCCACAAATATTCCCCCATTGCATTATTATTATACATTATATTCAACATTATATATGATGCATATTGATGCATTTTTGCAATATATTGTGCCACGATACATATTGTACACCCCTAAAAGAAAAGCTTCTTTTTGCTTTCAGAATCCCAAGTCTTCATTCATAACCGCAGAGAAGAGAGCTCGCCTGAGAAGAAACCCCGTTAAAGTGCGCTTTGCAGAAGAGGTGGTCGTCAACGGACACACTCAGGTAAACCCAACCCTGTTTCTGACGTCACACACTACCTAACCAATCAGATCAACGTGTGATCGTCAACCAGTGGATCTCTGAGCTGAGGGAGTGAGTGGAGGCGGGGCTCATTTGCATATTCATAGAACCGCGCATACTAAATGAGGCAAGGGTGTCAAGTTACATTCAAGATATTTTAAGGCATTACGATTTTTTTTCAAGGAAAAAACATTTCAATATGTAATTTTGTTGTTGTTTTAAGGGATACAATTATTGACTACAGGGGGACTTTAAACTAATAATAGCCTATTAAGTGAGTAATTGAACACTACATTATTTTTATAACTGAAGTATTTGGACATTTAAAGGCGCAGTAAGTGATTTCTGAGAAACGCTGTTGAAAGTTGATAGAACCGAGCATGGAAACACACTTGTAGCCAATCAGCAATAAGGGGCGTGTCCACTCATTTGGGGGGAGGAGCCTGTGTTACATAGTGTGCTTGTGAATTTGGGGGTGGAGCCAACAAGATAGGGGTGTGATCCTAATGGGGAGGGGCGTGTTTGAAATCGCTTACTGCACCTTTAACACTTAAATTAACACGTAATTACATTAAAGATGATTGTGAATACATGTAGGGTAAGTACAAATGCATGTATATGCTAAGCTATCAGGCTAATCGGGTATCTGTATGCTATGCTAGTACATAAGCTAAGTTTATCCATGTATTATATTTTTACTTTTTAATTCCTTTCTGTGTAAAGCACTTTGAATTACCATAGTGTGTGAAATGTGCTATATTAATAAACTCGCCTTGCCTAGCCATAGTAATATGAGGGCACCGTCTTTGTGTATCTAAAATCTTTTAATACTGCCATGTTTTATTCACTGTGTCCAGGGAAACTCTCTTCTCTTCCTTCCCAACGTCCTGAAGGTTTACCTGGAGAACGGCCAGACCAAAGCCTTCAAGTTTAACAAGACCACCACTGTCAAGGTTTGAGACTGATGTTTAGGGTCCTGAACTCTATAGCAACTTCATCTTCTTAACCTTATTTTTGTGAAATTATGAAAATATGCATTTGGCAAAAATACTATTTTATGTTAACTTTAGGCTAAGCTAACATGAATATTAATTAATGCAGTGTTATTTTAGTTTTTATTTGGGCTGTCTATCTATCTAGCCATTTAAATGTTTAATTTAATTAATTACATGATGAATCGCACTTCAAATTTGGCTGAGAAATTACCCCCCAAATAGTCATTATTGTGTTAAATGAGAAAAGCATTAAATGTACATTACAAAAAATAGCTTTAGAAAGAAATATTTTATTTGATTCAACATAGAATTTATTACACTTAAACTTTTTTTTCAGAAGCTGCATCTGAATTGGTATTTATTTACATATATTTAGAGACCAAAACTGTTGAACATTCTTCAAAATATCTTCTTGTTTTTATGTACCGCAAAATAAAGAAAGTCATACAGGTTTTTTCATGAAATGATACTCTAAATAAGAAACTGCCAGTAGGTGGCGGTAAATCTCTAAATGAGGAAGTCATTGAATCATTCATTCGACTCGTTCAAACGGCTGATTCATTCAGGAATGAAGTAAATGACTCTCTTTGTGAGTCATTGGTTCACCCGATTGATTCGTTCAAACGGCTGATTCATTCAGGAATTAAGTAAATGACTCTCTTTGTGAGTCATTGGTTCACCCGATTGATTCGTTCAAACGGCTGATTCATTCAGGAATTAAGTAAATGACTCTCTTTGTGAATCATTGGTTCACTCGATTGATTTGTTCAAACGGCTAATTCATTCAGGAATTAAGTAAATGACTCTCTTTGTGAATCATTGGTTCACTCGATTGATTCGTTCAAACGGCTGATTCATTCAGGAATTAAGTAAATGACTCTCTTTGTGAATCATTGGTTCACTCGATTGATTCGTTCAAACGGCTGATTCATTCAGGAATGAAGTAAGTGACTCTCTTTGTGAATCATTGGTTCACTCGATTGATTCGTTCAAACGGCTGATTCATTCAGGAATGAAGAAAATGACTCTCTTTATGAATCATTGATTCATCCGATTGATTCGCTCAAACGGCTGATTCATTCAGAAGCGAAACACCGCTGTGTGGCTCGAGACGCACAACAGTTCTGCTCTGGCTTTATAGCTAATATTATCGTTGGCAAAACTGAGCAAAAACACAATATTGTGTCTAAAATAAAATACAATATAAACTTCTTATTTATTGAGCTGTTGTAAAAAATCAATATCACATTCGCAATCCTGCTATTCAGGACAAAAACAGCTCTGGTGTGATATTACTGAACTATAGGCCAATCATATTACATAAATATGAAACAAAATGGGCATTTTTACCCTGATATCTTGAATTTTAGGGGTGTATAACTGCATTCGACAGGCTCCATCCCGCAGTGAGCGGTTTCCCACCAATCATTGTTACGTTATATGATAAGAATTTCCTATTTACTTCTTTACTTCTAATTTTCATTTAATTTAATATTCAACAATATTATTGATCTCCTGCATTGACACGATTATATGAGAACTGAACTGAGCTGGACGATGACATCACGGTTTTCTCCAGAGCGGCTATATATATATAAATAAACTAAACTAATAACTTTTTTACAACAAAAATGAAGCATCACTGAACTGACTTAAGCTGGACTGTGACGCTATTTCCTTATGGAAACAAACTTTGCTGCTTTATTTTCCTGTTATCTCTGTAAAGCTGCTTTGAAACAGTCAGTATTGTATATAAATAAAGCTGACTTGACTTCTCACTAACTTCCAAAGTGCATAATGCCGTTGTGTGGATGTGGTATTGAGGCGGTCTCTGTGTGCAGGACATCGTGTTGACTCTGAAAGAAAGGCTGTCCATTCGCTCGATTGAGCATTTCTCACTGGTTCTGGAACAGCAATACAGCATCACTAAACTACTGTTGCTGCACGAGGACGAGCTCATACAGAAGGCAAGCAACACACACATCATCCTCAGCCTATAGACACAATACTGTGCCATTATTTAAACACACTAGACTACACACATGCAATGCCCCTCTCTCTCTCTGATTCATATTAGTGAATTGGTTCATTTCAGTCTGCCAGTTCAAAAAATATCTTTCCACCATCTTTCAGTTTTTCTTTTTTATTGCTATATTATTGTATTGGTGAAACTCGAAAAATTTGAATATCGTGCAAAAGTTCATTTATTTCAGTAATTCAACTTGTAGCGATTGTACGCACGTATAAATATAATTAATTATTATTCATAACGGATTATGATCAATAATTAATAATTGAATTATTTTCAGAATTTACTGTAGCAAAATCAATAGTATGATCAGTTTATCAGTTCATCCAATGAACGGAAAGCATAAACAATTATTAATTCTAGGAAATATAATATCTTCTTGGCCAAGAAAGACTAATTCCCAGCTAACAGCTAAATTAAGAAATAAATCAAGGGTCAAAGCATAGGTAACTTAGATCGAAGTTCAAGACAATAAATCGGTAAGCACATATCACAAGTAATGCTTCTCTTTTCAAATACAAACAATACTTTATTGATTATAAGCCTATGACTAACACACAAAACAAATATCTAACACAAACACACGCACACGCATTCATACAAGTTGAAGAAAGACAGAGAGTGAGGAAGAATGAGTTTTAGGAATTAGATGGTGAGATCCCAAGTTCCTATATGCACTTAAAAGACATGACCTGAACGAACCATCAATAATGAATTTCACCCTTTTATCGTTTCTTAGGCGGGTAATTCAATTTGATATTAAAATGCCCAGCTCAGTTAAAAGTCTGGAGGTACTTGCTTGTCCTTGCTTTGGGGTTCGCTTTTGTCATGAAGGGGGGTTCCCCGGTCCGTTGCTTGGCTGATCTTCTCATGTGCCTGGATAGACTTTGGACAGCCAGTCACGTGGTGTGTTGGCGCGGATGAATGAAAGTCTTTGAAGTTGAAAGCTGGTTTTGCAGTTGAAACGTTAAAACGAAACTTTGCAGCAACACTTAACTTAGAACCGAGACTTTTAACGGAAAAGAAAGAAATTAAGAAAAGAAAGAAAAGTGAGACGAGATGGCTTCAATTAAATCTGTTTTAACCCATATCTTGATTTGGGTCATTTGTCTCTGCGTCTACATGGTTATAACCATCGTCGGGCATCACAAGAGAGTTCAGAGAGCCACCAGAGAGCGAGTTCAGAGAGACTTCAGAGAGCGAGAGACAGATTCTGTGTCCGGGTCTAAGATTTTAAACTCAAAATGTTTGTCCCGCCTCCTGGAGGAATTTGGAATTCGGACAATAAGATGGTTATTTGAAAAGGGGGTCTTTTCTATCCCCCCCCCCCCTCATCGCGAATCATGTGTTCTCTGTGGCCTGCTTTACTCATCAGCTCGAAACAGAGGATTCAGTTTAGACATAATTTCCATTTTAAGAACATAAACATTTTTACACAGATTTCAATCAAGCCATCTTTTGAATTAAACACATACGAGCATAATGATAGGAAACACGACACTTTCATTCCAGTATCTCTAATATTTAAAACAATTACATGACGTGTGATGTGATCTAAGCAGAATAGACACATACAGGGGTTGTAAACACAATATATAATTGTTATGTTACATGATTTTGATTCTGGGTCAGTCAAGAATTGTTCTGGGATGAGTTTTATTGGTATTTGATATGGAGGAAAGTCCTTATGTGTGTGTGTAAAGTTTCTGGGGTTTAAGAAAGACATTCCAGTCTGAGGTAATGATAGTTCCTGCTGAAATCTGTTCTTGTTCAGCATATCATGAGACCTTGGTTCTTAAAGAAAGGCTAGTCTGTTTAGGCGCAGGGGTCAGGTGACTCCTTGTTAGGGCCTCTTGTTTCAATTTCTGAACAGATCTGTTCTTGCCAGATTATAAAACATTGACAACGTCCTTCCTTTAGTTGAACAACAAAAGGTCTTCTTGGCTCATAGCCTCAGGGATAATTTGGAATATGCAGCCCCTTGTGTTTGGTTATGTCTGAAAGCTTCAATTGTGTTTGGTCCATTCTCAATGTTGCTACATATCCCCCCTTCGGTCGATGATGGGTTGAGGAGAAGACATCATTGAACGCTGGAGAAACGGGTAGAGGAAGCAAACACACACAGCAAACAACAAGACAACACCTCCATGACTGGTCACTTTACTGGTGCAGGGCATTAGATTATCTAGGCCTAAACAGGTTCACTCTCTCAAAATAGTCAATCACGTTGAATAAAGTTTAGTTCAATTTTAGGACCGTTATTCTAGTTTGTTTTGGTACGGTAATTGATCAACTTTGTGACTAAATTTGATTTGTTTGTTTTATTCTCTTCTAAATTGTTCTAGGTTTAGACCAATTTACCTTTCAATTTGTGATACGAATGATGCAGGGAGTTCTCTGGCTCACATTCGTTTTAAGGTGACTTACAAATATAGGAGTGGTGTGTCAATCCTATTATTGTGACATTGACCCTTATGGGGTGAACAGGCATTTTACCTAATAAAAGAAGAAGGAAAGGAAGGAAGAAGTAAAACAAAACAACGCAGTTGAGTGTTCCTGATATGACTTATAACTACGGTTGCGCAGCTAAGGTGTCAGGTATCATGATGTAGTGAGAGGTGTTCTCAGGTGTACTTGTTGGATGGGTAGTTACCATGTTTCCTATGGTAAGTGTAGCTAAGTTGTTAAGCTAGTTTCTGAAGTTAGTTTCTACCTGTGGGGGAAAACATATTTGTTGAATGTTTTGCACGGTAGAGGTGGTTAACTTCTGTATGTAAGTGAGTATGTTAGGGGTGTCGTGTAGTGCATGTATGCATGTATGTATGGTCAGATCTGTCTCAGTCTGTTTTGCTCCCCCCCTTTTGCTTGATGGCTTAGCTTTGATGAGCTTGTTGCATCTTTGCCTTGGAAAAGGGATCTTCTGTGATCTGCTGGGGGTCAATCCAGTAAGGCAGGAAGTTCTCGGGCAGACATTGGGAGGTAGTTTGGCACGGATGTGTGAAGATGTAGTGCGAAACTTGGTCTCCGTTGTTGCATTCCTCCGATGATGCCTTCTGGTTGTGACAGACTTTCTGACCTTCTGTGCATACTGTTGTTGCTGTAGCACACACGTGGTTCTTGAGTTTGGAGCTCGTTTGGTGGTTTCTTTATGAGTGATGGGTAGCCAGGATGGTGTTTTCTGGTACCTCTGGGTGTTTGTCAGTGGTTGACTGTGAGAGGCCACTTTGTTCTGTGTTGTTGTAGAACAAGTGGTCGTCAAGTTCGTTATGAAGGTGTATCAGATGAATCGGTGGTCTTCCGTTCCATCGCCATCCTGTTCGTCATCCATGGCTACCTCATTTCCGATGAAAACTTTCAGTTGCCTCAGTAGTTGCTCCATGTCTTCTGAGGGTAAACTGTCTGGTTCTTGGGCATACTCAGTGCTGTGTTTAACTGTGTGGTGCCAAGGTGGGTTTCGTTGTTGAGTACCCACATGGAGTGCTTTTGGATGCCTTGGTTGATGGCCTTTGGATGTCCAGTTAGGTTTCCAGTGGTTTCCTTCTTGTGGGTTACTTGAGAAGCGTGGCTGGTCCCATGGCATTTCCATGCGGTTAGTGTGGTAGGTGTCATCGGCATGGGAGTCACGTTCTCTGTGCTCCTTACGAAGGACTGTGGTATTGTCATGCCACTGGGTGTCTTCCAGTGCAAGGCTTGTGTCTTGGCTGATGGAGTTTGACACTGTGGATGTTTTCAAACCTTTCTTTGAGTTCATCTTTTGTTTGATGTAGGCCTTGTGTGTCAGGTCACGTAGCTGTTGAATTGTCATTGTGCCTGGACAGGCCATGATGCCAAGATGATGACTCAATCCGGGGTGCAGGTTTCTCAGGAAGAGGGTTTTGAAGTTCACATCCTCTTCAAGTTCAGGTTTGTTATGTGCACCTAAGTAGGCTTGTCGAAAGCGGTGGTAGTAGGCTTGGGGAGTCTCTTGTCGACCTTGTTTGGTTTCCATAGCGATTAACACACCGTGTTCCGACTCTGGGCCTGTGAATTCTTTAATCAGTGTCTCACATAGCAGCTGGTAGTTTGACTTGACATGAGCAGGTTGTCTGTCTAGGAAGCTTCGTACCTCTGGACTGGATGTGGATCTGAGGAGGTAGAATCTGTCTCTGTCAGTCATATGTGGTCTCACCTCTAGGTGGAAGTTGATATCTCTGATGTAGGTCTGGATGTCGGGACCCTCTGTGGAGTTCGGGTTGAACTGAGTGATATTCTTCACCAGCTGGTTGAGATCTTTAAAGGTCATCCCCTGTGCAGCTTTGGAGTCTGCCTGGATGAGCTCTCTTCGTTTGTTAGCAGGGAAGAGTTCTGGGGTGAAGGCCGGTGACGTTTTGGGTTGTGGCCATTCACTTCTCCCGTTGTATGGCAGTTCTTGGATGAAGGACTCTGTTCTGCTCAGCAGGGGTGATGCTGAGGGAGGTCTCTCCCTTCTTGGCTCTGGTTTCTGTTGGAAAATGTGCTGGAGTTCATCTCTGACCGCGTAGAGCTCGTCGTTGGCGTCATCTCGCTGTTGGGTCAGATGGTCCATTTCAGCGCTGCACCTTTCCAGGTGGTCTTTCAGAGCATTCATTTCAGAGTTCTTATCTTTAATGTCAGCTTTGGCTTTCTCTAGCTGATGTTCAGCAGACTGGAGTTGGTTTACCAGGTGCTTTTGGACAGTCTTTAATTCTAGTTTGTCACGTTCAGTGACTGCAAGGGCTTCTTGGAGCTTGTCAACTTGTTTCTTTGTTTCTTGCTCCGCTTCGTCAGGCACTTTGAGTTTGTCTTGAGCTTTCGCTTTGAGCTGGTCTGTGCAGTGTTGAGTGTGCATCAGCTCTCTCAGGAACTCAGCGGTCTGACACTTGAAGTTGTCCTGGACTTTCACTTCCAGCTTGTCTATGCGGCTCTGGGCACGTGTCAGCTCCTCCTGAAGGTGGGTGATGTGCTTGTCGCTTAGTTTCAGCTGGGCTGTGAAGGCATTGCTTAAGGAACAGGTTATTTTGGTTAGTTCCACGTTGTTGTGGTTGTGGCTTGAATCATGTGTCAGGAATCTTCTCAGAATTATGATTATTATTAAAAATAATAACAGTTCAATTGTCTTTGGTGTGAGGCAGTCTGTAATGCCTCTGAGCCAGGCGTCCACGTCGTCCCTTTGGGCACTGGGGTTCGTCGTCCACGACATGTTGGCACGCTGGGAGAAGAGACTGACACAGACCTGTGTGGAATGTAAGCCTATATGTGGTTGAACAGCTAAGTGTCGTTTCAGTGACGATACACTAATAGTGAAATGTTGTAATGTCTACGTGTTGGTCTCAGTGTAGACAGGTAGGCTAGTGATGGGGAAACTTCGTCACTCAACTGAGTGAGGGAAAGAGAGAGAAAAAGGTTAAAACAAATCTCAATTTGTAAAGGGTTTTTTTTTTTTCAATGGGAGAAATATTTTTTATAAATATTTTCTATCAATGAAAAGCTGGTTTCAGCTCGTGATGTGAGGACTACGTCACTCAACTGAGTAAGGGAAAAAGAGAGAAAGAGGTTAAAGACCAATTTAAAAAAAAAAGAATAACAAGAAAGAAAATTCTCAACTAGGAGAGATATTTTTCTCGTAAATGCTTCCTATTAAAGAGAATCTGTTTCCAGAAAGTTAGACAATATTATTGTTTACGTTTACAACGAAAAATAATACAATAATAATGCTGATACCTCTTTTCTGAGTTTGACAGGATTGACACCACACACCGTCAGTTGGACCGCTTACAGCAGGGATGAAGGCGACGGTTGCTCAACACTTGTCTCTGTTAATTGATCTTGGATGAGATGTCAAATTGTAAATTGCGTACACAGATGCAGGGAGAGTACGGAGAACAGAGAGGGTTTGATTAAAAATCAAATACCTAATGATTTCTTTGGAAAGATTGTCTTTCTCTTTCTTTTGAATCAATTGATGGTTCTCTCAGGTGTATTCCCTACAAGTGCGAAGAATGGGATGGAATAAAGCAGGACAGCACAGGCAAGATGTGAGAAGGGAAGGAGGGAAGGAGATTGGATCCACAAATGGCTGGAGCCTTTGTCGAACTACGAGTATGGAATTGACAGTTGCCAAACAACTAAACATTCACAAATAAACTTTTGAAAGAGAGGGTTATCTCTGATTTATTTGAAACTCGTAGTGAGATACCAATGTCTCCTTTTGAGGATCAGGTGTGTCCCTTCCAAGCAAAAGGGAAGAGATAATGAAGATGAAAGAAAGTAATAATGATAGTGGACAAAATAAGAAAGAAAAATTAAATAAAGGGGTAAATGAATAAGTAGAATAGAATGGTTAAGTTTATAACCACAACTGAAATAAATGAGAAAAGGAGGATACAACGCAATAACAATAAGAAGCAAGTATGAGTCTAACAATATTTTGTAATAGGGAAAATGTTGGTGGAATAAGTTCTTAACTTTCAAAGTTTAAGACTTATTCGCCTGTGATTAGATCTAAAAGAGAAATTTAGAAATTATGAAATTAGATTTATTAAAAATAAATCGAGAAATCGTTAGAAATTACCTGTTAAGAGAAATAGGATTTAAATTTAAATTTAATAATTCCCTTAAAAAAAATCAAATTCGAACTTGACAATTAATAATCATAAACAAGCATTTTCTTTTTCAAGTAAAATGCAGGTAAAGGAATTAATAATTGCAAACGACTTCCTTTTCACGGAAAATATGGGTTAAGTAAGATATGGGAAAGGTCAATAAGCAAGAAGAAAAGACCAACAGGTGGAAAGTCAAGGTGTTTAAATGGTTAAATCACTTTAACGTTGTTCAAACAGACACTATTTAACCCTTGAGGTTAATACTACTGATAACCGTAAATAATGCTAAAGGCGTTAGCATATAGGCCTCACTGTAAACAACTGCTTTGGTTAGCTTGGCAAAGGGCTAGCTAGCTTAGCCACCAAAAGGGTTTGTTTACACTGTGGCTCTGATCATGCGAGAGGTCAGAGTTCCCCCGGAAGCGTTGGTTAAGACTTCCGTGTCACGATCGTAACTATGGCAACGAAACAAACGCTAGTGGGTAAACATGTGAATTGCAACAGTTAGGAAACAGTTACGCATGTTACATGAAATGTCGGCGCATTTCAACAATGTTCATAGAATATGCATGTACAGTAACAGTCGATCATATTCAAACTGTACCAAAAATACACCACTCGTAGCTTTAGCTGGTTTTACGATGTGGGGCTTCACTTAATTTGTTAAAAGTGATATTAACTTTAAGCAAGCGACAGCTTTGCGTTATAATAGATGGAACGATGGCGACGGCGGATCGTCTCTGTGCAAGTTTATCTGAGCACCCGAACAACAGGGTTCTTAACGTTAACTGTTGGTTAAGTTCCACGTCAAGCTTTACTTGAACACAATTTTAAAATGACTCTTATTCAATTACATTCGGACACACGCAGTGTTTACCCGAGAATTCATTGAACAGGCGCAAACATACAAGCAAACATAGACAAACAGCTGTTTATTACTAGGATTGCAATGGAACACGCATTGACAATCAGATAAATATAATGCCTCTATTATGTTTATCACGGACTGCAGTGGAACACGCACTGTGAATCGGATAAAAAATATATAACGTTAGATGAGGAACACGCTCATCGCTCTGTGAGGAGAATATTCGTTCTTATATAGTTATTTTAATTACTGCAGTATAATTTTGTTAAGCTCTCTGGCTGATACACACACATGTATAGCTTTTACAGACGCTGGAACACGCAGACGTCAGTAAGCTATAATCAAGGTATTTCAGAAATTGAGGAACACGCTCAATTCTCACCTTATTGTTGTGTGATATTTTATATCTTGGGTTATTTTACTGCAGTTAAAAAAATTAACATATATGGAGGCAGACAGATTAACAGCTCTCTCAGGGGTGCGTCTCTCAAGCAGCAGATTCATTCAAACAGGGCGCGCGCTGCGCGCTCTCCATCCGTCACACACAGACTTTCGCAGGTTCGGATCTCTCATCCGCACAATATGAAAAGATAAATTACTTGGTATATGCTTACAATTTAGGTTAAACTGCCCGCATTCTCCACCATAAAATAATGTAGCGATTGTACGCACGTATAAATATAATTAATTATTATTCATAACGGATTATGATCAATAATTAATAATTGAATTATTTTCAGAATTTACTGTAGCAAAATCAATAGTATGATCAGTTTATCAGTTCATCCAATGAACGGAAAGCATAAACAATTATTAATTCTAGGAAATATAATATCTTCTTGGCCAAGAAAGACTAATTCCCAGCTAACAGCTAAATTAAGAAATAAATCAAGGGTCAAAGCATAGGTAACTTAGATCGAAGTTCAAGACAATAAATCGGTAAGCACATATCACAAGTAATGCTTCTCTTTTCAAATACAAACAATACTTTATTGATTATAAGCCTATGACTAACACACAAAACAAATATCTAACACAAACACACGCACACGCATTCATACAAGTTGAAGAAAGACAGAGAGTGAGGAAGAATGAGTTTTAGGAATTAGATGGTGAGATCCCAAGTTCCTATATGCACTTAAAAGACATGACCTGAACGAACCATCAATAATGAATTTCACCCTTTTATCGTTTCTTAGGCGGGTAATTCAATTTGATATTAAAATGCCCAGCTCAGTTAAAAGTCTGGAGGTACTTGCTTGTCCTTGCTTTGGGGTTCGCTTTTGTCATGAAGGGGGGTTCCCCGGTCCGTTGCTTGGCTGATCTTCTCATGTGCCTGGATAGACTTTGGACAGCCAGTCACGTGGTGTGTTGGCGCGGATGAATGAAAGTCTTTGAAGTTGAAAGCTGGTTTTGCAGTTGAAACGTTAAAACGAAACTTTGCAGCAACACTTAACTTAGAACCGAGACTTTTAACGGAAAAGAAAGAAATTAAGAAAAGAAAGAAAAGTGAGACGAGATGGCTTCAATTAAATCTGTTTTAACCCATATCTTGATTTGGGTCATTTGTCTCTGCGTCTACATGGTTATAACCATCGTCGGGCATCACAAGAGAGTTCAGAGAGCCACCAGAGAGCGAGTTCAGAGAGACTTCAGAGAGCGAGAGACAGATTCTGTGTCCGGGTCTAAGATTTTAAACTCAAAATGTTTGTCCCGCCTCCTGGAGGAATTTGGAATTCGGACAATAAGATGGTTATTTGAAAAGGGGGTCTTTTCTATCCCCCCCCCCCCCTCATCGCGAATCATGTGTTCTCTGTGGCCTGCTTTACTCATCAGCTCGAAACAGAGGATTCAGTTTAGACATAATTTCCATTTTAAGAACATAAACATTTTTACACAGATTTCAATCAAGCCATCTTTTGAATTAAACACATACGAGCATAATGATAGGAAACACGACACTTTCATTCCAGTATCTCTAATATTTAAAACAATTACATGACGTGTGATGTGATCTAAGCAGAATAGACACATACAGGGGTTGTAAACACAATATATAATTGTTATGTTACATGATTTTGATTCTGGGTCAGTCAAGAATTGTTCTGGGATGAGTTTTATTGGTATTTGATATGGAGGAAAGTCCTTATGTGTGTGTGTAAAGTTTCTGGGGTTTAAGAAAGACATTCCAGTCTGAGGTAATGATAGTTCCTGCTGAAATCTGTTCTTGTTCAGCATATCATGAGACCTTGGTTCTTAAAGAAAGGCTAGTCTGTTTAGGCGCAGGGGTCAGGTGACTCCTTGTTAGGGCCTCTTGTTTCAATTTCTGAACAGATCTGTTCTTGCCAGATTATAAAACATTGACAACGTCCTTCCTTTAGTTGAACAACAAAAGGTCTTCTTGGCTCATAGCCTCAGGGATAATTTGGAATATGCAGCCCCTTGTGTTTGGTTATGTCTGAAAGCTTCAATTGTGTTTGGTCCATTCTCAATGTTGCTACAAACTTAAAAGGTGAAACTAATATATTATATAGACTCATTACATGCAAAGTGAGATATTTCAAGCCTTTATTTGTTATAATTGTGATGATTATGGATTACAGATATGAAAACCCCAAAGTCAAAATATAGAATATTGAAAAATTAAAATTATCAGAATATTGTGAAAAGGTTTTCATAAGCTGTAATCCATAATCATCAAAATTATAAGAAATAAAGGCTTGAAATATCTCACTTTGCTTGTAATGAGTCTATATAATATATTAGTTTCACCTTTTAAGTTGAATTACTGAAATAAATATACTTTTACACGATATTCTAATTTTTAATATTAATCTCTTAGTTTAGATTCTGTTTGTTAGATTCTTATTGTGCTGTGATAATTATGTAATTCAAAATATATGACTGTCTTGAACATCATTATCTTATGTTTTATCAGCAACTTAAAGTGTTAAAACTACCGTATTTTACGGAATATACGCCTTTTTTTTTATCATCTAAAACATGTTGCAACTCATAATCAAATCCCTTTAAGACAAGTACTTTCACTCTTTGAATGGGGAAACATTAAATTCCCCAAAATTGTAATCAAAAAGATTACGATTAAATTTCATATTTGAAACACCAATGAAATCTGACAACATAGATTTTGTTTCTAAATGCTCGAATCGTGACAGAAAGCGGTGTTTTCCCGGCGTCTCAGAAACTGACCGTTTTTATAGGAACTGGAGCTTGTAACATAAATCTGCGATTTAACAATCAGCGATTGGCTCTTTTCTGTAGGAGGCGGGACTTAATCCGCCATATTGCTGTTGCACTTTCTCCCATTCATAGTAATACGAGTGCACCGTCTTTCTGTGTATAAAGTCTGTGTTATAATCCAAAGCAACTGATATAATGCAATTAACATCAAGCATGCAAACCATACGGTACTTCAGCCCAAGTTTATTTGCATTTCACACTCGCCGCTAGTTCTAGTTCTGCTTTATATACAATAGTGAACATTTGAAGTGGATCAAAACCTTTCATCAAAGTTATACATGAGATTTGAACAATACCCATTTTTGTCTTAGGACAACTGTGATGAACTTTTTTGATCCACTTCTGTATATTCATTTACTCTTGGTGTTTATAATAAATGTTGTTAATAATGAGTGCAACTATAATTGGTAAAAACGGTAAAACGTTTAATTCACCAGTATTTTACATTGTTTCTGAATGTGATAATAAAACGTGCTGGGAAGGATTTTTCCAGAAAATACTGTAGTTAAATCACTTTAGATTGTGAGTAGCTTGCATCTTCCTAAGACGAGTGCTAATGCATGCATGAAGACACAGTTTTGATGCAAGGTTTACAGATGTGTGTCATTTTTTAGCACCATATAAACTAGGGGTGTAACGGTTCACAAAATTCACGGTTCGGTTCGATACGATACACTTGTGTCACGGTTCGGTTCGGTACGTTTCCGATACAGCAAAAAGAAAGAAATGCCAGAGAAATTTCATTGATTAAATTTTTTTAATTATATTTTTATTAAAACTAACATCATAAAGTATGATATTTTTTAACTTTGAGCAATGATGGAGCTGTACTTGACTTTTCTTAGGAGCTTATAAAACAAAACAGCTCCTTGGACGAAATGAAATGTAATATTGTAGTAGGCTAGTTATAAACAAAGGTTTATTTTAGTTCAGATTAACATTTGAGGGCAGCAATTGTATTCATAATGTCAAAATAAAACCGACATGATGTTACTTGAAAGCATTATAGCCTACTATTCCTGCCACACTCCCATGGTTACAGTTAGTAGTGTTACTCCAGTAAACCCATGGTGAATGCGCTGATCTGTGGACACTGGATAGTTCATTCATGGCACAATGTTTCTTCCTGGTTTCCACGTCAGCGCTGTTTGATCCGTTAATAACGGAGAGATGTGAATGTTTCTCACTAGATCTCGCAGCGATGTTATTACTTCAGTGGCGAACTCAAACAGGGTTTCCGCGGGGTCTTAAAAAGTCTAAAATTTCAAAATCACAATTTAAGGCCTTAAAAAGTCTTAAATTTGCTGAAGTATTGTGTTCTAGGTCTTAAATAATTTTAAACAGGTCTTAGTTGTCCTACGTCATCCCGCAGCGCTTTGGAATGTTTTTGTTTTTATTGCGTGGTGTTATAGTTCCTTATATCGCTAGCCCAAATATAATTCACTTTAATTACGACTACAAAATAGACCAACATGCAACAGCCAATCAGCTTTGTGCATCCATCCAAGCTGTCTTCAGTAATGTTCAGTTTGAATAAATTAATTTACTTTGCAAGTAATTTTGAGACTCTGCGTTTCCTTTGTACGTTTTTTTTATGTCGTGATATACACTACCGTTCAAAAGTTTGGGGTCAGTGAGATTTTTATTTTTATTTTTTGGAGGAAAGAAATCAATACTTTTATTTATCAAGGACAGTAAAGACATTTATAATGTTACAAAAGATTCTATTTCAAACAAATGCTGTTCTTTTGAACTTCCTATTCATCAAAGAATCCTAAAAAAAAAAAAAAAAAAACTGTACAACTGACAGACCAACAACTGTTTCAACATTGATAATAATAATAAATGTTTCTTGAGCATCAAATCCTCATATTATACTGATTTGTGAAGGATCATGTGACACTGAAGACACTGACACTGGTGATGCTGAAAATTCAGCTTTGATCACAGGAATAAATTACACTTTACTATATATTCACACAGAAAACAGCTGATTTACACTGGAATAATATTTAATACTATAACTGATTTTTGTTGTATTTTTAATCAAATAAGCGCAGCCATGGTTAGCAGAAGAGAATTCTTTTAAAAGTATTTAATATCGTACCGACCCCAAACTTTTGAACGGTAGTGTAGGTCTTAAATTGAATTCATAATGGTCTTAAAAAGTCTTAAATTTGACTTTGTGAAACCTGCAGAAACCCTGTCAAATGCTTTCTTGACTGGATTCCTCTGTGTAGTGACAGTGCTGATGATGAAGATCGGCTCGCGCTGCATTGGTCCACACTGATAAACAGTCCGTCAAACACACAATAACGAGTGGTTTCGTTCCGCTTACATTACATTTGCCATTTGACGTTGGGCAATGTTGTGGTCACGCCAGAGTCTCTTACATTATGAGCGCGCTCGCCACGCGTGACGCGCCTACATTTGAAATAATTAAATTTTGGTCGGCAGGAAAAATGGTCCAACGAACCGTTCGGTTCAAAAATGCGTACCGAAAACCGAACCGAACGCCTCGTACCGAACGGTTCAATACGAATACGTGTATCGTTACACCCCTACATATAACTATAATTGCACCACTGGAGTTTGTATTAAAGCGCTGGTGGTGTTCCTGCTCTTCCAGGTGGTGCAGAAGAAGGATTCGCACGACTACAGGTGTCTGCTCCGGGTCTGCTTCATCCCCCGAGACCCGATGGAGCTCCTGCAGGACGATCCCGTGGCCTTCGAGTACCTCTTCCACCAGGTCACACACTGCATTACTTACAGCTGCGACTGTCTCAGATAAGGGGACAATAATAAACACTCAGGGCCCTGTTTTAACGATCTAAGCGCACGGTCTGAAGCTCACGGCGCAAGTGCTCTAGGGCGTGTCCGAATCCACTATTGCTAGATGGGAAAAATGGTCGGTGGTGCCGGCGCATGGTCTAAAAGGGTTGTCTCTATTCTCTTAATGAGTAACGGGTGTGTTTGTCCCTATTCTCTTAAAGGGTTAGTTCACCCAAAAATGAAAATTATGTCATTAATGAACGAACTAGAGTTCGATTCAATCGAACCAAACGAGGCAGGTGTGAATACACCCTAACATACACTACCAGGGCATATACTTTTTTGCTCACCAGCCACTGTGGCGAGTGGTTTCCCAAAGTTACTAGCCACTCCGCATTTTCACTGGCCACAATTTGGACACTGATACCATAGGGGAATAACTACCATATAGATATTTTTAATAGCGTCTCATAATTTGGCAGCCGGTATATTAGGCTACTGTCACTTTAAGACCTGACGCACAGACACATTATACTGTGTTATAGCCAATATACTTTATGTGCTGCATTTTGGGTTTGAGCACAAAATCTGCAGGAATGAGTAAAATTATGCTCAATATGCGCAATCCCTCGCCAGATTCAAGCCCTGAACCACCAACAATATTCATCCGGAGCAAATGAGACGAGTGCGTAAAGGGTTGTGTGTAACTCGCTGTCGGAGAGATTAGAGAGCGAGAACACACAGCTGGTGTCTTATCTATTCTGCGGAAGAGTTTCAGTATCGATATGTATCGAAAAATCAATATTACTGCCAACACTAGATTGCACTTAGTTGATTATTTCAGATGCCTTTTTAAAAGACTACAATTGAAAAATGTATATTATATAAAATTCAACCCGCCAAAGTGGCTAGTAGGAGTGACTGTTACACGCCAACGCTGAAATACACACGCATTTGGCGGGTTGGCGGGTGTTAATGTCAAGCTCTGTATACTACACATTACTAACACGCTCTTTAAATAACCCAAACAAACACTGCGCGATTGACTTCAGCCCAGGGTTCAGTCGGTCAACGTCTCAGTGTATTTCAGCTCCTCAAAATAGCAACGCTCCAACAATGCGCCTGAACACACACTCGTTCTCAGACCAGCAGCCCACGGGCGCACAAATAGGCGCAAACGCATTTGCTATTTAAACGACACAGCGCAGGGCGTGAAAATGAAAACTGCGTCGGGCTGAAACTAACAAAACACACTTGCCACCACGTGTGTGATAGCGCCCATAATGTGTTAAATCCAGTGGCGTAGGTTTGATTTTGAAATTGGTGGGGACGGGGACATCAATATTCAATATATAAATATATTTTAAGTTTTGATCGAAATTATTGCTAGGGATATATCAGTGTCACTGGATATTGGTAGGGACACGTCCCTAGCGTCCCTACTAAATTCTACGCCCCTGGTTAAATCCATCATGAAAACAAGTTATCGAATCACCGCAACAGTAGAAACATGAAAACATGTTCTAGTAGAGCTCAAAAACAACATCAAGACTTCATAGGTCATCTTGAACTCTAGTAACCATGTTGTGTGTGTGTGTGTAGAGTGTGGGAGATGTGTTACAGGAACGCTACGCTGTAGAGATGAAATGCAACACAGCGCTGAGACTCGCCGCTCTTCACATGCACGAGAAACTGGCGAGCTGCGGACAGACGACCAGAGCCTCTGTCAAGAGTGTTGTGTAAGAGCGCACGGATACACTCACACATACTCCGATACATTATAAAACAGTCATTAAAACGTGTGTGTGTGTGTGTGTCAGTAAGGAGTTTGGCTTAGAGAGCTTCATCTCTCCCACCCTGCTGAGGAACATGAGAGAGAAAGATCTGCGGAAAGCCCTCAATCACCACATGAAGAAGATCCAGTCACTGCTAGAACCACGGCAGAAGGTGTGTGTGTGTGTGTGTGTGTGTATGTTTCGATCCCGGTGGGGACTTGAACCTAAATGCACACAGACTAATGGGGACTCGTGTCACTGTGGACCTAAATTGAGGAAACAAGCTTATAAATCACACAGAATGAGTTTTTTTGAGAATATAAAAATGCAGAAAGGTGTGTGTGTGTGTGTGTGTGTGTGTGTGTGTGTGTGTGTGTGTGTGAGTGATAAGCCATGCGGTAGATAAAATATATATATATATATAAGTTTGGGATCGGTGCAATTTTTAAGAGAAGATTTCTCAAAGAATCCTGAAAAAAATGTAAATAACCGTTTTCAACACTTAATAATCATAAATAATAATAATCATAAATGTGTCTTGAGCATCAGATCCTCATATTAGAGTGATTTCTGAAGGATCATGTGACACTGAAGACTGGAGTAATGATGCTGAAAATTCAGCTTTGTTAACAGGAATAAATTACACTTTACTATATATTCTATATATTAAATTGTAATAATATTCAACAATATTACTGTTTTTATCTAATAAATGCAGCCTTGGTGAGCAGAAGAGACTTCTTAAAAACATTAAAAATCTTACCAATCCCAAACGTTTGAACGGCAGTGTGTATATTTCGTCATTTTTAAGAAGATGATCCTATAGGTTATATCATGCACATTTGATCAATCATACTGGGTTTCTGTGCCGAATGTCGTGCGCATCACACTGTACACACTCTCCGCTGTGAGCCTGTCTCTCGCTCCCTCAGGTGATTTCTGCGTCTCAGGCCCGGCTGGCCTATCTGACCCAGATGGCGGAGCTGATGTCGTACAGCGGGAGAAGCTACAGCGCCACCATGCTGGTGAGAGAGGTCCTGCATCTGACACACGTGACCACATCTGCAGGGCACAGATATGCTGCCTTTTTTTTTAACCATACAAATACAGAAAGAAAGAAATTTAAAAAAACATACTTACAATGGTGCTGGGCGGAATGACCAAACTCCATATCAGGGGTATTTTTCAAAATTATACCGGTTTCACGGAATATGACGGTATTATTTTTTTTTTCAAGCTCGACTGGGTTAGAATGTCTTATGAGTGAATATTCTAGAAAGGTTCCACGCTAGTATTAAAGGTGCTCTATGTAACTTTTCTACTAAAATGAATCCTTTTTTTATTGCCTGTGTGTGAAGGGGTTGTAATCACACATTAAAATGATCCCCTTGTCGAGTTTTGCTATTACCTCTGAAGGCCAGTATTCCTATTTCCAGACTGATCTCATGAAATAGCGTATGTATGACACGCCAATTCGTATTTCCATTTTTGGCGTGCTATCAACACGCATAATCGCTTTTCAGCGTGTTTATTAACGCCTTTCACTTAACGTTATATTACTGTATTATGTATATATAAATATATGACCTACCCCAACCCCGTCCCTAAACCTACCCGTCACTGGGGTTAATACCATTTATGAGTCTTCTCCTACCATCCTAGGAAAAGAAATATCGCTCCACAGATGTAGATATAGATTTTGCTTCGTTTCGCTCGGACATTTAACGGCGTACACATACACGCGGAATCACTCGGACATTTAATGGCGTACACATACACGCGGAATCACTCGGACATTTAACGGCGTAGACATACACGCAAAAGATTTCGGCGTGGAGATACACGCGGATAGCTCAAAATGCGTATAAATAACACGCCACTTGAATTGAAAGTGGCGTGTATGTTTACGCAAAGTCATGATGTCATGTTGCTATTTCTATGTGAAGTCTCCGGGTCGGATTTACCGCGAAATCCAACGGATGTGCCGTGCATGCGCGCTCCCGAGCCGCTCTCCTTATGTTTCTCAATGTCAAGGATACTTCCTTGGCAGGACGGGTCCTTCCAAGTCATTTCCTTCAGAGGCTAGGCGAGGCTCCTCTTTAGCATTCGGAGAACACGTAAATGGAACAGGCTAGCAAGTGCACGTCATTGCGTCATTACTTCAGTGAAAAGGTCCGCTTTCAGCGCTGTTTAAACACACTTGACAGTCCTTTTTTTGTCTTGTCAGCCCTCATAGAAATAAATAAATAAATAAAAATAGGGATAATGTACAGCGAGGCGGTTGTTATAGCAAATACAACCCCGCGAACTCTAACGCGAAGCGGAGGGTTCTTGAATCAGCCTGAAGGGTTTGTATTCGCTACACAACTGCCTCGCTATACATTTTCCCGCTTATAACATGGCTACCTACCAAATAAATAAATAATTTGACACAAAATATTGATTTAAAAAGGTGTTTATTAATTTAAAAACGATTATATTGCCTGAATGAACAGAACTGCGTCCATAGCAACATCTAGCAGTTAAAACACATGCAATGGTAAAATATGTGATCAACAAAAAATGCTATACGAAGTAAAAATTACAAGGTGAATCACCAGTAAAAGGGAACAGCTTTAAATCCCCCCTCCGCAAATCAGTTGAGCCCATATGTTCAATAGTTTAACAAACATTAAATAAATGGCAACATTGAAATTATACTTAAACCTTACATTTGAAAGCATTTCCCCGTTATCACTCCGACTCCGCTAACGTCCGACATTTTATATTTTTTTAACAAGATAGCAAAGCTGCGCATAGGATTGTGGGTGATTTGAGAGCGCGAAGCATCCTTTCCTGTGTATGGGATATTTTCCGAACGAAGGACTCAGTCCTTGGTTGAAATTCTGAGGATCCTCGACATTGGAACAGTCCTTCGACGGATGTCGATGACGTAGCATCCGCGAAATACCGGCTTCCGAGGATCCTTCCTTGACATTGAGAAACACCTATTGTCTATTGTAGACGGTCAGGGAGTTACGTCCGGTTAATGGCGCACGTTTTTCGGCTTATATCTCAGTCAATCTTTGATCAATATTCCCAAGACTCTGATCGTTCGTAGTGCTGGACGGGGCCTTTCGAACGAGCCCACCTCCGAGGTCCAACTCGCCCGGCTCCCCGAGTTATAGCCGTTCGAAATCGGGGGTCCCAGCGGGGGTCCTAGCCCATCCCCGAGGCCCGCCACTCTAGCGTTCGGGCAAGGGTTCCCCTGGGACCTCCTCCCCAGAATTTGAGCTCTCTGGGTCTTTGCGTTCCAGAGATACGAGCGATTTTCTTCTGAGATCGTGACATCACCGGCGTCCGCAATTTTGCAGCGCGCCCGATGGTTTTCTGCTAATATCTCCGCGAAAACACCACCAAAAACTATGGATCTTATATGGTTCTTTTCAGTAAAATTTGTAAAAATTTGGTTGCAATCTGAAACATCACCACTAGAGGCCGCTAAAAGTTACATAGAGCACCTTTAATACAGGTTTGCAGTGTTTATAAAGAGCGCCAGCAGGAGGCGCTGTAGAGCGGCAGAATCAGCGGTTTCCACGGTAACGGCTCATAAACACTGCTTTCTCAGGAAATAATAATAATAATTCATTACATTTAAATAGCGCTTTTCTCTGCACTCAAAGAAGGGGGAATCTCCTCAACCTCCACCAATAAGGAAAGATTAAATGAAAATAACATCAAAACTTTTATAAAGACAGTAAAAGTTCCCTTCAAAGAAAGAAAGAAACACCTTGAATCACTTTGAAACGTGTGCAGTGCTCATGTTTATTCAACGATGTCAATGCATAAAATGAATTTCTATTCCGTTATTTTCCAAAACGCATTGTTGATTTTGTGAAACACTAATATAATTTGACAGGCATCAGTTATAGTTTAACCTATGCATCGTTACAGTCACGCTTAGTAACACACACATCTGTGCATCACCAACGGTGTTTAAACGACATAGTATTGCGGTATATTAAAAATTCATATCATAACAAAAATAAACCCCGGTATCGGTGTGGACCGGTATACCGCCCAGCACTAACTTACAATACATATGTATATGTACTCATCCTAACATAAGAACATATTCTTGCGTGCACATGTACACACACATCCATAGACATACACTGGTCACCCTATATTACATTCACGATCACATGATTCGATCAAATTCTGCAATACAATATGTCAAGGGTTACACTTTTTTTCTCATTTTCTGTAGCCGATGTAATCTTTTCATCTCTTTTCAGCCACTTCCCCCAATATGATGAAATTCTATTGTAACAAATTGTATTCTTTAGGATAAACCCCCTGAGATGCATCATCTCGTTTTCAAGGGCGTCCTAAAACACAAAAGTTACATAACACAACAAAAACAACACACCACTACAAAAATATATATATTTTTGCCTATAGCAATAATACATATAATCATAGATATATCATCTAAAGCAATTACAAGAAGTTTCAAAACATAAGAACATTTTTAAACATAAAATGAAGTCAAAGATCGTACATTTAAAGGTAAATTATTCCAATCTGCAGGAGCCTTAAACCTTAATACTTTCTTCCCAGAAACTTTCTTAACTAAAGGTTAGTTTAGTGTCAGCTAGAATTTGTCAGAGTTTCAATATTGTACACATCATTTACAATTTCTTGTCATATATATATATATAGATGGTTTGCTTGTGATGGCCTTCTTACTAGTTGCTAGTAATATATTAAAGAGGCAGATGTCCTTCTGTTATTTGTGAAGGAGAAATGCACGAGTACACTGTTTTAAAGTTACACTCAAGATTCCTCTTAATACATTTCTCTATTCAGATCCTGCCAATAAAAACGAATAACGTTACAGTCCCAAAAGATGTGAAAATGGTCAGCCATTATATTTGCACATTTTCTCCAGTCTTTTGATTCCCAGTTTGCATATTTTTTACTGGGGGTTATGAAGAACCTTATTGCATTTTTACAAGCAAATTTCCTCTCTTTTTTAAAATCTTTTTTTGGAAGATAATGTTACGCTGGATAAAATCTTGTCAAGCATCCTCCCATTTTCAAGGATATTAATTTTGATCATGTTATATAAGCTGGCTGTTCCAGGCGGGAAGAGATTTGGATAAAATAGCAGCATCTTTCGCAATGGCATAAAAATAAACCTTGAAATGAGTGATTCATTAAAAAGACTTTGCTCATAAGATTAGTTCGTTTATGAATCAGTTAAAGACGAGCTGTTTTCCACATTCATCTTCATCTTCAGTGTGTGATGTTGCAGTTTGATCATGAAAACGCTCCAGTTCTTCTCTACATCAGTGTCAGTGTTTCTGAACTCCTGAAACGCCTCCATTGTAGTCTTGAGTTTCTCCCGGGAACGAACACGTCACAATATTCCTCATTATAATAATTCATGCGCAGAATAAAGGGGCGGGGCCTGGTTGAGTTAGTTAGTAGTGTGTTAAACTGGTGGTTATGGAAAGGGGCGGGACTTAACCAAACACACTCGAAGCGCTCGACCAATCACAGCACACTGATCCAGCCGACCAATCAGAGCACAGTGTGCTTTTCAGAAGGAGGGGCTTCATAGAGACAGGAAGTGAACAGAGCGTTACTGACAGACTGGGAAGAGAGGAGCCGCAACAATGGAGAATATGAGGAAAATAGTCAACATTCAAGCAGGAAAACCTGTTCTAGTAGAGCCTGAAACTACATCAAGACTTTGTAAAAGGGGGTAATATGACCTCTTTAAGATTATCTATATCCTTTATTTATTGATCAACGTTGGATTAAATGTGTCTTACAGCTGCAGGACAGGGAGTCGTTGGTGAGTTTGCTGGTGGGAGCGAGATACGGGATCAGCCAAATACTAAACCACCAGCTCAACATGATCTCCACCATCATTGACTTCCACTACATCACCCGAATAGAAGTGCTCTCAGAGTCTGACAGAGTCAGCATGGTGAAGATATACCTGCAGGACATCCAGGTGTGTACACGTCTGCCAATAGATTCAAATTAACAGAGTTAAAGGGATAGTTCACCCAAAAATGAAAATTAGCCCATGATTTACTCGCCCTGAACTCATCCTAGGTGTTTATGACTTTCTTCTTTCAGACGAATACAACCAAAGTTATATTATAAAAATGTCCTGGCTCTTCCAAGCTTTATAATGGCAGTGAATGACTGTTTCTGTTTTGAAGTTCATAAAAGTGCATCTGCCGGAAGCTAGTTATTTTAGTCGATAAAGTTTTAAATATGGATATTTTTCTTACACAAACGCATGGCTTCACTTCAGAAGGCCTTTATTAACCCCCGGAGCATGTGGAGCACTTTTATGATGGACAGATGCACTTTTATAATGGATAGATGCACTTTAATGATGGATAGATGCACTTTTATGATGGACAGATGCACTTTTATGATGGATAGATGCACTTTTATGATGGACAGATGCACTTTTATAATGGATAGATGCACTTTTATGATGGACAGATGCACTTTTATGATGGATAGATGCACTTTTATGATGGACAGATGCACTTTTATGATGGATAGATGCACTTTTATGATGGACAGATGCACTTTTACGATGGACAGATGCACTTTTATGATGGATAGATGCACTTTTATGATGGACAGATGCCCTTTTATAATTGATAGATGCACTTTTATGATGGATAGATGCACTTTTATGATGGATAGATGCACTTTTATGATGGATAGATGCACTTTTATGATGGATAGATGCACTTTTATGATAGACAGATACACTTTTATGATGGACAGATGCCCTTTTATAATTGATAGATGCACTTTTATGATGGATAGATGCACTTTTATGATGGATAGATGCACTTTTATGATGGATAGATGCACTTTTACGGACTTCCAAACAGAAACCTCAATTCACTGCGATTATAAAGCCAGGATATTTTTAATATAACTTCGATTGTATTCGTCTGAAAGAAGAAAGTCATATACACCTAGGATGGCTTGAGGATGAGTAAATCATGGGCTCATTTTCATTTTTGAGCGAACTATTCCTTTAAAATGCTGAAACTGGGCCTTCAGAACATACAGGTGTGGATAAAAACCCAGGGACAGAAATATGTTTTTATCTCTCCCTTTCAATATATATAAACTCTCAGACCATCTCTTTCTCCTGCAACTTCCAGCCTATAGCCCTGTTAATGGAGTCCATAGCAGCGAAAGACCTGTCCTGTCTCCTGGCCGGATACTGCAAACTGCTGGTGGACCCAAACATCAATGTTTTTCGCTGGGGACCGAGACCTAAAATGCGACGCATTCCGGCGGAAGAAGGTAGGAGATTTGGGAGGGATGTGTCATATAATATGACATGACCTTTTTTTTCTCTCTTGCACTGTTATCTCTTAAAACTCATCTTTGATCACCAAAATGACATATTTAAGCATGTTTTCCTTGAAAAAAAAAATATCTCAATGCCTTAAAATATCTTGAATGTAACTCGACACCCTTGCCTCATTTAGTATGCACGGTTCTATGAATATGCAAATGAGCCCCGCCTCCACTCACTCCCTCAGCTCAGAGATCCACTGGTTGACGATCACACGTTGATCTGATTGGTTACAAGGTCGTTTGTGACGTCAGAAACACCAGCGATTTCAACCCGTGTTTTTGAGACTGTCTTTGGTTCACTGCAGTTTTAAGCAGAAAATACTCAGCAATGCTGTCGACTTATGAACTTACACATGGTTTAAGCGTATTAAAAACACCACATAGACACATAAACAACATTAAAAGCTGGATTTTCACCACAGGGGGACTTTAAATTGCTCCAAGATGTTGCTGTGTTCCCGTTTGAAATGCATTATCCTAACCTGGGTTTTTGTTTTTATAGTTATTCTATAGAAATTCAAAATTGATCAAGATAAAAAACAGTATTGGTACAGGATTGGCATCGATATCGGCAGATACCCAAGATTGCGATATCCGTATCGAACATAAAAAAGTGGTATCGAGTCATGCCTAATATAAACAATACTAAAACAACACTGAACGGGATGGCTTGGTTGTCCACAATTTGCTACCCAGCACAACAGCATAAAAATAGAAACCAAGCAAGAGACAAAATGCTCGCTGCTTCTTTGCTTGCACCTTTTAAGAACAAAATATTTACTCAGATTTACTCAAAAAAGTATAGTACAGTGATGGTTTCAGATTGTGTTACTTTGGAATACCATGTAAATATCAAGGTACTTGAATTTCAGTAACATGGTATATTTCAAAGTGCTTCTATTAGGGATGCACCGATATGAACATTTTGACCGATACCGATAATAACCGATAATTATTTATATTTGAAAGCTGACAACCTATATATTGGCCGATAAATCTAAATCCAAATTTTTATAAAGTTTTTAAGAGCCTGATTACAATTACTCAATTACTTTAAGAGCCTGATTACTTACCATGTCCCAAGCACACAATTATAGTGTTCCCATTATAATTTTATGTGGCCTATATGACAGATTTGCACGTTGCCCTTAACTGTATTTTCCTTTTCAAAGTGATTCCAATCATATTTCAAGCAATTCAAAAACATCATGGCGAACAGTGTGCATCTGAGGTGTCTCAGCTGAAGGAAATAATACATTTTTTATCGTCTTTAATATATTGGCCAAATTTTCTAATCTGGCTGATAACGATAACATTAAAAATGAACATATATCGTCCGATACCGTTATAGTGGCCGATATATCGTGCATCCCTACTTCTATGTATACCATAGTACTACCATGAATCTTGATATACACATTGTAACCCAGTGTAGCCAATAAGCGACAGTGTGTATGTCAAGATTCCCAAATTTTACGAAATGTCTTTTTTGCAAGATTCTTCCAATCAGTTGTATTTTTTGTATGCATTAAATTGGTTATAAAACAGATTCACTTGTACATTATATCATACTAAATACTATATAAATTGTTTAATGTGTTGGTTTAGGGTATGTTTCTCGATGTGGGAGCGATTCAGAAGACTGTTCAGAGGATGACTATGCCATGGAGGGACTGCTGGACACTGAAGACACTATATCCACTCATACAAATGATGGAACGGAGGAAGGAGAGGAAGCCGAGGGGAAAAGCGAAGCGGAAGCACAAAGAGTCAGAGTGATTGTAACACATCCCTTTTTAGAGGATGAAGGAGACGAGGCGAGCAAGACAGAGTCTGTTGGAGATGAGGATTACGCCATGAGAATGGACGCCCTTTTGGAGACTGGATGGTACACGGACCCTCGGGTCAACAGCAGCTTTTCCAGTTTGTCCAGTAACTCGTTGAATGCACTAGAGGAGAGTATCAAGGCAGCCATTGGTGGGCTTGGCCATATGGATGCCTCTCTGGAAGAAAAGCCCAGTTCCGGTCTTGTATCTGGGGCCTCGAGTCTGGATGTCCATCACCCTTACCTCTTAGAGGTGTCAGAGCGTTTGCATGAAAGGGGCAGTTCAAACAAACCTGGACGGCCTTGTGACCTGACCTACGATAATCACTCGGGTATGTGCTTCTCTGAACTCTCCCAAATGTCAGACAGCTTGCCAAGTCCGCCTGCGGCCAGCGACGATGCATTGAGCGAGGAGGACGATGACGATGACGGTCACATTTCCACCATGTCAGCAGAATTTGAGGCAGTGTTAGCCTCCTGTACCGCTAACAGCATAAATGCTAAGTTAGCAGGAGTGAACTTTCAGGCTCTCTTCACCAGGATTCACAACAATCCAGCATGTAGACAAGAGGGAAACAGCTTCCCAAAGAACCAGGCAAATGAAGCTAAACCACAGGGACCATCTTCAAAAATAATAGCACAATCTGTGCTGAAGAGAACTGTGCCCTCAGATGTCCCGGAAAAAACAAAGGGCTCTAGAGACAGTTATTCATCGGAGGATGAATTTTATGATGCCCAAGATCGATTTACCCCTCCCATCACCGACCAAGGCCTCACAGGTCAGTGAACCATCTTTTTTTACCAGAAAACATGTGCATTCTGTAGAGGATTGCTCCAGGTTCAATACAAGTTAAGCTCAATCAACAACAGATGAACGCACTAGAGAAAGTCGTTTTGACTGGTCCCTCCCAAAAAACAAGCTAAAATAACTGTTATGTTGCACTTGAAATTAAACGTGGCCATACACGTTTAAAAGCAGAAATGTAAAGCTTAGTATTTTTTGCAAAGGCACTTCTCATTTAAAATATCTATTATTTCATTTGTAAATTTGTCTAAATTAGGCCATCCTTAAAAATATTCTTGTTTGCCGTAACCCGACCGACCCTGTCAATTTAGGACCGACCCAATTTTTTATTTTTTTCCCCTTTTAGTCCGACCGACTTGCCGGTTGTAAATTTGCATTAAGACCGACCGATTTTTTTTTTACTCTTCAAACAACTAATACAAATGCAATAAAATATCAATTATATTATAGTAAGCAGGCTACGTTCTTTCTTTTAAATGAAAACCCGTGGCGTCATCTATATGATGATTATGTTTACACCATTGGTTTACGCATGTCACACTATGGCCTGTGCGTTCGCTTCGTTTCATTCACTGTCAATGGTTCGCGCTCGGTGATTGCTGCGGCGCGGCTGCTTGTGAAATACGTCTGTATGAGCCTACATTTAGTCACTCATTATTCGAAATTCTTAATGGTCAAATAGGAATAGATGTTAACGGCCTTTTCTCGGAGCGCGTCCAGCAGCTCGTCACGATATGGCCGCCGCGAACGCGCGTCACACAGCAACGGCAGGCTCTGACAAACACACATAAGTATGGGAAGCCAAACACACCGAAAGTGGGACGAAACGGCGGGGTGTTACAGAGTTCGCGCAGCGCGGACATGTAGCTAATCTGCGTGGCTCAATGGACCGAGACGCGCGAGCGCGACAGACTCGACAGCGCAGGGAGGAAGTGTTTGCTTGCGCGACCTAATCTCACCAGCGAAAGTGGCTGACCAATAAAACAGCACATCCCATACCGAAATGTACTAAATTACACTAAAGAAAATCGACCATTCCATAATATGTCAGGACTACTTAATATAGTTTCTACAATGCGCCTAGCCATTTGACCTCACTGATTTCCGTTAATAATAGCAGATGTTCATGGGTCCAATTTAAACGAATAGTGCCAAATGCGCTGTTTTATTGGTCAGCGCGGCGCTGGTGAGATTAGTCATTAATTTATTTGTTTCCCTCTGAAAATCCACTCTTTTTCCCCAAATGAATGCAGCTGGAATTAATGCAATAAACATGTTTTTTGACAAAGATTTCAAATTGTTTGTTGTCTATAACCTGTATCAGAATGAGATTCGCAATGGTGCGCTCAAAGGCATGGGTTGAAGACACTGTCAGTGGCGTCACGATATGCAAATTTGTTTAAATTCATACCGACGTAATCACCATGACCAAAATTGTCCTTTTTTTTTTTCATTGAATTTTGAAAAAAAAATATATAGACCTACCTACCGACCCTTTTTTTTTTTTTTTTGCTGTTACTGCAAACCAAAATATTTTTAAGGATGGCCTTATTTTTGCATTTATTTTACACAAAGCACATTACTTTGATTTTTGCTGAGTAATGAGTCAAAATAATGTAATCAATATTGTCACAATTATTACCACAAGTATTGAACCTGGAATATTCCTTTAAAATGTTAAATATCTAGGTTTTTATTGATGTTTTTTCATCAAACGTACAAGTCTCTCATACCTCTTCTTCTTTTGCAGAGAAAAGCTCAGATTCTCAGAACATGCATCCTTCGCTTAGCATTTATGACATCAAGGTTATTGTGGACGAGACAAAAGCTCCTGAATCCAGAGATAGCAAGGAGGAGGACAGTGCAGCAGCAGAGGACCTCAAAGAAAAACCTTCACTTGCCAACCATGTCACCCCTCTGATCCCTGAGTCTAAAAACCCTGAATTGGAGGTCCATCAGCCCTCAATGATTTTGCCCCCTAAACCTACACCTGTGGAGCCTAAACCTTTCTCTGCTAACCACTCTACGGGTCAGAAAGCCCAGCACTGCAATGGGGACATCCCTGGCCGAAATGCTCACCTTCTGGAGATGGAGCCAGAAACCATGGAGTTTAAACCAGTCACGGGGCCTGGACCACCAATGTCTTCCTCACTAATTACTGCTGTACGCCAATCTACCCTTCCCCAGCAGAACTTAGTAGACCTGGAGACTCTTGGAATATCTGACCATATCCCGGCCTGTCTAGAAAATAAGACTACTCCAAATCTTGTGGATCTTGAAGGACTTGATAGTCAAGACATTAAGCCAAGTCAGAAAGAGCCAACAAATGCCAAAGGAACAACTGAATTTGGGAAGATAACAGCAGACAAAAAGGGTCCTCTACAACAACGATCATCAGACTCCCTTGAAACTATAAAAACAGAAAATAAAGTCCTCCAGATGAACACAAAGCCCCCAATTCCTCCCAAGCCGTCATTCATTGTTTTACAGCCACCCTCAAAGGCAGTTGATGCCCAGTTACAAAAACCTGAGGAAAAGGCAAAGGTTCCCCCTAATGGTCTTTCTCTACACCCCTGGTCTCAGAGAAATGGTACCAGTACTTCCCCACCCTCTACACTGAGTAAGGGTGTTTCTCTTAGTCATGAGAACCTAAGAACTGAACTAAAGGCTAAAAGCTCTACAGTCAAACCGACAAGTGCTTCAACCACTCCTACCCCATCTCCATCTCCCTTACCTTCTCCCTCAGTTCAGTCTGTAAATATTGTTCCTGAAGATCCAACTCAAACCGGGACTAGTTTCCCCAGCAGAACAGGCTCGTCCGGACGTCTATCTGCCACAGCCTTGCGTGGAAAAATTCAAGATATGCCCTGGTACCTCACCCGTTCCCAAGAGATCTTGGGGACAGTAGCACTCAGCAACACTATTTCATCAACAGGTAATAAAACAACCAATGGGACAGGTGTGAATCACGAATTAAAGGTGTCCCCCAAGGCCACTTCAGTGCCATCTTTGATTGACTGGAAAGAGAAAGATGCTGAAGTAGTCATTGTGAAGCTCAAAGACGGACCAGAGGAAGTGTCCACAACTCCCGTGAAGGACACCAATGGGAAACCTCCGATGTCATCAAGCCATCCTGACCTGAGGCAAAAATTGTCCACTGAAGCCCCAGAGTTGCACCGGCATTTTGGGACCTGCAAGTCCGAACAACCTCAGTCACATAAAGACAACCCTTCAGAGATTCGACTTGACAATGCTTCCCCTCTGTCCTCCACAAACCGTGACGCATGTGGCTGCCATACAGTCTACGCCAACTGTTTCAGCGGAGATACAGAGGACAACTGCGGCTTTGACGATGATCTGACCGTATACGAATTCTCCCGTCGAAACCAGATCAGTAAACCACCTCAACCCACTCCAGGTGCCTCCCCTGCAACCCTCTCTGGTCCCTCTCCAAATGTCCTATCCCTACTCAGAGATTCCCCTCGTCCCTTATCCACATCCTCAGAACTCAGTCCACTCCTGTACCCGCCCAGACCTCTGGAATCTCTGACTCTAGACCACTACGGACCAATAGATAATCCCCTCAGCTTTCTGCAAGGCCGCCATTATGTTACCAGTCAGAAAGGTGCAGGGCTTAAAGACGGCTATGCCTGTTTGCAGCGAGACATTAATGAACTTCTTTTAGTGTTGAAGAAAGGACCTTCTACTGTACACCCTCTAACCCACAAGGGGGAATGCAAAAACGACAACGTGAATAGGCATTCGCTTTCAGAAACCGAGAGATGCCTGGTCCAGACGGAGGCACGGAGGTTGGCATCGGGATGCCAGAGAGCCACACGGGTAGGATGGGCACCTGACGATGCTCTTCTGTCACTTGGAAACAGCTTTGGAGCTCTAGTGCAACTTGCCTCGACCTGCTTACGAGTTCCCTGTTCGGACTGCGGAGGATGTCATGGGGATATCGATGCAGACGAGGCGCTTGGGAAGCTTGAGGAGATCGTGGACCTGTATAAGGAGTTTGTAGGTGCTGTAGAAACAGCAAGAGAGGGCGAGGGTGTCAGACTCTTGGCCAAGCAGTGTACGGTTCTCATCTCAACAGTTTTCTCGCTCACACAACTGTTTCGGACACGGACACCAGACATAGACAATGGAAATGTACCTCTGAACTTTTAAACTGTACCTTCCTGGACCCTCTTAAGGGATCGTAGAGTGCGAGTAGAGAATTGTACTTAAAGTAGCGATGCCTTTCTGGCATCTAAAAACTGATTGTGTGCTGGCACACAAGAATAATAGTAAGTGCCGTGAACACACACACAGTTAGCGAACTAACAAGTGAGAACTGTTACATGTTAACCTGTTTGTCTTGCCAAGTCTCCCTATAAACGTACTGGAATTATGCATTCGGACATAGCTATTTTCTAACAGTTCTTTAATTCCTGATGTATGTACAGTCTGTAGTATGTATTTATTTTTTACATACAGTATATGTGCACCGTGGTTTCTAACTTGCCATACCTGCATTTTGTTTGTTTTGGGTGTATGTGAATCCCTACCTCTTGCTCTAACTGAGATAAACAGTGTTATGAAGCTTCACTTGTTTTCACATTTAGTTTAGTTTAGTTGTGCTGCTCTTTACAGATTGAAGGAACAAAGTGAACAGACACCCCAGACAGCAACATAGTGTCGGCCCACATCTGAGCCATGTGGAATCCATGTGTATCAGATGTTGGCCGGATCTGGGCCGTGTGGAATCCATGTGTATCAGAAGTGGGCCGGATCTGGGCCGTGTGGAATCCATGTGTATCAGATATGGGCCGGATCTGGGCCGTGTGGAATCCATGTTTATCAGATATGGGCCGGATCTGGGCCGTGTGGAATCCATGTGTACCAGATGTGGGCCGTGTGGAATCCATGTGTACCAGATGTGGGCCGGATCTGGGCTGTGTGGAATCCATGTGTACCAGATGTGGGCCGTGTGGAATCCATGTGTACCAGATCCGGCCTTCATCTGGGCCGTGTGGAATCCATGTGTACCAGATGTGGGTCGAATCTGGGCTGTGTGGAATCCATGTGTACCAGATGTGGGTCGAATCTGGGCCATGTGGAATCAATGTGTACCAGATGTGGGCCGTGTGGAATCCATGTGTACCAGATCCGGCCTACACCTGGGCCGTGTGGAATCCATGTGTATCAGATATGGGCCGGATCTGGGCCGTGTGGAATCCATGTGTATCAGAAGTGGGCCGGATCTGGGCCGTGTGGAATCCATGTGTATCAGATATGGGCCGGATCTGGGCCGTGTGGAATCCATGTGTATCAGATATGGGCCGGATCTGGGCCGTGTGGAATCCATGTGTATCAGAAGTGGGCCGGATCTGGGCCGTGTGGAATCCATGTGTATCAGATATGGGCCGGATCTGGGCCGTGTGGAATCCATGTTTATCAGATATGGGCCGGATCTGGGCCGTGTGGAATCCATGTGTACCAGATGTGGGCCGTGTGGAATCCATGTGTACCAGATGTGGGCCGGATCTGGGCTGTGTGGAATCCATGTGTACCAGATGTGGGCCGTGTGGAATCCATGTGTACCAGATCCGGCCTTCATCTGGGCCGTGTGGAATCCATGTGTACCAGATGTGGGTCGAATCTGGGCTGTGTGGAATCCATGTGTACCAGATGTGGGCCGGATTTGGGCCATGTGGAATCAATGTTTACCAGATGTGGGTCGAATCTGAGCTGTGTGGAATCCATGTGTACCAGATGTGGGTCGAATCTGGGCCATGTGGAATCAATGTGTACCAGATGTGGGCCGTGTGGAATCCATGTGTACCAGATCCGGCCTACACCTGGGCCGTGTGGAATCCATGTGTATCAGATATGGGCCGGATCTGGGCCCTGTGGAATCCATGTTTATCAGATATGGGCCGGATCTGGGCCGTGTGGAATCCATGTGTACCAAATGTGGGCCGTGTGGAATCCATGTGTACCAGATGTGGTGCCGGATCTGGGCTGTGTGGAATCCATGTGTACCAGATGTGGGTCGAATCTGGGCTGTGTGGAATCCATGTGTACCAGATGTGGGCCGTGTGGAATCCATGTGTACTAGATCCGGCCTACACCTGGGCCGTGTGGAATCCATGTGTATCAGATGTAGGCTGGATCTGGGCCGTGTGGAATCCATGGGCCGGATCTGGGACTCCTGTTGCTGTCTGGGACTCCACTAATCCCTAACAGTAGATGCTGGGACAAAACACTAAAAACCCCAAATACTTATGCAGTAGCGTCTCACCAGACTTTCCAAAGGACTTTCATTTCATTCAGTCAACAATAGGTTTTTCTGACTGTAGAATGAGAGTTGATGGCAATAGAAGTGTGGCCGTTTGGGATTTTTGTAACTATGTCGGTGTGTCAGGTTTGGCTTTTGATGTTCGTTTTTATATTGGCTTATCAGCTGACTGTTAACCACAGAGATTGGTGTGGTCCAAAGACGTAATAGCACAATTGGGGCGTGTTTACACAACAACGTTGTCACCATGTTACTGTAGCACCCGTAAGCAATCCCACCGATAGCCAAACCACTCAATTTCTCACTCTTCCCCCATTTTTGACTATGCAAGCTTCATGATTTGTATCCGAAATTTTCCACATATTATACTTTCTTACATTTTATACATATCAAAATAATTTTCAATTTGTTGTAAATCACTAATGTTTTCACTTTAGAGGACTTCCCTGGCAAACCTAGGCCTTATATTTAATCTTGGAGGATCGTTGTGAACGTTTTTTCGATTGCATCATTATGCAAATGCAGCGTATATATTTATTTTGCCTTCTGTTTAATTTAAACAAAAAGGTTTAGGAAATGTTGTTCCTTACACTTTTGTAAGTGGTGAACAGCACCATATTTAGTAAACATTATACATACATAAGGCCCGAAACATACTCCACACAAATATGTGAATGCAAGTGCTTCTAATGACACCAGGGGCCTGTACCACGATGGTAGTTCAACAAACTCAGGGTTGCAGGATTAGTTTTGAGTTGACAAAACCAAACCAATCCAACCAGGCTTTGTTGGTACCATGATGCTGATCATCAAGCTCAGGCTTTAATCCTGAGTTTAGGAATGACATCATCAGTAGCGAACAGCCAATCACATGCTGAGAAAGAGTGAAACTCATTCAAAACGAGAGAAGCAGCGCAATTCACTTATTAAATAAAAGTATTAAAATATTAAGAATTTAAACAAATTGACATGTTTACTGTGAAAGAGGACAACTAAAAGAAAAGGTCTCACTACTGTATACCAGTGCAAGTAAAAGTACTTGATAAAGGTATAGAGAGAATTGAACATGTAGTCATTTTACAGCTTTATCTATCGATTCTAAAGCGTATTTATATTACCTTTATATATTTATTAATTTAAACTCTGCGTAATAATAATTGATGATCTAAAATTCTACATGTGTGATCGATTAAGGGTATAATAATTACATAATACATCTAAATCATACAAAATTAATATTTTAAATAAGCATTACTAACAGCCAGACGATTTTGTCTTTATAAAGCATTTGCTGTAGTGAGCTTTAATGTGGAGTGGAAACAGGTGGAGTGACTTTATCGCATCAGACATGTGACACTTTGCTCACAGCTGATTGGTCCAAGTTCGGTTTGAGACCTGGAGCATCACCTGACCCGGGCCAGCTAGCCGCGGAGCGTGAGTTACTATGGCGATGAACACGCTAAACGCCAAACCACTTTCATAGTGCTAAAACCCAGGGTTGGCGCTAACTAAACTGAAACACACCTGGCTATCCACCTAAACCGGCGTCATGGTACAGACCCCTGCTCAATTTCATAGCGTAATGCATAACATTGCATAACAAAAAATGCCTTTTTAGCATCATTGCAGGAGGTGCCCTAGCGAACATTAGCGTAAACGCCCTACTATCATGGCTGAGCAACCGTTTGAAGAGAATCTGGCTGAGCAAGTTATTACAGCCAGCAACCAGAATAACAACAAATCTGACATCTGAAGGAAACTCTATCACTCCCTGGGTTTGTTTATGCAACAGAACACGTTAAGTATGTTAGCTGGAAGCGCATACTTGCTCAACCATTCATGTGTGCATTTCGGTACTTGAATAGAGTATGTTTCAGGTCTAAGAACGCTTATTTAGGATTTGTATATCACAAAAATATGGGTAACGCTTCCTTTTACAGTACAGTACTTACTGGCTAATATAAGGTAAGTACATGGGTTAGGGGTAGGTTCAGCCTAGTTATTACCCAGTGATTATAATAAGTACATAGTAAGTACATGGGTAACAGGACTGTAAAAGGAAGCGTTGATTGGGGAATTCATTAAAGATCTATACTCTGAGCATATTCAGTTGCCCTGATCTGATCTCAGACCAGTATTATGTGGTATAACAGTCAAGGGTTACAATTTCCAGATCAGGTTTAAAAGTGCAGCTTCCGTCCAGAACACATAATTAAATCACCCAGATCACATGACCAACCTGAGGTCAATGGATGAATTATGACATCATCCTCGTTTAGTTCTAACTAAGTTACTAGCCATCTGGAAGCAATTCTCTAATGTCAAGGATATCACCCATATTAGACACTCCACCCCCCATTAAGCAAACACACACACACACACACACTGCCAGATTGTGGTTATCAAGTCAGATGACGCAAAGCTAGTTTGCATCGAGAGAAAAGTCATGAGAAGGAAAGAGACAAATATGTAGTGTTATTATTCATTCTTTTCACAGAAATTACTTTCATATCGAACATCAGAGAGCAAACATGTTTCCGTATGAAATCTTCCTGTAATATGAAGGTCCTATGAACTGCCTTTGCATTTGTAGCAACAAAAAAAAAAACTGCTTGTAAGGACCGTGTGTATTCTTGAGACATGTTGTATTGCCTTTCGAAGTGCACAAAACTAAAATCTGAGTCAATGTGTGAATATGAAAGCAAACTTCTGGATGAAATGAGAAGGGACAATCGAGAATATGCTTTGCATTCCCGATAATAAAGGTTTGATTTTGAACGACGATTGCTATGGAACGAATGCATTATTATTTTTTCTTGTTTTTCTTTTTTTTTTTTTTTTTTTAGGCAACATAATTTGTGTTGATTTTGGGGTGAAATATTACCGTTATTGACCCGTTTTGTGAGGTTTGCATGTTAATAAATCGCTGCGTGATTTTGAATGTTTATTTGGTTTTATTCCCAAAGCTCGTCACATCTGTTATTTTGCAATATTTTGTCTTTTATGAGTCTTTATGTCTAGTTTCTGAAACCGTAAATTGTCACACTGTATTTGCTTTTGAGTTCGCAGGAGATTACAGATTAGGCCTTGGATTAAACTCAGTCGAAGACTTTCACAGTTCAAACCGAGGTAATGATGGGATTGAGCTGTTTACTGGCACACACACACACACACACACACACACACACTCGCTGTGATCCGTGGCTGTGAGACAGAGGGAATTACTAAATGTAGGAACACTAAAAGATGTTTTTGTAGCTTTTCTATTGTAAATGCGTCATATATAGGAAACTGTGCTTTAGGTAATTTTACACTCAAAAACATCATCCACAAATATTAGACATAAACTAGATGTACGGTTTAGTCATTCTCGATGAAAATTCAGAATGCAATTCTTTACATTACATGCAAAGTGAAATATTTCTAGCCTTTATTTGTTATAATTGTGATGATTATGGATTACAGTTTATCCCCAAAGTCAAAATTAGAAAATTGTAAGGTTTTCATAAGCTGTAATCCATAATCATCACAATTATAACAAATAAAGGCTTGAAATATCTCACTTTGCATGTAATGAGTCTATATAATATATTAGTTTCAGCTTTTAAGTTGAATTACTGAACTTTTGCACGATATTTTCATTTTTTGAGTTTCACCTGTAGGACCTTTTATGAGTTGTTCCAAAATTGCTGTCTGTGTCTAAATAGGCAACTACCTTTTAACACAGGATCCCAACTCAGAACGAACCATGTTCCCAGTGACTGAGTCGGAGGAATCTTAACCACACCAGTATAGAAATATGCAATAACTATCCAGCAGAAAGGAGGGTGATTCAAACTGAAATTGTGTACAAGATATGTAATTAATCATTACTGTAGTAATCTAGTCAGTAAAGCTGCTTTGAAATGGGTGTATATTGTGAAAAGCACTATATAAAGACCTAAAGAATACGTCTCGAATCGCATGCATGCACAAGCTTTAATACATAACATTTATACCCATAACACCTGATAAGACACAGATATTAGGCAAAATAGTCAATTTTATTAGACTGAAATTAAATATATTCCTCAACACCATCTTCTTGTATTGATTGTTTTACACTGTGCTTGTAATGCATTATGGGATTGCCACTACTGTGAAAGATTCATCTTGCATTTATGGCATTTGATTTTACTGTAAAAATAAAAAATAAGCAGAACTTTAAGTCATAACGTAAAAATTTCAGCCGAAACAAGATATTACGCAAGAACAAAAAAAACTTATCAATTGAGAACTGATTAATGACGGGCAGAAAAAAAAAAATCTAAATAACATGCAGCAAATTGTTTGCTATAAGACATGAAACGGATAAAAGAAATGAATATGGTGTGTTTTGACTTTAAACCTTCATAAACTTCAATAATGACACCCAGAATGCAATTAGAGTAATTGTTTACTTTCCACCCACAACAACGTGAACATTATTTATGTCGCAAAAAACACTTGTTACATAAAAATAGCATTTCATGAAATCTTTGAATACATCTGGATGTTTTCTGATTGATTGGCAAAATATACAATAGCATCATGGGCTTTGTACAGACGTCACGCTGTGTGTGTGTGTGTGTGTGTGTGTGTGTGTGTGTGTGTGTGTGTGTGTGTGTGTGTGTGTGTGTGTAGGGTCCACAAATCACACACATGAATGAACGCTCAGTTAAACTGCGCGTGACACTTAGAAATGTACTGTCAGTAGTGCAACACCGTGCTTTCTCCATCCGTGTCCCTCAGACCCCCATAAAGTGAGTAAAAGAGCCAATACAGAAACATACGATACATTTCACAACACTTGGGTAACATGGGCGGACTTTATCAGCATCGGCACATCATTAAGTGCAGATTTTACACCTAAAAAAATCTAAATACCATAATTTAATCATTCCAAACCCGTATCAATTTCTCTCTTCTAGCAAAAAAACCCAAGATATTCTGAAGGATGTTGGAAACCAAACCAGTTGTCCATTCAATGGAAGTCAATGGGGTCCAAAACTTTCAAAAAATCATCTTTTCCGTTCCACAGAAGAAATTAAGTTTGGAACAATGATGACAGTATTTACATTTATAAGTGGATTGTGCATTTAAGTGCAGCTGGCCTCTTTTAAAGAGGGAAAACACTCAACTTTGGCTTGTTTTGGGGAAAAGTGCACCATCAGAAAACTTTGAGGAGCAGCTCGTACGTGGCGTTGATGATCCCCCAGGACAGAAGAGAGCGATGGTAGTTGAGCGTAGCTCCGCGGAAGAGCATCGCGACGCTCCCGCCTCGTTCCCGCCACACCGTCATCAGAACCTGCCGGCAGGGAACGAACTCGCCTCCGACTTGGGCCTGCGCTCGCGATTTCACCACGTTTAGCGGGTAGAACATGATTCCCAACGCCGCGCCCAAAAGCCCGCCACACACAAAGTCATTAGCTATGTGACCCGCGCGGGTGCGGGCGTCGGGAAGCCGTTGCTTAATCGGCCCACGCAACCCGAAAAACAGCACGTTGCTCGGCCCGTTACGCAGTAACACCGGGACTAGGCCACGGTAACACTCCCTCACGCCGTAATCCCGCAGGAGAGTCCTAAAGGTGTGTGCGGTGTTGTTAAAGCGCCCGTTGTGCCGGTGATCCTGAAGAAGCGTTTGCACACGCTCGAACGGCGTTAGCGCAGCCTCAGCTGTGCCGGCTAGCGCCGCGGCGGTGCTACGCGTAACAATCTCGGGCGTTCCGCTACTCCGGGCGTGACGCAAAAGCAAGCGGGAAAAATCCTCATACAAGCCGAACATTATGGCTACGGTCGTGGTTTTCTGCAGGAGAGGCGGAAGAAGCCCTCGGTACAAACGACCCAATCCGTCGCGCTGTAGCTGGCGGACGGCTTCGGTCACGCGGACGCCGTGAAGCTGTTGCCGGAACAAGAGCTTCTGGATAGGGAAGGTCACGATGATGTTGGTGAACGCGGCGAACGAGCCGCACAGATAGTGCTTTCCTCGAGGGCCCACGTTAGCTTCGATCACAGCGTGGCTAGCGTTACCTAACTTGCCCTGCGGTTGCCGGGCAGAATCCGGGTCCATGGTAGTGACGACCCCCATGGGAAACTAAGCATCTGATTGGTCAGCAGAAGAGATGCCCATTTTAACCTGTGAAAGAGAGGAAATAAAGCAGTCAACACCTTCATTTATACAGCACTTTTAACAATATACACTAGTCAACATTTGAAGTGGATCAAAAAAAGTTCATTAAAGTTGTCCTAAGACAAGAACGGGTATTGTTCAAAATTCATGAAAGGTTTTGATCCACTTCAAAAGTTGACTACTGTCTATTGTTTCACAGCAGCTTTACAGTGATAACAGGAGATTACAGTAACAGAGAGTGTTTAGGCTTCTAGAATAAAGTTATTGTCCAGATAAAGTTAGTTTTGATTGATTCACTTCCGTTGTAAAGATCATTAGTGATTAACTTAGCGGCCGCTAACACGACACCGCTCTACTGAAGACAGAAACTTTAATGTGTTCTGGCCGTTCATTCGCACGACAGCAGTGTCTGAGGCTCGAGAACACAAACCTTCAAACAGAATCCAAGACACAAGTTTTGAAAAATGTTGAAAACGTGTAAACTTCAAAAACGTGAATCTGTGAACACGCTGACTGCGAGCGCATGCGTATCATGTGTTTAGTCTATAGATATGTGCGTTTGAATATGTATATATATGCGCAGGAGTGTCTTTCTGTACAAATTGACCCCAACAAATTACATGTCTGGCCTTAAAAATTCATAATACAATATTTTTTAGTCGCTTCCGCGTGTCCATGCGAACTGGAATCATTTTGATGACGTTTTATCAGTGCAGAGGGAAAGAAAAGGTTCATCAGTTACAAGCTTCATCTCGGAGAGGTTTGCGAGTCCAGAGCATAGACTGTAAAAAAAGATGGACGCCGCCCCTTCGCTCTCCTCCATTGGTCAGAAGTGAAGCCGCCAGTGTCCCGATATGGCGCTGACATCTTGAACTTGAGTCTGCGCAGAAGCGATCTCGGCACCAGACCTGCGCAGTCGTGAGCCGGAAGTAAAGCCGAGAAATCAAGGCCCCGCCCCCACTCTCCAGAATCAATCGCAAGCACACGCTCCGGCACTTTTATTTAAATTAATTATGGAAATTTAGATATTACATTTAAAGCTCCAATCTCCTCAGTCCTCCGAAGATCCCGAAAAAAAGTCAGTTGGTGCTTCAGGGACTACTTCACTCAGAGAACCTGTCAATCACAGCTGTCAATCATGACGTCACACCACCGCATCAAATAACTAACTAAAAACAAACTTATTTTTAAAACAAACACTTGAAATTACATCAGCGTGATAAAAACTACAGTAAATGACTGAAACCATCTTTGGAAAAACGATATTTGAAGTGTAATTTAATTGTTTAGTTGGTCTCGCGAGCCGTTGAATAACATGAGGAGGCGGGGCTTATGAGCTGTACTGGGACCGGCCACCGGGGGGCGATCGAGACGCTCTGGCTTCACTTCTCAGGGCTTGTGCGGCACGCTTGAGTCAGAGCCAGACGTGTTTTATTAACCAGTCTTTTGAAACCACTTTGCGTCACTAACTGCTGAGATAAGACATGTTACCTAACCAAAGTTCAGGAGTCCCAGACAGACCGAGGGCAGGAGGACATCTGCTTATCTGAACCCGTTCAGCCTCAAATTACCTTTATATTGTTCGTCATATGGCAAAATAAGTGGCATATAATGAATCAAAACGAGTGTACGAGTGCGTTATCATCTCAAAGCAAGAAACCACAGGCAAATCCTGTTATTTTCATGGCATGCACAGGTCAATTTTGAGATTTTGCATTTTCAAGTGTTTATTTAATTGCACTTTATCTGTATATTTCAATCACAACATGTATAGTTAAAGGCAGTGAGTTTTTTCTCCACTTCAGCAACTTTACAGTTTTACTCCGATATATAATCTGAAGGGGTTTGTTCATATATTCACTAGTCAACATTTGAAGTGGATCAAAAAAAAAAAGTTCATCACAGTTGTCCTAAGACAAGAACGGGTATCGTTCAAAATTCATGTATAACTTTGATGAAAGGTTTTGATCCACTTCAAATGTTCACTATTGTATATCATTCACCTGGTTTATATATAACATTTACACTCATTTCGATCCAAAACTATGTGTAATACAAAAGGAGATGTTTTGAATAATGTTCACACTGATCTTTTACAAGATATGGCAAGCGTTTATAATTTTATTAGCGTTTATTAAGCGTTAATAATGTTAAACTTAAATGTGTCTTAAAAATGCAGAGGATATTTACTGTATTTTTAATGATGAAATTGTTAAATTGTTTAAATATGTATTAATTACAACGAAACTTGAGGAAGATTTTCAGTAGAAATATAGTCATGTGGACTAATATTCATAAGCGCTGTCAAATACATTAATCGCATTTAACATAAAGTATGTGTTATAGGTTAAGTGTGTGTATGTACACCACAAACACACACACATATATTAAATAAACACAAATTAAAAAAGTTATTTTAATGTAAAACAGTGAAACCTCACATATACGGTAAAAAAATTACATTATGAAAAGCTAATTTGATTTAAATTATGCATTAAAGCAATACAAAACATTATTGTGAATGTGAAATGTTACGATTATTATTTATTTTTTGTAAAACAAACGAATATAGCTATAATTTATTTATTTATTCCTCTTGCCAAGTTGCCAACACATTTTAATTTTATATACATCGCATGTAGGCCCTATTTTATGTTTTTTGTTAATTGTGTGAAACTCGAAAAATTTGAATATCGTGTAAAAGTACATTTATTTCAGTAATTCAACTTAAAAGGTGAAAAACCCAGTCAAAATTAGAATATTGTGAAAAGGTTTTCATAAGCTGTAATCCATAATCATCACAATTATAACAAATAAAGGCTTGAAATATCTCACTTTGCATGTAATGAGTCTATATAATATATTAGTTTCACCTTTAAAGTTGAATTACTGAAATAAATGAACTTTTGCACCTGTTTTACCTGTAATTGCGCTTGACGATTGCCCTGTGATTGTGCTTTTTCCTTGTTTTAAAGAGCCGTGTCACTTCACTAAACATCTCCAACAGTGTTTCAGGTCTGAAATGACATGAGGGTGTCTCATTTTGACATTAACTCGCTCCTTAAAGTTGCTCAAAAGAAATCCAGAAGCGTGAATGTACAACCAAACCATGTGCAAGACCTCTCCAAAAATAAAAGCACACATGTGGAAGATCCTATGGGAACTTTTGAAGGTCATGGAGAGGATTGGGTCGTGCAATAATCTGCTGCCACGATGCATAAGACTCAAACTCTCCAACCTCATTAATCAGAACAAAACACGGTATGATCGTGAGCTCACAGTGATGATTGACAGGTCAGTGTTCGCCTCCTCATTTACCCACTTAACTACTACATATATGTGACTTTAAAAAATGACACACCACTTATAATGGACTGCTGTGATCAGCAAATGTCCTTGATATGATCTGACTTAATAAAAATCACCTAATTCCAGAATATGAGAAAGCCAGAGCTCTCTGAATACATATAAATGATGACAAAAGATCACAGATTCATTAGAATTACATTATAATATTAATCAATACACGTGCTTAATAAACACAGCTAACAGGCTACTGCTAACAGTACAGTGTCAAAACAGTGGATAGACAAAAACAAACACCATTATATCAGATACATATATCAATTGAAACACCTGTGGCACCCATATACAACAAGGAAATATATCAAACATGATTATTTTTTCCTCTATGTGAACTAACGTTACGTTTTGTTGCTCTTTTTGACTACAGCACGTCCTCACAGTGTCAATAACTCTCAGATATCACTTAAATGCACATTATTAAACTCTGTATTTAGGTTTGAAAGCTTAAATGTGTTTGCTGTCACTTATTAAAGCTGCAAAAACACACCTACTTCGAAGCTAATGCTAATTCTGTGACAACACAAGTTAAGGTGTTTCCACCGCGATTTCCTCACTAAAAGTGTTTATATTTGTAGGTATTTAAATCGGAGTATTTCGTAGCGCTGATTTTGTTAGGTTAAGTACCTTCTGGCTGTGGTCCGGGGGAACGTGGCGGTTCTGTTGGGCTTGTTTCAGTCAGTTAGGCGGAACCGCCCGCGTCCTTGGTTTATAGTGTTTCCACTTCGGATGGACAGAGCGAGAGACCGGAATTAGCCACTAAAGAATCGCTTCTAGCGTTTCCACTCTGCGTGGAGATCGTAAGGTAAATAAATAACCACTGGAGGGCGCTATTGCAAAACTTTTTTTTAATCGTATTTATTAATTAATGCATGTATTTATTTTCATATTTATTTATGTATTTATTAATAACATTTTTATTTACATTTTTAAAAATAGAATATATGTAAAATCTAAATGTTTTCAGATTCACAAACCTAACCTAACTGCAAATAGACCGAGTATAACTATAAACACCTAATTTTTCATCATACATAATTGAATCAAGTTATGCATACAATTAGCATAACAACTTTGTTTGCAATGCCAATTTGTTGTAATGAAACCATGAATGAAATCATGAATGAAACATGTATTTTTTTTTATTATTAATTTGCGCCAGAACAGCAGAGGGCAGTAGAGACGGAAATGACGCGTTGCCTCGCCTTGTGCGCTTTACACAAAACAGAGAAGGAACCTGCTAAATAAGTCTGGAGGGGTAATTCGAAAAACATATTTTAATCTTTTTAAAGAAAATGATGTATTAAAAGTGAATACTTTTCTTAATTACCATTGTATGAAGTCTACATTCAAATAAATTGTAAAATATCATTCCTACTTTGTATATAAACGAAATACACACCCTAACGTTGTTCAGTTGCCCCCCGTTACTGAGATGGTTCAGTCCAAGCGTTCAAACATTCGCGGTAAAAATACTTCCTTACCGACTTTGCGCATTGCAGTTGTTACTTTCTGATTGTTGTTGTTGTTTATGCAGATAATTATTAAGTGTATTAAATTAATGTAAAGATGAGTAGGATGACGAAAACACTGAAAGCTGTTCAGCGGGAGCTACAGGTGAGTGTTTGTTTTGCTTTTTTGTTAACTTAGCTGCTTTCTCACATAACGTTACATGTTTTGAATCCTAATTACATTATATTTTTGACATACAATTCCTGAAACATAATATTACCAATATTTATATTATGTAATAACAAATATTTTTGTTATTGTTGTTCGAGAAAAAATATTATAATACTTTGATATTCATTTTATTTTTTTACATGTATTTCCCGAAACATGTCGTTTTAAAACCAGCAATATTTGTATTTTTTTATCCAGCAATATTATTGTTATTGTGTATGAATGATATATAATGTAGTAATTCATATTACTAATATTATTAATATGACACACGTAATATTACATAAATTGTATAATATTGTATTGTAGAATGTTTTAGCCTATTTTTTGACTTGTAATTCCTGAAATATAATATTAATATAACCAATATTTATATTAGGTATGAACAAATATTGTATTGTTGTTTGAGATATAATAGCATTTAATATTACTATTCATAATAGTTTAATACTAATTTTATTTTTGACATGTAATTCCTGAAACATGTAGTTTTAATACCAGCAATATTTTAATTTTTTTATCCAGCAATATTATTGTTATTGTGTATGATATATAATGTAGTATTTATCATTATTAATATGACACATATAATAAATATTAAACATATTACTAATACTTACATTGTATAATTAGCCAGAAAGTAAATATGACATGTCTAATTTTAAATATGTATTATGATTATTCACTTATAATTCCTGAAAGATGTTGTTTTAATACCACCAATATTTATATTATGGAATAAAAATGTTTATTATTGATGTTAGTTTAGTATTTACTACTACTACTAATAAGAGGATATGTAATATTATATAATGTATTGCCCTGAAATAAATAATATTACCAATATTTATATTATGTAATGACGTATTATTGTTGTTTATAATATTAATATTAGTGATTATATACATATATTATACATGTTATTTACATATAGTATTGCCTTGTGGACTGAAGTAACAGTTCGTAATATGTGTATTGTATTATACAGTCCGTCCAATAATATGCACTTAAAGTTTGCACACAATTAACATAATTTTGTTGTTTATTTGTGTTTTTTTCAGAGTGTGAAACCGAGCACTGAGTCTCCACGAGCGCTGGACATCTCATCCATAGAGAAAGCCAGTTTCTTTCAGGGAGATCAGTATTCCCCTCACGGTATGTAGAAAGTTTACAGTGAATCTCCGCTTGCTTTATATGCGTCACACGCTTCTCCGAGACTAGAGGGATGAGGATCTAAAGCAGTTTTACTGAAAGGGTAATCAACAATCGCAGTCGAAAACAGGCGAGAGGTCAGAGCATAGACTGTAAAAAAACCCGCCGCCCCTTCGCTCTCCTCCATTGGTCAGAAGTGAAGCCGCCAGTGTCCCGATATGGCGCTGACATCTTGAACTTGAGTCTGCACAGAAGCGATCTCGGCACCAGACCTGCGCAGTCGTGAGCCGGAAGTAAAGCCGAGAAATCAAGGCCCCGCCCCCACTCTCCAGAATCAATCGCAAGCACACGCTCCGGCACTTTTATTTAATTAATTATAGAAATTTAGATATTACATTTAAAGCTCCAATCTCCTCAGTCCTCCGAAGATCCCGAAAAAAAGTCAGTTGGTGCTTCAGTGACGACATCGCTCAGAGAACCTGTCAATCACAGCTGTCAATCATGACGTCACACCACCGCATCAAATAACTAACTAAAAACAAACTTATTTTAAAAACAAACACTTGAAATTACATCAGCGTGATAAAAACTACAGTAAATGACAGAAACCATCTTTGGAAAAACGATATTTGAAGTGTAATTTAATTGTTTAGTTGGTCTCACGTGCCGTTGAATAACATGAGGAGGCGGGGCTTATGAGCTGTACTGGGACCGGCCACCGGGGGGCGATCGAGACGCTCTGGCTTCACTTCTCAGGGCTTGTGCGGCACGCTTGGTCCAGAGCACAGTAAACCAGTCCGACCAAACAAACAAATTCAGAGGCTGAGACCGGAACGGGAAAACCAGGACATCATATCAAAAACCAGGAACATGGAAAATAGTGGAAGCGCTCAGAAATGCAGTGTAATGCCCGATTTTGGCTCGCCGACAGGTTTTGAGAAATCGCCGACAAATGCCCGAAATCACAGGCAAATCGGTGCTCGTTCACGCAAGTGACAATCAAAGACGCGATCTGAGAGAATTCACAATCCTGCTGTGTGAATGTGTTCTGACTGAACACTACATCGGCGATGACCGACAGCCAATGAGAGAGCAAGATACAGGGAGGAGGAGGAGGAGTTATAGACCAGAATATCAGTATTTTAATAGATAGGCCTATATTTACAATTATATCAAACAGAAACAAAGCACAAACATTTGCATGACCAGCAGCAACAGCAGGACATTTGCAAAATTATTTATTTACCCCCAACTCTCTTTGCAAAACACAGTCTTGCTCCCCTCGTCTTCCCAACCAGTTCCTGCATAAACTGTTTTTTATTTGTTTGTTTTTTCGTTTTCGCTACAAATCAGTTCACAGTCAATTAGTAGGCTATCATTTTTAATAACAAATTCTAGTCAGTGACAGATTGAATGCATATTTGTCTAAAATAATTCTGTGTTTTCAGCTTCAGAATCATGAATATTGTTATTCTGGTGTCTCTATTGTTCATTGGGTTTCCAGCACAAGCCTATTCATTCACACACACAATGTAATATCAAATTCAGCATTTTAATCAACAACAGTAATTTTTTGTTAATCTTTTATCATATATCTTGGAGTGTCGCAATAATATAATATCGTATCGTGATATGTATCGAATCGTGACATGAGGGCATCGTTACACCCCTAAAAAGTAACTCTACTGTATAAATCCCAGAAGTGACTTTAGTGTGTGTTTGTTGTTGTCTTCGGTAGGGAACCCGCTTCACAGCACAGCTTTAGAGGAAGACCCGAGTCCTGGACCAGAACAGAACCGGAGATCTGCTGTGGAAACTCATAAAGCTAAGGCTAACGAAAAGGCCCGAGTCGTTTCTAAGAGCGCCTCATCCAAGGAGAACCAGGAACCGCCTCGGACCCCAGATCCCGGAGGAAGGTAGAGTGAGATCCGGCCCGATCAACGGGTCTCTGCATCACCGTAATCATAATAACGTAAAGGCTTTCTGTGTCGTAGAAAATCTAAAGGAACATCTTTACCGACTATATCAGAAGGCGGAGAGAATACAGACAAGAAAAGAACGGCAGGGTCCGAGGTGAGCGTTTAGCATGACACTAAAGTTGTGCTTGTCTTTTCAAGTTAAGGCGAGACACTACAGGTGAATAGGGTAATTTTTTTTAACGAGGAGATATCACCATGAAACTTTCCCAGTTGATTACCTACATTAAGATGAGAAAAAAATGTATTACAAGTTTTCTGTAATTTAATGTTTAAATATGCAAATTAGGCATTATCTAATTAAATATGCGCTCATTTGCATATATTTCAAAAAATGAAATCTGAGTTTTGGATAAAGCCAGGTTTTTCATTGTGTTCACATATTAGATGGGGAAAAAAATTACAGAGGGATTTATGGATATCTACTTTTGTTATCCAATAAATCAGAATATACTGTCAATAGCTTTTAAAAAAATGATTTTTGCCATGTTTTTTTTTTTGGAATAAAATGTTATATAAATCGGGCTAGGAATAATATATTTATAAATCCCTCTGTAAATGTCTTCATAATATAACTAGGTACAAGACGGGAAGGTTTGGTGTATGTAAGTGCTACTGAAGTGGAGATTTCGGACTTGGAGTATGAGAGAAAAGTCATTTTGAGAAAACGGGCGTTAAAGATTTAGCATCAGCCAATGAGATTGCGCATTTGCACCCTTTTACTTTAACGATTGGTTGCTGATAAAAAGGAAATGACCATATTTGGATGGGACAGCATTGTATAGAAGAGAGAGAGAGCTTTCTAGCGGTGTGTGTGATGGCAGGGTGTAGACAGTGATCGCGGAGCAACGGATGATTTACAACGCCAACTTTTGATGAATTTATTAGAAATCTACAGACGCAAACAAAGTGTCGTAAAAAAAATAAAGACCTAAATGTGTATTTTGGACTTTTTTTCACCACAAGCATGAAAGAAGACATATTATTGAAGACAAATATCCTAAAATCTCAAAATTGACCAGTGAAAACATTTTTTTTTTGCCTGCCGTGTCTCGCCTTAAACAGCTTCTACATTTACATTAAAAAGTCCCTTGGTAGTCAATCATTTTATCCCTTAAAACTCATCTTTGATCAGCATATTTAAAATGTGCTTCAAAATATCTTGAATGTAACCCGACACCCTTGCCTCATTTAGTATGCGCGGTCCTATGAATATGCAGATGAGCCCCGCCTCCACTCACTCACTCAGCTCAGAGATCCACTGGTTGACGATCACACGTTGATCTGATTGGTTACAAGGTCGTTTGTGACGTCAGAAACACCAGCGATTTCAAACCGTGTTTTTGAGACTGTCTTTGGTTCACTGCAGTTTTAAGCAGAAAATACTCAGCAATGCTGTCGACTTATGAACTTACACATGGTTTAAGCGTATTAAAAACACCACATAGACACATAAACAACATTAAAAGCTGGATTTACACCACAGGGGGACTTTAATCATTTAGCAGACGCTTTTTTCCAAATCTTCTTGAACAAGAATGTTAATTTTTTCTTTGTCTAGCTGTTGTTAAAGTCACCATGAAATCAAAATGGCCAATTCTTGTTTTTATGTAATATTGCAGTGTTTATTAGCAATGATTTAAACTGCTTCTCTTCTCTGATGATGTGGGCGGGGCTATAACCTGTCACTCACATGAGATCAGCCAATAGCAAACCACAACCATCCAATCAAATCCACACACACAATCAAGCCCCGCCCACATTTGTTCTTGTTCCAGAAGCGTTTCACTCGGATATACGGCACAATACTGAAGAAAAGACGTTTCATGCTGACTTTAATGTATGCCAGATATAGAGTTTAATTGGAATGCATTTTTTTATTTTTCCAGAAAGCAGGAAAAGGTCAGAGGTCATCAAAGGAAACCTCTCCGACCCCAGGAGTGTCTCAGAGACAGAGGTCACCGGCGTCCTCAGAGGAGCTCACGGATGAGGATGAAAGTTTTGTACGTTTAGCCATCAGTATCTACATATATGATTTGTGCATGGTATGAAATTAACTTTTTCACTCACCGGCCAATTTCGCTACTAAATTTTTAAGTTATCTGGCATTAAAAACTTCTTCTAGCCAAAAAAAAAGAAGAAAAAAACAAATAAACCATATATATAAATATATATATATATATATATATATATATATTATAAAATTTGATTTTCATACATTCATTTCTTATTCAAAAAAAGCCTGTCATCTCTTCCTTCCTCTTTCATCCTTTTCACCAAAAAATGTGTTTTAGTACAAAGAACATCAAATAAATGTAGGATGTTGGAAAATAACATTATTTTCTGTTATCCAAATGCTTTTTAATCTTCGCTATTGCTTCGATGTAAGTGAACAAGCGTGCCGTTATTAGTTGTGTAGTGATGTGTGTGTTCAAGTGAGCAGATTCTGAGCAATACGCCGTATTTAAAGGTACAATATGTAGGATTTTTGCAGTAAAATATCCAAAAACCACTAGGCCAATGTTATATATTATGTTTAGTTGATTACTTACAATATCCCAAATGTTTCAAACTATTTGTAAATGGTGAGAAAATTGCGATTTTAACCAAGGAAGCGGGGCGTGTGAGCAGGGGTGAGGAGTCGCCAGTCAATGACGTCATATCCGCGTTAGCCTAGGTTTCCGCCAGGTTTGCGCTCGTAACCATGGCGACAGACGTGGATAACCGGGTTATTGCCGTTATGCCTAGCAGGACGCTCACGCTGTTGTTGTTTTGTTCAAACATTATGGACCATGGCAAGCAGACTTTGAGACAAAAAGAGGACTAAAACGAAGATCAACATCTTTCGAGATGCCGAGAGCTAGCGTCCGCGGCTAACTTCGACTCGACAGAGACGCACGCGAGTGTTGTGTGTACTTTATTAGACAGGTGAGCAAATGTACATAAAACTAATCAATGTTATTTAGTTCAACATGATGAAATGTTTGAATATGATCTGTATGTTATTCTAATGTTGATCTAGCTCACTGCTAGTCTCATACAGCCAACACACAACCTAACTAACAACATTCAACACACTCAAATGCCGTTTAGTGTGATAGTGTAACTGTTAGAGCGAGTGAAGCAGCGCTGCGTTACCTCAAGTTTCATTCGTCTAATAAACTGACCTGTGTGAGTATTAATTCAGCACTTGCCTGTAACTACAGAAGAGTCAAGTTTTAAATAGGAAAAATATCGAAACTCTTTGGTCATTTTGTTGTTTTGAGAAATGCTAATGGTCTTGTCCACTTCAATGATGTATGCTAAGCTATGCTAAAAGTGGTACCGCCAGAACCGGAGATCGGCTGAATGGATTCAAAAACGGTAAAACTCAACAGTTTAACTCTGGGGGAGTTGTAAAATGAGCCTATTTCCAAAAAAAGTGGAGTATCCCTTTAATGCGGAATATACGTCATTAATATACGCCTTTGTTATTGTAAGAGGTTAGCGACCCCTGGTGGTGAAAAATCCTGCATATTGTACCTTTAATATATCATGAGGGCTCTTTGTGATAAATCTGTGCAGATTTGATTTACACACAAACTTCCCAGCAAAGTGAGTGAACATAAGTAACTCTTCAAACTGGCTCGTGATTTGACAGCGTCAACCGCCACAGATGATCTATTAAACCCTGGATATGTGAAATATGGGTCTTAAATTAAAAACGTGTTCTCCTTTCCAGCACCCAAGCATGGAGAAACCTAAAGCGGCGAAGAGGAGATCTTCCAGTCGCCGGCAGAGCGGCCACAGACACAAGAGGAAGTCTTTATCTTCGTCAGGTACTGAACGAGTCAGTTGTAAAATGCTTTTTTAGCTGCTGAGAACAGTATTTTCAGACATAATTACTTACTTTATTAGGGTTTTTATTAGGTATTTAAATATTTCCAAATTTATTATTATTACCGTAGTATTTTCATACATTATTATATTAGTATTTGCATTATATTATTATTATTTTAATGTCCTTTGGCGGTCACATGGTGTGTCCTCATAGCCAGTGCCACAAAAGTCACACAGTTTTATTCCATTCTGGTGAAATTACAATAAAAACATTTTTTTTTTTACAAATTATTTTCCGGTCAAAAGTGACTGAAGAGAACTAGACGGTTAATATTACTAATATTAATATGGCGTCATGTGTAATATTTTAGATTGTATAATATTGTATTGTGAAGCATAATATTAATATCACCAATATTATTCTTTATAATATTAATATTAGTAATAGTAAATATTACATCATATTCTTGTAGTAATTTACATATTGATCGAAGTAACATTCATTTTATATATACAGGTGAAAATCGTGCAAAAGTTCATTTATTTCAGTAATTCAACTTAAAAGCTGAAACTAATATATTATATAGACTCATTACATGCAAAGTGAGATATTTCAAGCCTTTATTTGTTATAATTTTGATGATTATGGATTACAGCTTATGAAAACCCCATAGTCAAAATTAGATTATTGTGAAAAGGACAAATAATATAACAAAGAATATAACAAATAAAAGCTTGAAATATCTCACTCTGCATGTAATGAGTCTATATAATATATTAGTTTCACCTTTTAAGTTGAATTACTGAAATAAATGAACTTTTGCACGATATTCAAATTTTTAGAGTTTCACCTGTACATATAAATATATGTGTGTGTGTGTATGTATTATATTGTATTTGCAAGTGTGCATTAACATTGTTTATTAATTACATTTATTTTAAATGTGAGGTGCTTTTAATATGCATGCCTCAGATGCTTCAACAGTGTGCGTGTCTTGGTTCTGGAAGTATTTTTCACAATCGTTTTCTGTATATGCACTTTAAAAAAATCGTTTAAAATATAGTTTGCCATGAACCAATGCAAACGGCACAGTGATGAATCACAACAATACCAGACTTTGTAATGCATTTATCTAATAAAATGTGTTCCTTGAATGCAATGCAAATCGTTTTAGATTAAATCATCTGCCAAATGCATAAATGTAAGCCGTCCTTCTCCAGAGTCAGCCGGTCCCGCTAAAAAACCCAGAGATCTGAGAACTGCCACTGATCTCGACGTGGTGCTCGACGCTTTCCAGGAGTTTGTCACTCAGTATAAGTACGTACGTGATGATGTCAATTCAGCAAATCAACTCAACAAATCAAATCACTAAACTCTCAGACTCTTGGTTGTGGTTCTCTGCAGGGAGACCATAAGCTCTGACGCCGTGAAGCGCTCCGTCGACGCCGTCAGCCGCTCGTTCGAGGAGCAGATCTCCGAGATCGTGAGACTGCGTCTGTCATAGAAATAAATGAAGTGTTGCTTCTGTCATAATAATGATTAAACATGTGCCATTCGTTCATAGATCACAGCCACAAAGGAACTCAAGACTGTGAAAAGATACAATAACAAGGTGATTCTCATCTCGAAAATATCCAGGTGAAACTCGAAAAATTAGAATATGGTGCAAAAGTTCAGTAATTCAACTTAAAAGCTGAAACTAATATATTATATAGACTCATTACATGCAAAGTGAGATATTTCAAGCCTTTATTTGTTATAATTGTGATGATTATGGATTACAGCTTATGAAAACCCCAAAGTCAAAATTAGAATATTGTGAAAGGTTTTCATATCTGTAATCCATAATCATCACAATTATAACAAATAAAGGCTTGAAATATCTCACTTTGCATGTAATGAGTCTATATAATATATTAGTTTCACCTTTTAATTTGAATTACTGAATTAAATGAACTTTTGCATGATATTCAAATTTTTCGAGTTTCACCTGTATTTAAATTTTAATAAATATTTTAATCATTTGTTTTGAAGGCGTTAACTGTGTTGTTCTGTCTTTCAGATCAATAGAGATGTTAACCAGAAGAGGACCAGGCTTGTGGAAGCCAGTTATGAACTCATTAAGTAAGCACTGACTAGAACAAAAACTAGATTTAATTTGCTCGTTTATACTGTGATGTCACAACTGTTCTGCAAAAACTATCATAACAGTGCAATCATAACAGTTATATGAAGTATGCAGGGTTACACTGGTAACTCTTTAGTTTGGGGTTTAATTCTCTCTATTAGCTAGTTGCTTATTAGCATGTATATTACTAGGATATTGGCTGTTTATTGCAAATATTAATGCCTTATTCTGTATGACCATATTCTACATCCTTTAATCCTACAATACCTAAACTTAACAAAGTTACTAACTATTAATAAGCAGTAATTAGGAGTTTATTGAGGCAAAAGTTGTAGTTTATAGTTAGTTAATAGTGAGAATTGGACCCTAACCTAAACTGTGACCGCCCGGGTTATTATATTTAGCTAAAACTAAAAACGTTTATAATAAAATTTTAAAAAAGATTTTTTTTTTTAAATGAAATATTATTAACTTTTAAGTAAAATAAAATGTATATAAAAAATAAACTTATTTTATTTCAGCTAGTTTCTCATTTTCATATAGAGTAACTTGATGCACTAAAATAACTAAAACTTTAATTAAAAAAATAAAATAAAATATATATATATACAGTGGTGTGAATAAGTTATTACCCCCATGCTAAAGTTGCCTAAAAAGAGGAATAAAAAATCATCTTTTGGAAATTGATCTTAATGCCTTAATTAGAAAAATGAGGAAAAATCCAACCTTTAAGGACACCAAATTTCTTTGTGTATGAATAATGTATCATAAATAAATAAATGTTCTTCCTTAAAGTACAGGGTGTAAGTCAGGCCCCCCCTATGTTAAATTCCCATAGAGTCAGGCAGATTTTTATTTTTAAAGGCCAGTTATTTCATGGATCCAGGATAATATGCATCCTGATAAAGTTCCCTTGGCCTTTGGAATTAAAATATCCCACATCATCACATTCCCTTCACCATACCTAGAGATTGGCATGGGGTACTTTCCATAAGATCATCTTTCAATGCAAATCAAACCAACTATTAGGCTAACTGAAATAACACCATGCCAATCTCTAGGTATGGTGAAGGGAATGTGATGATGTGGGTCTATTTTAATTCCAAAGGCCAAGGGAACTTTATCAGGATGCATATTATCCTGGATCCATGAAATAACTGGCCTTTAAAAATAAAAATCTGCCTGACTCTATGGGAATTTAACATAGGGGGGGCCTGACTTACACCCTGTACTTTAAGGAAGAACATTTATTTATTTATGATACATTATTCATACACAAAGAAAATTGGTGTCCTTAAAGGTTGGATTTTTCCTCATTTTTCTAATTAAGGCATTAAGATCAATTTCCAAAAGATGATTTTTTATTCCTCTTTTTAGGCAACTTTAGCATGGGGGTAATAACTTATTCACACCACTGTACAGTATGGACTAACTAATAGAAAAGGACAAAAACACACAACAAATTACTAAAACTTTAATAAATTAAAATGATTGCATAAAACGTAAAAATGGCAAACTAATTCAAAATATTAAAAATGATCAAATTCTCATTTATGGCACAAAATCGTAATCACAATTATTTTGGTCAATATTGAAATCATGAATATTTAATATGATTTGAAATTTCACACTTATCAAAACCAGTTTTAATACCAAACTGATAGGCTAACTATAAGAAGTCCTAAAACAATTATTAAAGACAAGAGTCAGTAATACAATAAGAACAAATAAACTAGTTACAAACCAAAGGAGTGGACCAATAAATACAATAGAACAAAATATTGTGCTTTTTTTAGGAGGGTCTGCAACAGAAATTAAATAAAGCAATTTAATGTAAAATAAAAAGTCTTCACTGCATTAATGGAACTTGCTTTGATTCTTATTAAAGCTATTAAAGTTATAATATGACATGACATGTTATAATGACACTGACGACATCAGGTTTATTAGGCCGCTGTCACTTTAAGAGTGAATGCACAGGTCTAATATACTGACCAGTGATGGGAATAACGGCGTTATAAATAAACGCCGTTACTAACGGCGTTATCTTTTTCAGTAACGAGTAATCAAACGAATTACTGTTTCCCCCGTTACAACGCAGTTACCGTTACTGACAAAAAAAATGTGGCGTTACTATAATTGAACTCACTGAAGCGGCTTTCATCCGAGTAGGCTTTCTCTCCGCCATAGGACCTGCAAAGTTTTTTTCTCTGGTGTGTGTGTGTGTGTGTGTGTGTGTGTGTGTGTCTGTGTGTGTGTCTGTGTGTGTGTCTGTGTCTGTGTCTGTGTCTGTGTCTGTGTCTGTGTGTGTGTGTGTGTGTGTGTGTGTGTGTGTGTTTATGAGCCGCCGGAGTGGACAAAAGCGAAGCGATTGGCGCGAGCGCGCTCAATGCGCGAGAGAGACTGAATGTGTCCGAGAGCGCGCTCAACAGTTGCGCAAGAGAGACCGAGGGTGTCCGAGCATTATATAGTTTGTTTATAAATAGATGACACATATCTGCAACGTTAATTAATTTACATGGTTATACAAATAAAATCTAAAAAATTACCGTCAGGTAACGTTCTGTTTAGGTTATAAAATAAACCCGAAAATAACCTGCAGGGAACATTCACAGAAAACATCTTTGTTTGACCGGTTGTAAACACGTGCGGCAAACATGTCTAGAATTTGGCTTAAATAATCTCTGATGATGACGTTCGCTATAGGTTATAAAAATAAACCCCCAAAATATTAAATTTTAGTATTTTTTTTTTTTGGTAAATTGTTCAGTATTATATTGAGAGAGCACTTGTTAAACTGTTTACTTTTGTTAGGAAGAAAATACTCAGGCTACAGTATGTCTACTAGTTGTGAAGTTGTGTAACAGTTTTATCATTTTAATATGCACAAAGAGTATGTATATTTTTTATTACATATACATTTTTGGTACATTTCTTAAGAAGCATCATTTATTTTTAAACTTATTTGTTGGCCAGTTGGGGTATGTGCGATATTAAGTAAACCATCTATAATGTTTTATTGTTCTACTATAGTAATGCTAATATTTAGAATATTATATTGAATTTAATAGGCGTCTCTCACATTGTCCCACAGCAACATTAAAATAGAATAAATTATTATTATAAAACATTGAACACTAATCTACACTATTAAGTGTCCATTTCATTAATTTAACATATTTAATACTGGGGGCATCCAAATTATTTGACATAGGCCTATTTGATTATTTTTTTTTTTTTAAGTAACGCAATAGTTACTTTCTCTGGTAATTAGTTACTTTTATAATGATGTAACTCAGTTACTAACTCAGTTACTATTTGTGAGAAGTAACTAGTAACTATAACTAATTACTTTTTTTAAGTAACATGCTCAACACTGATACTGACACGCGTCTGGTTTTCTCCCAACTGTTTGTTCACTTAAGAGAAAACCAACTGTGTTTGTGAATGCAAGACAGGTATTTTGTACGCGTTTTTTTTTTTTTTTTTCGTTAAGTTTAGGCTTTTTGGAAGGAATTAAAGATTATCTTGTTTTCACAATCAGTGGAAGTAGGGCTGCACAATATTGAAGAAAAATGCGATAACTCATTAAATAATGCAATATTCGATATGCGATACGATAATGCTTAAAGTGTGTAAAGTAAACTTAAATTATATTTAAAATATATTTGAAATTATAAAACCTACATACGTGTTTCACATTATTTTTGTGACTAGAAAACATCCCTCCAGCTTCTGAAAGTGAACATCAGTGTTTTACTGTCGCATAAGAAGTGTTATTAACATCAGTGGGGTTCAGTTATCCTACATTAGGGTTATTAAACAACAGAAACCGAATAATCAAATGTAAAAATAAAACACTGCTTAGTTTTCATTGTATGAATTAAATACAGGTGAAACTCGAAAACACTTGTTTAGCGTTCATGTAAACACTACATTCAGATTCACCGATCGGAATGACTTCAGTTAGACTGAAACAAAAGGTGTGCATGTAAACAATGAATGGCGACTGCAGAAAGCAAAAGCTGAATCCCGGACATTATCCGGGAAAAAGAGGATGGTAACCCCTACTACTCAGCTTTCTCCACAGAACAAGAGCCTGCTAGCTTAGCTTAGCTTAGCTTCCAAAAAAAGATGGCTGACACTCAGCGGCGGCCTTAAGCATCTGGGGGCCCGTTTCAATAATTAATATGGGGCCCTATACCCACATAAAACATAAACATAATAGAGCAGAAAAGCAAGGATTCCTGTTGGTTTCAATGGTATATTATATTATTATTACGTGCACTTTCAGCTTCATGAACAGCCAGCTCAACATAGAAATAATCCAACCTTATTTGATTAGAACTATATACACTTATACAGCGTTTTACGTTGGAATAAGCCTCGCCCTTTCACGCAGGGTAACTTCACTTTTGGTAGACTGAATAAAGCTTTTCTTTTGTTGTCCGATATCTTTAGTTTTTCAGCACCACTGGCATATGTACGTTTCATTTCCTCTTAAAATAATTTTTCTGCTCAAAATAACATTTTAACCTAACGGCAAAAAAGGCAAAGGTATATAAATACATAAACTACCGATATTATACTTCAGATCGCTTATGCCGTTCGCGGGGGTGGGAAACGTTGCCATGGTAACCGCGAGTTCGACCAATCAGAGACGTCAGTGTTTTGCAATTAACAAGGTTGATTTCATACCTTGTGGCTTTTATAGGAGCAGAAACTTTAATTTCACAACCTCATAGCTCGTGGTTAATCTACCTTGAATGGTTTCGACATTATGGCTGAAAATCAATATCCTACGGAGAAAATGAATGGGATTTTGCTGGTTTGAAGGGGCCCCCCTTGTAGGGCGGGGCCTGTTTCAATTGAAACGGGTGAAACATAAGTAAGGCCGCCCCTGCTGACACTATGTGTACATTCTGTGAGTGAGATCCCAGCCTCTATGGGCGGGTTGAGGACATGCGGGACAGCTCCTACTACTGGCTGTAGTCTTTAGCCTCTGGCCAAAAAATCCTCCGATGACGCAAAATGACGATTTTTGCGTCATCGGAGGATTTTTTCCAGACAAAAAAATACATAAATCTCTCGTCTCAGGGGGATATGAGGGTGGAAAGCACAGTAATTTGAAAATACAACAGGTTTTCTACTAATACAAAGCTTAACCCTTTAGGTGCCACGGTCGAGTTTACTCGACAAGATGCGGCACTGAATAAAACGGCCGATTTTGTCAAATTGGGTGTCAAATTTCGTTCGACCTCCCCTCCACTGGATGGCAGACGTCATACTTCATCCCCGAATCAAAAAAACGTCATGTTTCTATACAAAATGTTCGAGTTAGTGCGCATTGAATCTGTGCGAACAAAAGCGGAGCTAGTGTGCGAGTGAGCCATGTTATCAGAGCCTCTCCGCAGTCGCGGCGACAGTATTGTGGTGGAGACTTTGTCTAATGCCACTGCGTATGTTAGACGAGGTCGAAGTATTCATAGGACAGTTAGGGGGCGACATGGAGGCAGGGTGAGGAGTCGCAATGACAATGACAGCAGTCCGAGAGTGTGCACACTCGAAGCATATCTGGCCGCGCTGCTCGTATCATCTCACTCATGATCTGTGCGAGTGAGCGTTTGAACTAAACAGGTCTTGTCTACTTGTGTTTGTGTGTCATATGAATAATATATATGTGCCCCATACATGGAATCAGAGTGCCTACTGTATTTAGTAAATGGAAAATCTCTACAGCAAAAGGCCAATCACTACATGCATTCGGTTTGTTTCTACCATTTATTAGTAATGATTTACAAGTCAATTCAAGTCATCTTCATTTATATTGCGCTTTTAACAATGAATTGTTTCAAAGCAGCTTTACAGAGATAAACATATAATTTAAGGTAACAGATTGTTTCGGCGTTATAGCGGTTCTTGAATAATGTTACTTCCAGCTAAAGTTAACTTTGATTGATTCACTTCCGTCGAAATGATCAGACTTTAAACGCGAACCTGTGATTAACGCTGACGGCGTTCACATGCTCATTCAGAATTCTATAGTTATGTGCTTTTTAAAATATGTGCGCAGGTTTGTAATTCATACAACCCAGCCTAAACAAACTACTTTTCTTGCCTATAAATTTTGATACAGAATTTTGTTTTATTTTATCGCTTCGGGGTACGCGAGCCGGAATTCACAGCGCTTTATCTGTAGAGTGGGAAAGGGATCCTCCATAGGGAGAGGATAGTGGACACTTCAGCACTGCATTGTCATCGGGTCCAGGCGAATCTCCTTCGTCAGATCTGGACACGGCCTGGATCCGGCAGGCTGCGGGAAAACCTCGGGATAAACAAAGACACTAATATTAGCGTAGATGCCATTCTTCTTATGATGTAGCGAGTACATCAAGATTTAAGGGAAGTGTTCCCAGTTCCGGCTGACCTAATCTATGCAGCCTAACATTGAATTTATCGAAGTCTATAATGTATTATGTGTATGCTAGGTCAAAGAGATGTGTTTTTAGTCTAGCTTTGAACTGACAGAGTGTGTCTGCTTCCCGGACAATGGTAGGAAGACTGTTCCAAAGTTTTGGTGCTAAATAGGAAAAGGATCTACCGCCAGCAGTCGATTTAGATATTCTAGGTATTATCAACTGGCCGGAACTTTGAGATCGCAATAGACGTGAAGGACTATAATGCGTTAAGAGCTCGCTCAAGTACTGGGAGCTAAACCATTTAGTGCTTTGTAGGTTATCAACAATATTTTAAAATTTATACGATGTTTAATAGGGAGCCAATGCAGTGTTGACAGAACCGGGCTAATATGGTCATATTTCCTGGTTCTGGTAAGAACTCGAGCTGCTGCGTTTTGAACTAGCTGTAGTTTGTTAATTAAGCGTGCAGGGCAACCACCCAGTAGAGCATTACAGTAATCTAGCCTTGAGGTCATGAACGCATTAACTAATTGTTCCGCATTTCCCAATGAGAGCATATGGCGTAATTTAGATATATTTTTAAGATGGAAAAATGCGGTTTTACAGATACTAGACACGTGGCTTTCAAAAGAAAGGTTGGTATCAAAGAGCACACCCAGGTTCCTAACCAACGACGAAGACTTAACAGAGCAGCCATCAAGTGTTAGACAGTATTCTGGGTTATTACGTGTGGAAGTTTTTTGTCCAATAATTAGAATCTCTGTTTTTTCAGAATTTAGTAGTAGGAAATTACTAGTCATCCAATTTTTTATATCAGTTATGCATTCCGTTAATTTTGTGAATTGGTAAGTTTCGTTGGGTTTTGAAGAAATATACAGCTGAGTATCATCGGCATAACAGTGAAAGCTAACTCCATGTTCCCTAATGATATCTCCTAAGGGTAGCATGTACAGAGTGAACAGCAGCGGTCCTAGTACTGAGCCTTGTGGTACGCCATACTGAACTTGTGATCGATAAGACATCTCTTCATTTACTGCTACAAACTGATAACGGTCAGTTAAGTATGATTTAAACCATGCTAATGCAATTCCACTAATGCCAACATAGTTTTCTAGTCTATTTAAAAGAATGTTGTGGTCAATAGTATCAAATGCAGCACTAAGATCGAGTAACACTAATAGAGAGATACAACCACGATCGGATGATAAGAGCAAATCATTTGTGACTCTGATGAGAGCTGTCTCGGTACTATGGTACGGTCTGAATCCTGACTGAAAATCCTCGCAGATATAATTTCTTTCTAGAAAGGAACATAGTTGTGAGGATACTGCTTTTTCTAATATCTTTGACAGAAAAGGCAGATTCGAGATCGGCCTGTAATTGACTAATTCTGTAGGATCAAGTTGTGGTTTTTTAACAAGCGGTTTTATCATAGCCAGTTTAAAGGTTTTTGGTACGTATCCTAGAGACAAAGATGAATTAATGATATTAAGAAGAGGATATATGACCTCTGGAAGCATCTCTTTCAGTAGCTTAGTCGGTATAGGATCTAACATACAAGTTGTCGATTTAGATGAATTAACGAGTTTGCAGAATTCTTCCTCTCCTATAGCAACAAATAAATCAAATTTTTCCTCAGGGAGACTACAATGCACTGCCTGATATGATACTCTAGTAGACGGTTGCATAGTTATAATTTTGTCCCTGATATTATCAATCTTATAAGTGAAGAAGTTCATAAAGTCATCACTGCCGTGTTGCTTTGACACTTCTGAGCTTGAAGCTTTCTTTTTCGTTAGTTTAGCCACTGTTTCAAATAAATACCTAGGATTATGTTTATTTTCTTCTAATAGGGTTGAAAAATTAGCAGATCTAGCAGCTTTTAAAGCCTCTCTGTAAGCAATTGAGCTCTCTTTCCACGAAATCCGAAATACCTCTAGTTTAGTTTTCTTCCAGTTGCGCTCCATTTTTCTGGCTGCTCTCTTAAGGGCCTGAGTGTGCTCGCTGTACCACAGCGTTGGACTATTTTCTTTAATCTTCTTTAAGCGCAACGGAGCAACTGCGTCTAAAGTGCTGGAAAAGAGAGAGTTAAACGTTTCTGTTGCAATATCGAGTTCTTATAAGCTATCCGGGATGCTGAGATGATGAAACTGATTAGGAAGATTATTGATAAAGCAATCTTTAGTGGCAGAAGTTATAGGTCTAACGTATTTATAACACGGAGTCGGCTTTGCAGCCTTGGCTAAATGTAATTTACATGAGACTAGATAATGATCTGAGATGTCATCGCTCTGCTGCAGAATTTCAACGGCATCAACATCTATTCCATGTGATAATATTAGATCTAGAGTATGATTACGGCAATGAGTAGGTCCTGACACGTGTTGTCTAACTCCAATTGAGTTTACAATGTCTTTAAATGCCAATCCCAAAGCATCTTTTTCATTATCTACATGTATATTAAAATCACCAACAATTAGTACTTTATCTGCAGCCAATACTAAATCTGATAGAAAGTCCGCAAATTCTTTGATAAAATCTTTATGGTGCCCTGGTGGCCTGTATACAGTAGCCAGCAGAATTCTCAAATGTGATTTATCGTTTACACTATATATTTTTTTACATTAAGCACCAATACTTCAAAAGAAGTATATTTAAAACTACATTTCTTAGTGGTTTTGAAAATATTACTATAAATTACAGCAACACCTCCCCCTTTGCCTTTCAGACGAGGTTCATTTTTTTTACACAGTTTGTTTACTACTTACTATATACCTGAGCATTCAGTATTGTGCAGTATAGCATACAGAAGGTGATGGACATTTTGGGGGGAAAGAAGTGCTGCATTTTATCATTTAAACATGTGACTTTTCATGAAAATTCTATAATCCAAGATTGCCACCACCATATGACGTCATAATATGCAAATTAGATGTGAAAATGTAATCCCTACATAAACTTTGGGTCATCCTTAATATTTCTCTAATTTACAGAAAGTCTCTATCTTTTATCACTTTTAAGATATAGCCTTTTGAAAATAAGATGTCAAAATCGAACGTTTTAGGAAAAAACCTCTGGCGCCTAAAGGGTTAATGCTAAATCCTGAAGTATCCCTTTAACTGTGTTTCAGGGGAAAGACGAAGCTGAGTGAGCTTCAGAAAGATCACGATGAGATGCAGCTGAGGCTCAGATCTCTGAGAGAAGGGTCCGCTTTGCTCTCCAGCCTTCAGGAGCTCAACATGAAGTACCTGACGCACCGCACCGCTCACCCCAATGAAGTGGAAACGGTAAGGTCTTCAGATGTTCAGTTTGGCTGTTGAACCCTCATTTCTATTCTGTGCATGAACTTACTGTACAAGCAAACCATCTTGTCATTTCATATATGATTGGTTGTGCTTCTGTCCTTTTCTCATTTCATTCCTTTTGCCTGACAGTATGGTCCATCGTGTATGCCTGCCATGTTGATGGAAGCCAGGGGCATCATGGGAACAGAACATCAGCTAAAGACCATCAATGACAATCTACAGCAGGTTTTAGATGAAACAGAAAATCAATAATCAACTCGGCAAATAAACATATTTAATGGAATGGTAGTTTGTCAGACTATTTATTAGTTTTGGGAATTTATTGTAACTGTAATATTGTGTATACTTAGATTAGTCAATTAAAATGAAAGGTTGAGTTTGTCACTTTCTAATCCTATTACGCATTGTTTTAAATCTATTTTAAAGCATTGTAAAAAAAGAAAAGAAAAAAAAGACAAATGAGAATCATGAATATTTTCGTGTGAAAAAAATAGTCACACTTGCATTACTCGCGGTCAGAAATGAGCGCATTGGAAATTATTAATGGGAGACGGATTTCATCTAGTGGAAGCGTCTGGTACTGCGACTAAACACAATCTTACTGAAAGATATCAAAAATGGTTGATTATGATTTCACTTTTCTAACTCTAGTTAGTGTGTAATGTTGCTGTTTGAGCGTAAACAACATCTGCAAAGTTACGACACTCAAAGTTCAGAGCAAAGTGAGATATTTCAAGCCTTTATTTGTTATAATTGTGATGATTATGGATTACAGCTTATGAAAACCTTTTCACAATATTCTAATTTTGACTTTGGGGTTTTCATAAGCTGTAAGACATAATCATCAAAATTATTACAAATAAAGGCTTGAAATATCTCACTTTGCATGTCTAAATAATATATTAGTTTCAGCTTTTAGATTGAATTACTGAAATAAACGAACTTTTGCACCATATTCAAATTTTTCGAGTTTCACCTGTACATCATCCTTGCTTTGAACAAGCCTTTATTCTTGATGCATGTGTATTTAGGGTAAAGTGTGTGATGGTGCTTAGACATTTGACCCCTTTGACCCAGAATGCCCCACCCGAGCTCGTCTGATAAAGGGCTCATATATAGACACTGTGCTTTAGGCTGTTTTTGGGCTCCGTGTGTTATCACAGAAATGATAAAGTGTACGCTTTGAGTGAATGAACGTGCAAAAATGTGGATAGATATGATGAACATGCATGTCAACATGCTTGTAACAAGTAGACAAAAGGTTCTTTTGTTAATGCAGTTCAGTTCATGTGACAAGTAGAGTTGAACATTGATGCACAGAGCACAAAAACAGATTAGTGTACAACCTCAGCATTATTTAAAAAAATAAAATAAACATTTCCCATTTATGTTTAGTAAAAGTAGAATGTAACTTGATCAACAAAAAGATAATAATAATAAGATTCCAGATCTTAAAATGAAAGATTTTTAGCAATGTCTTGGTTCCCCTAAGATCCTTTTATTCGACAGTTCTGAAAAGAACCACTTTTTTTCTTGGAGTTGAAGATTTTAAAGAACCTTTTTTCCACTTTAAAGAACCTTTTGTGGAATGGAAAGTTTCCATGGATGTTAAAGGTTCTTCGTGGAACTATTAAAGGAACTTAACCTTTATTTTTAAGAGGTACACGCACTAAAACAATTCAAACTAAACATAAACATTTATTTAAGGATGTAGATCACCCAAGGTATATTTTAAATAGATTTTTAATGTGTGAATATGAATTGGGCAACATCAAAGCAGCTCAACTTCTCTCGCTCATACCTTTGACCTCTGCCTTATTATTATACATTTTTCTTGGGCTAAAATTATGCACATTCTTGATTGTAGTTCAACAAGTTCTAGTAGTTCAAGTTCCCTGAACATGCAGTAAAACTGCCATGTCACGGCCGACATTCGATCTGAATGTTGTGAGTGGCTTTTAGTCTAAACCACTTCCTGCTCTAATCTAATCTTGTTCTCTACACCTTGCCTGTCCAGATTAAAGGGAAAAAATGCTTTGTAAATGCTTCATATTTGTTTTTGGTCTTAGTTTGGATAGTTTAATGGTGCTTTTTTTTTTATATGCCATAAAATGGCACCAAATCCAGAACTAACATAGATTTATTCAGCTGTATTTATCAGCCAGTAATCAGTATAGAAAGGAGAAGCTATGGCATTTTGTTCTGTGCAGATTTTTTTTTCCTAAACAACATTTTAAACAATTTATTACCACAATAAAGTGCTTTTTAAAAGCGTTTTATTTGTAATTTTTTTGCTGTTTTTTCTTCTTCTTCTGGAGTTGCTGTTTGAAAGGCAATGACACAATGAAATTGCAAGATAGATACATTAACCCATTTCTTTATTTAAAAACAAAACAAAAACAAATACAGTACGAAAGCATTCAGATTGTTGAAACAGCCTTTGCATGTGTGGTGTGGTAATAATCGGAGTTTCCCAGGTGTACCTGAAAGCAGCATTAAACCTTTAGAAAGTATAATGCATTAAAACACATGGAAAACACCCAACTACCGATGTAACAAGGAATCTGCCAATATTATAATGGTTACAATTATTTATGAGAAGACCATACATAAAAACGTACATTAGGAATACCTTTATAATGCATTTCACATAACAGCTTTAATTAAAGTGTTTCCTAATTGGATTCTGAACAATGAACCCAAATCACAACATCTGAATTCAAAATGGTGAAAAAATAATTTCAATATTTACATTTCTTATTTATGCATGGTATCACAACTAAATTAGAAACAAACCTTGAAATTTGTGTAATTAACACCATTTGCTACAGACTTGCTTATAGATTATAGATATAAGATATTATTGATACTATAGATAAGTGTTTCTGCCATGTTTCAAATCGACATGCCGATTCCAATTCCGAGTTCTGAAAAATACATAATTTTTTATGTAATACATTACATTATCATTACTATAATTTCAATAATAGTGATTTCTAACATTATATAATGCTATTATATTATTGATAATTGTTTCCGCCATGTTTCAAATCAATACGCCCCTCCAACGCTGCAAATGGTGTATTATCTAGAGTTTCCCTCCTTTCGTTCATGTCCTCGTACAACTCATAATAACTCCAAATTTCCTGAGAGCTGTTCCTTATTCCACATGGTTGCTGTCTCACTGCAGATTCATTCTGACATTCACATTGTTGGCATAGATATGCATATTTACGTGAACTGCTCCGAGTTGAACATCATGGTTTGCTATCTTGTAATTACGACATGCATAAATATGACTTCGCTCCAGCATTTGTGTGCTTGGAACTCGTCATTACATTATATTTGTTGAGGTCATTTTGTACAGAAAGACTACACACCTGCACACATATATATATATAAGCGCCTCCTAATTTAATAACTAATGATCTTTGCAACGGAAGTGAATCAATCAAAACTAACTTTATCTGGACAATAACTTTATTCTAGAGCTGCTGTAAAGCCTAAACACTCTCTCTTACTGTAATCTCCTGTTATCACTGTAAAGCTGCTTTGAAACAATCTATATTGTTAAAAGCGCTGTATAAATGAAGGTAACTTGACTATATACCAAAAGAGTAACGGCAACAACAAAAAAATAGTACAGTACATATTTCACAGCAAAGTGTACAGTGTTGTCTGTGTGTTCAAATCATGCCACATAACTTCTCGCTGACGTCCCACAGTTTTTTGGCGATGCCATCATCTCTGGCCTCGGGCTTGACTTGCACCAGCTGACAGTCGGAGAAGTATCGTCCGCTCAGATGTTCGATGTCCTCTTGCAGAGCGCAGTACAGCGTCGTCTGAGCCCCCGACACCGGGTCCGTCGCACCAAACCTTCTTACAATGGCTTTGAGAATACGCGTTTTCCATTCATTGATGTCACGGCCGAGCTCTGAATTTACCGACCCTGAACCAGATCAAACATGGAAAACACACTGTTAGAAGGAGGGAAACTGGGACTGATCTGTTAAGGCAAGACACACCAGTGAATACACCAAAAAATAAAGGTTCTTTATTGGCATTGGTGGTTCCATAAAGAATCTTTAACATCCATGGAATCTTTCCATTGCACAAAATTACACAAAAAGTGTAAAAAGGTTTATTAAGTATATATATATATATTTAGTTTATTAAAATGTTTATTTAAAAAAATCTTATAATATGGTTCTTTTAGAACTGAAAAAATATTTATTTTAATAACTGTTAACTGAAAGGTTCTTTGGGAAACCAAAATTTTATGACATTTGCTAAAAAAAAAAACTTTTGGAAATTTATTTTTAAGAGTGCAAGAACAAAAATGGTGACTAATAGATATCACCATAGTTATTTGATTACATTAATAACTGCTAAAAAGTTTTTGTGCTATGAGTTTTCTGAAATATTTAAATATGAAATTAAATAGGCATGATTTTAAACATTTACACAGCAGAAATCTGAACAATTGATAACAACTGAACAGTTTGATTCTGTTGACATATTAGAGTTAAAGGTTTTTACTGAAGGAATTTTGTATTTTTCTTTTTATCTATTCATAAATCAGAAAATACTGTCAACAGGCAGGAAAAAATACATTTTATCATGTTTTTTAGGATTGAACTGTTATAGAAAATCAGACAAATTATATATTAACAAACCCTTCTATAAAAACCTTCAGAATATAGATAGGAATAAAACTGTAAAATTTGGTGCATGTAAGTGCTGCTGAAGTGGAGAAAAAACTCACAGACTATATGTATTATAATTTAAATCTAAACGCAAATAGAGAAAAATTGATTTCTTTCCACTAGTCTGAAAAACAACACATTATGAAAAGACAAATATCTGAAGTGCACGGAAATACAATGTTTATGCCTGTACTGTAGTGTCTTGCCTTTGTATAATGTTTATTAAAAGTTATTTAAAAGTGTTGACAAATAGTACTGGCATATTGCACATTCTTATTTTCTAAATGTCATAAGCATTAGTTAACAAACAAGTATTCATTACTTCAAAGAGCTCATTGTCTCTGCATTAAATTACTTCATTGTTTAAATGAATCACGCTAACTGTGATTTTGTATTTGTACATTTCTGAAATACATAACTTAGACAGTCACCTCTGATAACAGATCACTGTAAATTGTAATATGGAGATTTTCTGTAAAGCTGCTTTGAAAAGCGTTATACAAATAAACGTGAATTGCATTGAATATTATTGATCTCTGACCTGGATGAAGGCTGTAGCATGTGACGTTGGTTCCCTCCAGTCTCTTGGCCAGTTGATGGGTGAAGAGCACATTACAGAGCTTGCTGTGAGTGTAGGCCCTGAACAGATCAACGTCGGATGATCCCAGAGCGAGCGACTTGTGTTTGTTGATGCAGTCGAAGTCAATAGTGCCCAGATCGTGACCGCAGGACGACACGTTGACCACCCTGCTCGGCGCACACTCCTTGAGGCGGTCCAGCAGGAGATTGGTCAGCAGGAACGGGCCGATATGATTGACACCCAGGATCATCCCAAGGCCATCTTCAGTGCGTCCTGGAGCCGCCAGTGCTGGACAACACACACACACACACACAACAGGTATCATTCATGATGTTGGTGGTCAACAGTTCGTAACAAAAAACTTTCTTCTGCTCACCAAGGCTGCATTTATGTGATCAAAAATACAATATTATTAAAATTGTAAATCAGCTGTTTTCTATGTGAATATACAGTAAAGTGTAATTTATTCCTGTGATCAAAGCTGTATTTTCAGCATCATTACTCCAGTCTTCAGTGTCACATGATCCTCCAGAAATCACTCTAATATGATGATTTGATGCTCAAGAAACATTTATGATTATTATCAGTGCTGAAAAGACAATTAATAAAAAGGTATTAAATCAATCACATTGAAAGTAAACTTTTATAAAAATTGAGCAGCATATTAGAATTATTTGACAGGGTTATGTGAGAGTGAAGACTTGTCAAAGTCTAATACTTGGGTTTAAGACTTAATTATGTTTGTTTTTCTGTACACTTTGTGTCCAGATAGATTTACCTGCGTTATTAATAAGCAGGTCCAGTCTGCGCTCGGCCTTCAGGAAGTTCTCAGCAAAAAAGCAGATTGATTTCTGACTTGCAAGATCCAGTTGCATAAAGATCACATTCTCATTTCCAGTTTCCTATAAGGAAAGTATTATAATATTCTATCATTTACGATGTTTGTGCAATGGATAGTAAGTAAAGCAGTGTAAATCATTCATAAAAATGATTATAATAGATATCAACATAGTTATTTGATTACATTAATAACTTGCAGACTATATGGATTATAATTTAAATGCAAATAGAGAAAAAAAAAATGTTTCCACTAGTCTAAAACAACACATTATGAAAAGCCAAATATCTTAAAATTAACCTGTGCACGGAAAAACAGTGTCTTGCCATAGTATGATGGTTTTTTATTAGTAAATGAATGAGAGTTATTCAAAAGTGTTGACAAATAGTATTCACATATTGCACAAGTGTTACAATGTGGGGGAAAAACACACAAAAAGTATTTTAAAAATTGGGAAGATTTTAGACTCTGCGTCAGTAAATTTTAGTCCATGCAATAACATTAGCGGGAAAATCCTCTCTGGGTCAAAATGACCTGAACACAATTTAAGGATACTTATGAATTGTTTTGAGATTCATTATACTTGTTTTACTGTTCAAGGTTTGCTGAAGAGGCTCTAGTGTGACAACATGCCCCACTATTGCCACTATATGGCCCACAGATAAAACATTGTCAAAATATTTCCAGTTTACATGTCTACGTAGAAGCGATAAATAATTCTGTATTATACATTTCTAAGGCCAGACAAGTAATTAGTTGAGGTCAATTTGTACAGAAAGACATGCCTGCGCACATATTCAAACACGCATACCTAAACACGTAATACGCATGCGCACGCCGTCAGCGTTTTCACAGAGTTGCGTTTTTGAGGTTTGTGCAGAGATAACCTTTTCTTCAGAAATTGTCAAAATTTGCGTCTTAAAACCTGTTTCAAGGTTTGTGTTCTCGAGCCTCAGGCACTGTTGTCGTGCGAATGAGCGGCCAGAACACATTAAAGTTTCTGTTTTTACGGTGTCGTGTTAGTGGCCGCTAAGTTAATAACTAATGATCTTTGCAACGGAAGTGAATCAATCAAAACTAACTTTAGCTGGACAATAATTTTATTCTAGAGCTGCTGTAAAGCATAAACAATCTCTGTTACTGTAATCTCCTGTTATCATCACTGTAAAACTGAAACAATCTATATTGTTAAAAGTGCTATTGCCAGGTGACTTGACTTGACTTAATTATTCAGTAAAACGATGTTATTGCGAATATTATTGTTACTTGTTTATCACTGTGTCAGTGTTTTATTCGCTGACTTTATAGCTAGCTTCTTTACACGAAGAACAACATAGTTTGTCCGTTCAGGGCCACCGTAGAAACATGTCGACTGGGTCAATACCATGGTCAATAATACGAACCGATACGAACACATCAGTCTATGGAACACATATAAACCTTCCTCGTGACAACATGCCCCGGTCCTCCTCACACTCACCATCCTGATCTCTCGAGCTGCTTCTTCTCCTCTCTGTTTGCTTCGACAGGCCAGAATCACTCGGCCTCCTCTCGCTGCCATCGCAGACGCAGTCGCTTTCCCAATGCCAGTGTTCCCACCTGTCGGACACAACAGATACAGGTATGATTATAATAATACACATGGAATATGTGTTCTGTGTGATTCAGCGTAGACCGGCACAGAATCAGCTTCATGTGAAGTATTTGCACTTGCTGACCTCATTTAGATCAGTGGTTCACAACCTTTTGACCTCAATCGTCCACAGAAATATTTGAAGCACAACTATGGTTTCATATAACTTTCCCAGCTCAATAAATCACACTTTTATCCCCCCACAATTTCATACATTTTTTTAATTCAAGTCTTTTTGAGGCCCATTTCTCCATATAAAAATATTGTGTATTATCTAGTCATGCAATGCTTATATGCAACACTAGGGTAGTTTTTATTCATATTTTGAATTAGCTTTTATTTTTTAGTCTTTTCAGTTTTTTATTTTCATTTTAGTACTTTATTACATATTTTTTATGTGCTTTTGTCATTTTTCTTAACTTGTGTATATATATATGATATATATCTATTTAGGTTTATTTTTTAGTTTTTTAGTTTGTATTTATTTCCAGTTAGTCATTTTAGTAATTTAGTTTAAGATCTAATATTTATAATTTATTACAGCTTTAATTCTGTTAATGATTGTAATGATTTAGTTAACAATAGTTTAGTTTTTAAGAAAATACTCTCAGTTCTGTGATTTTACAGGAAATAACAATCATGATATCTCTTTAATATCACAGTTAAATGGAGAGCAAATGGAGATTTTTGCAGAATTGCTCAGGATTTTCTCCTAGAAAAATAGACTGCTCCTATTTCAGTATTTGCAAAGTCTGTAATCAAAAGATCTAAATATGATCTTCTCATCAAACTCTTCCGATGCCTAATGATCCGAGCTGCTCCACATTCACTCTTTAGCTCTGTATTTTCCTGAATATCCACATCTGGTGTCGTTTTCGCCCGAGGGAGAAACATGTACAAAGTTGAACAACATCTGAGAAATCATGCAGACTAAACGTTTGCACAAACGTCTGTTTCACCTACCGGTTACAATGACTGTCTTCCCATGTAGTTTGGCAGTGCCGGTGAAGGTCTTCCTATGAACAAAAATCCTATGAAAAATAAAATATCCAACTAATAAAGTCAGAATAACCAGAAAGAGGATCATTTTTGAGGTTGTGAGCGCAGCAGTCACTCAGAAGTTGAAGCTGAATGAACTTGCAGATCTGGAGTCACACACCCGTTTTAAACGGCCTGATATTCTGGAATGTGTGTGTGTGTGTGTGTGTGTTATATAATGACATCCGGGTGATGAACAACATTTACTCAGGCCCCTTACAACACAATAAAGTTGAAGAATCAGTGCAAAGTCACTGTGTTTCAGGACAGACCGCACAGTTCCTCACCTTTCCTCCAGTCCGTATCTCACACGACTTACAATGCATGTAATTCAAGAACTTGCTGGACTGAATACCAATAATAGTGAAATCTCTTACATTTACTCTGTTTTGTTAGTGCTGTTTGCTAAGGTATAAGCCAATCAAATACAAGTTGTTTTTCAAAATGAATGCAACACTGTGTTTTAATTTGTTAAATGCATAATTTCTTGTCAGTGAACTCGATCAGCATGCTGTAAATGTATGTCATTTTAGATTTGTTTGAAATAAAGCTCTCCAACATTATTATTTTTTCCCTTTCTAATAATGACGCTGCATGTTTCGGTGAGAGGGTTCCTCCAGGTTTCCTACAGTTGTGATTATTCATAATGTTGAAAAATTATCTCCATAAATCAGAGAGACACTTATGACTTTACTTTTGTTGTGTGGCCACAGTCATTCAGTCATAATACTGTGTGTATAGGCTACACACCCTCTCCAACACTCCTGTGTGTGCGTACGTGTATATATATATGATGAACCTTCCCAGGACATTCCCTACAGGTTAATTTTTAGGTTTTATCTTTATAATAGGCCAATGTTATTATGCTAAAATGTGTCATTTTTCAACAAATATATTTTGCAGATACAGTTTATTAAAACCTGGATTATATCGCGTTAAAATGCATTATAATTTTCAGATTAATCCAATTTTACAGCTAAAAATATTAAGCCAAGGTTAAGCGTATAGTATGAAAAGCATACAAATCATAAAAACGTGATTTTGTAACTTTCTTTTCTGCGCGCCCCTGATCTGATTCTGCACGCGCTTCTCCAGCACGCGCTTACCAACAGAAAGCCGCGCGCGTTTCGTTTTGCTGACTGACAAACATTAGTTTATCGACCTCTTTATTGAATAATTGCTTATAGTTAATATATATATAGTCCCGCTAATTCAATGGTAAGAAATGAATGTGATGTTTATAACGTTGTCTGTGAATAAAATTTATATTTTTAAAAAACAAAAGTAGGGTACTGTTGAATATATATCTTCAATCACATTTATGGCCAGACATCACTTCTGACAACTACTGTATAAATACGTACACTAAAAGATTATTTAGTGTGTTTATGTAATGCCTCACGCTAGTGATTCTAATGTGTGATGTTACTGCGCATGCGTAAAATCTCGTTTGTTGTAGATGCCATGTGGGTGGAGCAACAGTCTCACGGAACTCTTTACGATTACGATATTGGTCATGGTCATAAATGGCAACGTATGCGGAATTTATTTAATTTTTATGAGTAGGCTGTCGTTATTGGGCGATTTAAAAAAAAACATGAATTAATAGCTTATTAATTTAACGTAAACTGCGTGCTCCCTCCCAGAAACCACAACTTCCTCATTATAAAAACTACCTGTATTTCAGTTTCTATTTCAGAAGGAAATTAAAGTATCTGACAACACACCTGTAAGTTCTTTACGTTATTCCCATTAATTGCATTTTTACCTTTGCTTTTTTTAACTAATCTTTTAAAAAAGTTCTGAATGTTTTGGAGTGTTTTTGATGGCGAATGGATTGAGATAACAAGACGTGACTGTGTGTAAACGCCTCTTAAGAGAATCAATGAAGAGTGTGTGTTGTTTTTGACATTTCTGAGACAGTCTAAGACTAAAACGTATCGTATTATAGAAGAAGATGAGTAACATTAAACTGCTTTCATAACGTGTTATGGGCAATGAAGAGAAGGATACTTATGACACAAGAATTGTTTTGAGATTCACTGCCACTGCCTGACCTACTTTCTGGATTACAGCAATTTTCAAGTGACAATGACTCACCCAGCCTTCATTCATTATCAAGCTGTTAAATGATGTTTGTATATCTTATGATAATGATATTTGTGATCATTGTGACTTCACGATCATCTAAATGTAGAAAGAAGCAAACAATTATCTCTTAGCATTTTAAGAGAACTTGACACACGCATGCCCTGTAGTGGTTTTTTAAGGAAATGCCTTTGAAACCAGTTATTTTAGTTTTTTGACTCAACAAAAACCCAAGTTTGACATGAACAGAATATATAATTATATATAGCCTATTGTTGCGTAACCTAAAAATGTCCTTGCAGTTTTAACAACAAAATCATGGTGGAAGGAAATAAAGCAGGATCTGAATACAATGACACAACATTTACAGATAAACACTTACTGTAACTCACCGGTGCTACATTTCTTGGAACTGCAAGGATACAGAATGCTTAATAAATAATACCTATGTATTATTTTTGTAAAATGTATAGCATTATTAATCAGTAGATCTGTTTCTTTTGTGTTCTTTTAGTAACCATGTCGGACGGAAAACCCAGTGGTGAAGACACTGTGGACGCCAGAAAAGAGAAAGCACAAGGGTATGTGTTTGATGTTGATGGAAATTGATTCATTACAAACATATAATTACAAGAAAACATCGATTGATATGTAGGTCAGAATTAGAACTCAATTAGAAAATCATCCAAAATGTTAAAGTATGTAGTCAATCATCCCTTAAAACTCATCTTTGATCACCAAAATTACATATTTATAATATTTTTGCTTGGAAAAAATAATCTTGAATGTAACTCGACACCGTTACCTCATTTAGTATGCATGGTTCTATGAATATGCAAATGAGCCCCACCTCCACTCACTCACTCAGCTCAGAGATCCACTGGTTGACGATCACACGTTGATCTGATTGGTTACAAGGTCGTTTGTGACGTCAGAAACACCAGCGATTTCAAACCGTGTTTTTGAGACTGTCTTTGGTTCACTGCAGTTTTAAGCAGAAAATACTCAGCAATGCTGTCGACTTATGAACTTACACATGGTTTAAGCGTATTAAAAACACCACATAGACACATAAACAACATTAAAAGCTGTATTTCCACCACAGGGGGACTTTTTATAGTATGACTAATCATTTGAATAGTGCGTAAACACAAAAGTGGAAGGAGCAAAATGAGTAAATGTGGAAAATATTACTGGAGGAAATGAAGGGGAAAACATCCATAGAACTGCAAAACAGGTTTGTCTAAGCCACAAATATTTAGATCACTTCTCATAAGAAGAAAAACAAAAATATAACAAACTGCAATCAAATGCTGCAGTATTTCAATCAAGAGAGGGATATTCTATTCTGTCTCCACTTTTGTGTCCCTAAACGCTTGTTTTTTGGGGTTGACATCTTATAAAAACACGTATTATTATTGTTTTTTTAGCTTGTTTGCTGTACACCTTGTCACATAGCAGCTTTTAGACATTGTTTTGTTTTTTGTTATAAGTCAGAAATGACAAGGAGGCCGCTTCACACAATACAAAGTCAATTGAGACTTTAAATTGCAAACTAGTCCCTGGTTTTTTGCCTGATCGGAACCAAACTGGTGCAGAAATGTTCTCTGGAGTCTCTAGATCAATAATTATCGAAAAAAAAAGTTGAGAATTTGCATTTGGTTGGCTATAACAGGGTCATTTAGGAAATGGTTCATGGCAAAATGCAGTCAAAAGCCTATAAATCCTGAAGAAAAAGTCCGAACTTCACCAAAATTGATGAGCATATGTGTCCTAACATGCTGAGGAAGCATGCAAAGTTTCATGGAGATCGGACCATAGGTGGCGCTATAACTGTCAAAAAGGTCGCTTATTATTAGGTGTTCAAGGACGAAGTGCTGAAAAACTATTGTAATTGTAAGGATTTGTATTATTATTTTTCTCAATTGAGTGTGGGCGTGGTTTCAAATTATGATGCGTGTCACTCTGTCTCTATTGGTGGATCTCGTGTGAGTGACAGGTTGCCCCTTTTCAGTTAGTAAACATCGGTAAACATGGTGACGTTTTCTGTGGGCGGAGCTTAGGTGGGCAGAACGATCCCTCTGGCCGCTTCCCTAACGCTAGTGTGCAAGTTTTGTTAGCTTGTTTTTTAACAATGACTGGAGAAAATCCGATTTTATCTTAATGTGTAAGGTCACTCAGTGTCCAGGACCGCGATTGTTATTTGCAAAAGTTAATTTTAACGGACGGAACCAGATTGGCTGGCCCGTAGACGCGGTGATGTGAATATTTTCTAGAAATAAAAATTCCAGATACAGCATATTCGTTTTTCATTGATTATTGCACCCAACAACACAACAAGATGACATTTAATAATAATAATAATAATTCAAGCTCACTATGTAGCCAAATCTGTGCTGGTTTGTATCGGGCGCCTCCAGTTGTCCGTTTGTTTTGCCTCCAGCTAGCGCCGTGACGTAATTGTGACGTCGGCGCAAAAGGGAATCACAATAGGGAAGAAAAGATGAGCACAGTTTCCGTTTCATGCCGCTTGTGAAGTTCACAGTGTGAAGTTAATGAAAGTATCTGCTACCTAACCACATCCTGAAGTGAACGTCAATAATTTGCACTTTAATTAGGAATGACTCATAAAAGTGTTTGCTCTCGCAGGACTCCGTTTCTCACCGATGCCGGAGTCGATTACACAGATGCCAAACCACATTCTGATGCTTTCCAGTACAACATGAACTACGGCAGTCTGGGACAATGCGTGATCATCAACAACAAGAACTTCCACAGAAAAACATGTAAGAGCTGGGAAGCACACAGACAGGTTTAACGGGTCATGAAACCCCAAAACTCTTTTTTTTTTTGAGATATGAATAGATATGAACAGGCTGCACATCACTGAATAATAATAATTTATTGTCATTGCAATGATACAACGAGATTACCTTAGAGCATCAATCGACAGTGCAATTTCATGAAGTGCAACAACACTAAAAACACTCCAATACAACCAATAAATAGGTTATTTTTGCATTTTTCTGAGCAATTTTAGTTCTTCCGGGTAGAAAAGCAAAGTCGAGGCAACGTCAGGGAATGTGAGGTAGAAGCGCGCCTTCGGAGCGTGTGATTGGCTGTCGGCTCGATTCTACGTCACATGTGATTGGTTTGTACTCAATATGTAATATAACTGTACATATCTGTTCTTTTACAGTTAGTAACTGAAGTGTAGATTACATTTGTACAATTATATGAAAAAAAAGATATATACTGGAGCTCTATAGCCATCTAGTGTCTAAAGTTATAATGTTTTACTTTTAAAACTACATTTTTGAAAATATTGCCAAAAAATTTACACTAAACCATGTAAAATTATCCATGTTATCCCGATAACTGAAATTTAGAAATGTGGTGGGTCTTTTATAAAGTGAATTCTACATAGAAAGCTATTTTTGTATATAAATCCTCCAAAAACTGCACAAATGTGGAGTTTAAACATTAATAAACAGAGTAAAATTACATTTGTTAAAAAAACTATTGTTCTGTTAAAAAATAACAGTTGGAGACCCCAAAGACCACGAGTGCTACTATTTTTCTCGCGCTAACATAAAAACTGATATCATTATTTATTTTTTCTTTGGTAGATCTAGAAAGGGTTGAGAGCCGTACAAAGTTTCATGCCATGTGGACAAAGAGAACATTTTTTTAAATTCAGCAAAAGTCATTTGCGGGTTAAAAAGACCCCGAAGAACATCAGAGGGTTAAATGCATCGAGGCGCCCTCAACTCTGGTTTTTTCCCCCTCAATGGTCATATTTGAATATTCATGTGTCTGTATAATGAGTGTGTTGCAGGTCTGTGTTTTATTGGTTTATTTTTCCCACACTACACTCCCACTTTTCCACATTTTTCACGCACATTTCTATTTTCTAGAGACTTTTTGAAACTCGAGGCCTGTTCACACCGGCCGACGTTTAACGCCTCGTGACTAAACAAAGGGCGCCAATGTGAGTGTGCACACCGACGCGAAAAACGCCACGCGTAAAAGCGTCATTTTTTTAAAACGCCTCGGGTTTGTTTTTTTGGTTTGACGCACCGCGTCAAAAACTATCCGGCCAATGAGATTGGTGCTTTTGCTCACGTGTCTGGAGCTTCTGAAGTTACAGTAAAACACAACTTGGGGGCGCTCAAACACAAAACGGTCTTGCCGAGCACACATACGTAACGGCGAAGAAGATATACGCCAAGTACACTGCCGGGAAGAAATAAGACGAGGAAGACGCGAGGCCAGATGAATGTAGAGCTGCTGGTCTCGTTGGTGTCTGAACATAAAGAACTATATGACAAACGCGACAGCGACTACAACATAGGACTATTTCTGTTTTACATTAAGCGCCATCTAATGTCAGGGAATGAATTTGCATGTTCACTCGGCTCATCGTCAGCGAAAATCGCTTGGGTGTGAACACAAAAAACGCGTTGAAAAACGCTGACGAATAACGCACGCCGATATTCATCCCGGTGTGTACGGCCCTTCAGAGGTGTGAACGACCAGGCTTAAAGGGATACTCCACTTTTTTTGGAAATAGGCTCATTTTACAACTCCCCCAGAGTTAAACTGTTGAGTTTTACCGTTTTTGAATCCATTCAGCCGATTTCCGGTTCTGGCGGTACCACTTTTAGCATAGCTTAGCATACATCATTTAAGTGGACAAGAAAAATGTAAAGTTGCGATTTTCTAGGCTGATATGGCTAGGAACTATACTCTCATTCCTGCGTAATAATCAAGAAACTTTACTGCCGTACCATGAGTGCAGCAGGCGTAATGATATGACGCAGCGCCTGAAAATAGTCCCCAGCTCAGTAACTTCCAACGTGACCGGGACTAAATTTGTGTAGTTTCAGTCGGCAAATTAGGTTTTCAGGCGCTGCGTCATATCATTACGCCTGCTGCACTCATGGTACGGCAGTAAAGTTTCTTGATTATTACGCAGGAATGAGAGTATAGTTCCTAGCCATATCAGCCTAGAAAATCGCAACTTTACATTTTCCGTCGGTCTTAGTGCACGATGTAACTACAGAAGAGTCAAGTTTTAAATAGGAAAAATATCGAAACTCTTTGGTCATTTTTTTTTTTAGAAATGCTCATGGTCTTGTCCACTTCAATGATGTATGCTAAGCTATGCTAAAAGTGGTACCGCCAGAACCAGAGATCGGCTGAATGGATTCAAAAACGGTAAAACTCAACAGTTTAACTCTGGGGGAGTTGTAAAATGAGCCTATTTCCAAAAAAAGTGGAGTATCCCTTTAAACAGAGGGGTTTCATGACTCAGGGGTGTGCCGGTTTCAGAATTATTGATGACGGTTATGAAGTGAGTCAAATGTGACGGTTCGTAACATAACGTCGTCGGGGAGGGGGCGCGGCGGGGCGTTGCGACGTTCGTCTGTTATAGGACAACTTAATTTGAATAAACGAGCAGACACTGATTAGTGATTATCTACTCTACGTTTATTTTAAATTAACAGCAAGACAACTAGCAGTGAATGTGCTTTCCATTAAATGAATCACACACAGTAAACAAAACCTTAACAAAGAACCAGGCCTATTCTTTGTCAGTGTCGGCTGCAAAGATGAAGTTGACGATGCTGACTCGCGATCTTCGCAGTAGTGAACGCGCCAGAGAGAAATGCACATTTCATAAGGATCGCATAAGCAGAGAGCAGTCTGTAGTCTGTTTTCTTTCGGTTTGAATTGTTCTGTTTAAAAGTAGACATGTCTGTGTCTGTGAGGCTACCTTCTTGGCTTTCTATCGTCTGTTATATTTACTTCTTATTTATTAAATCCAGGCAATTGGTTTATGAAACATTGATTAAAATTAAGATACAATTAAAACAAAACGAAATTCGAAAGGTTTTGTGCTTTCTGTTTGATGTCTCTGTGAACGTTTTACTCTGTGAGATGTGATTAAATGTCACGTCTTTTAGTGGCGCTTTCAGACCGGTCACATCCGTAACATTGTTTTTTCCTCATCAATGCGAACACGAAACATAAAATAAAATGAATATTTTATGTTCTGTGGAGACTACTGTTACTCATAATTTGTATTCTGAATACGTAACGCCGGTACATGTATTCCGTTACTCCCCAACACTGATATTAGTATAACCTTATCTGCAAGATATTTTATTAACACTGTTTTGGAGGTTATAGAGTTCTAATGACGGTGTTCAACTATAACCGTCACACCCCTATTCATGACACTTTAAAGGGGTCATATAACGCAATTTTTGTACAAGCTAATATGATTCATTAGGGTCTAAATTAAAAGTTTCTAATATACTTTAATTAAAAATTCTCATTAGTATGGTAAGAAAACACTTATTTTACTTGGTCAAAAACAGCTCTGTTTTCAGCACGCCGTTTCAGTGCATATGCCTTTAAATGATAATGAGCTTTGCTGACTCCGCCTCTCTGTTCTGCGCGTACACCGTTTGTAACACAATAACACAATAACCATAACGCGTTGTTCAGTATAAACGTGGGATTATGCATTATATTGAGAACGTCATACATAGAAAACATGCCGTAATGTACCCTGAGTGTAAACCTTAGACGCATTCATTGTGAAGCGTGCAGCTAGCGATTTGCAAAGATTAATATAAATATTAATATAAAGGTTAATAAAACGTTACACTCACTTCAGTTGTTCTAGAGGTTCAGCAGGAACACGAATATCTGGTACCGATCCTTTATTCATGAGCAGCTTCTTAGCAAAACCAGCTTTATACTGACCCTCGTCTATAAAGCAGTCTGGTGAGAAATGATTCGCGCAAACATGAGAGCATTGACGTTGCTCGTGGGGAATATTCCCTTCGAAAACAAACTCAGCCACTGCGTCTTCAGCGGTTCGGATTTAGGAACATTAAAATGACTGTGTTCGTTATTACACCCAAGAACAGAACACCACAATCGCTTAGACGCCATTCTGCTCATAGACAGTGCTCCAGCATATCAACAATGACCGCGCCGATCCGCGCAGACTATGATTGACAGCTCCCTCATGAGCGAGGGCGGGTCTGTGTTGAAACGCTGCTGTCAATCAACAATCGTGGGAGGGGCTTCTGAGCGTGTGACGTCACAAGGTCGAACGGCTTGATTTGAGGCAGGGGAAAACATATAAGGAGATTAAAACAAAAACACTGGATGGATTTTTATCATTATATGATGGTTGTGTACAGACACTGCCAACACACATTTCAGTACAATCAACTTGTAAAAGTGCATGTACCATTATATGACCCCTTTAAAGGTTTAGTTCAGGTGTTTGGTTGTCCTCATATTAATGTCTTTTAAACAGCGATGGGAGTTCGTAACGGGACAGACGAGGATGCAAAGAGTGTGATGGCGACCTTCTCAAAGCTAGGCTTCAAAGTCAGTATTACAAATGATCAAACTGTCTCGGAGATGAAGAATTTGTTAACTAAAGGTACGTTTTGCAACACTGATTGATTAGAATAATTGAATGGCTCGTAATCTCACGAGGTCTTCCATCCTCAGTGTCTCGGGAGGATCACAGTAAGTCGGCCATGTTTGTGTGTGTGTTGTTGAGTCATGGAGACGATGGGATGATTTTTGGCACGGATGGTCCTATACCAATGAAGACACTGTTTGAGCTCTTCAGAGGAGATCGCTGCACTTCACTGGTGGGAAAACCCAAGCTCTTCTTCATTCAGGTGAGCGTCATGAGTCAAGTCTCCTTCATTTATACAGCGCTGTTAACTATATAGACTGTTTCACAGCGGCTTTACAGTGATGATAACAGGAGATTACAGTAACAGAGAGTGTTTAGGCGTTACAGCAGCTCTAGAATAAAGTTATTGTCCAGATAAAGTTAGTTTAGATTGATTCACTTCCGTCGCAAAGATCATTAGTTATTAACTTACACGACACCGCTCTAACAGAAAACCATTAAAGGGTTAGTTCACCCCAAAAATGAAACTGTCAGTAATTACTCTCCCTCATGTTGTTCAACTTTCGTTCATCTTCGGGACACAAATTAAGATATTTTAGATTAAATCTGAGAGCTGGATCACTCCTCCATAGGCTTCTATTGTAATTAAAACTTGCCGGCCCAGAAAGTAAGTAAAGACATCGTTAAAATAGTCCGAGTGACGACAGTGGCTCAACCTTAAGTTAATCAAGCGACGAGAATACTTACAAAAATAACGACTTTATTCAACTCTTCCTCTTCTTCTCTGTGGGCCTCGAGTGAGTTCTCGTAGTGTAACTGCGCAGCGCTTCTGGGTTGTACGTTCTGACAAAAGTCTCCCTGTAGTGAATAATTTTACCCCTTAAAAATCATTACAAACATATAATTACAAGAAACCGTCGATGGATATGTAGGTTAGAATTAGAACGATTAATTGTTGACTGAGGAATCAATGAGAAAATCATCCAAAATGTTAGAGTCTCCCTTTAGTCAATCATTTTATCCCTTAAAACTCATCTTTGATCACCAAAATTACATATTCATAAAAATGTTTCCTTGAAAAAAAAATCGTAATGCCTTAAAATATCTTGAATGTAACTCGACACCCTTGCCTCATTTAGTATGCGCGGTTGTATGAATATGCAAATGAGCCCCGCCTCCACTCACTCGCTCAGCTCAGAGATCCACTGGTTGACGATCACACGTTGATCTGATTGGTTACAAGGTCGTTTGTGACGTCAGAAACACCAGCGATTTCAAACCGTGTTTTTGAGACTGTCTTTGGTTCACTGCAGTTTTAAGCAGAAAATACTCAGCAATGCTGTCGACTTATGAACTTACACATGGTTGAAGTTGCTCTTTCACGGATGTGTTGATCCTGTGTGTGTCTCCAGGCTTGTCGAGGCACAGGTCTAGACCCTGGCATTGAATCGGATGGCGAAAGTGAAATGGAAACGAAGAGAATTCCTGTGGAGGCCGACTTTCTGTACGCGTACTCCACGGCACCAGGTATCTAATGTCTCGCTCAAGGCAGTTTCCTCACAGAAACAATGCCACTCGCCCTCAAACGTGTGTTTTCTGTCTCTCCTCAGGGTATTACGCCTGGAGGAACGTCATTCAGGGTTCCTGGTTCATCTCTTCGCTCTGTGAGATGCTGTTAAAATACGGCAAGCAACTGGAGATCATGCAGATCATGACGCGTGTCAACCACAAGGTGGCGTTCGACTTCGAATCCTCCTGTAATACGCCAGGGTACAGTGGCAAGAAACAGATCCCTTGCATTGTATCTATGCTGACCAAAGACCTCTACTTCCCTAAATAATTCATCTTTATTTTACGGATTAAGTTGCAATGGGATAAGAAGAACACTTTTATTGTATGTACAATCAAAACAAAGTTTACTCAGACACCATCAACATTTCTCACATTATCACAGTTTATTCGCTTTAGTTTAGAAAATGGTAATTAAATATGACGAGAACTCAGTGGATATTTGACTGGTTTTGTCCGTCCTTCTGTTAGACTCTCACACATGAATTATGTTGAATATCTGTCAGCTGTTAAATTTAACTACACAATTAGATAATACCAGTTTAGCTCAACCAGTGAGCAAGCAATGCTTCATGTTGTTGTTGTTCAGTGTGTGTGTAAAAAGAGCATTAGCAATTACAGAAAACACACTTCAGCAAAACATGATCAGCTCAAAGTGGAGGAATCATTTTTGCACCCACATTTGTATAAATTTGACTGGTATAAAGAATTATTGGGTGTAATATGTCACACTTTATTTTGCTCTCCTCACTTACATAAATGAACTACAGTGTCCTGCACACACTAGTAAAAAAAATATCAAAAATGATATCTGGTGTCTGAATCATTTTTGGTTTGCCTGTAGCGGTTTAGTGACAGACTCCAGTCAAACACTGCATTTTAATGTAAGTTTTTTTTAATGGGAGTATTTGAAATTACTATCATTTAAGCCTCATCTGTATGTCTGCGTTTCATGCAATAAAGATTCATTTATAGGAAGAAGATGTGAATAAAAACATTAGCACAATTTTAATGATGATAAATAAACATTTTACTTTTGTATTTCATTTGTGTGTGTTGTGTAATTAGCTTTGAGTTGAGCAAATACTGAAGATGAGAAGAGAAATGTCAAAAACAAGATAAAGCGTGTGTGTTTGTGTGTGTGTGTGTGTGTGTGTCGAGCATCAAATCATATTAGAGTGATTTCTGAAGGATCATGTGACACTGAAGACTGGAGTAATGATGCTGAAAATACAGCTTTGATCACAGGAATAAATTACACTTTACTGTATATTCACATAGAGAACAGATGATTTACATTATAATAATATTTCACAATATTACTGATTTGATCAAATGGAGCATTGGTAAGCAAAAGAGACTTCTTTTTAAAAAAATATAAACATTTTTAAAAACTATTTAATCTGTGAATTCTGATCTAAAAGCAGCAGTTTAAATTAATACCTAATACAGTCGAAAAGTGTTTCTTTCAAAAGCAACTTTTGAAAGGTAGTGTATAACGTCTACATATGTAGAAACATACATATTCAGTTAATGTTTAATGATATTTAAAAAATAAATATTCATGCTATTATTTTTGAGAACATTCTCACTTCACAGCATGCAGTTTGTTGACATGATTCCTCTGCAAACTGCAGTGTTTCTTCACCACTAGGTGGCGCGATGTTGTAGATCAGCTGAAAAACAAGGTGTGTTCCTGAGAAATGCAACAGAAAGCAGAACTGCTCCCCGAAACCTTACCTTATTTCTGTTTCAGTCTTGTTTCTCAAATCTCCATCAAGCTGTTTCCTTTTTGTGTTGTTTGATTCAAAACTACATACAGGGGAAAACCTGGATGATTTAAGAAAGAAAGTGGGTTTTAGAAATGCTTTTTGCAATTATAGTTCTAAGACTAGTAAAGAGTCCAATGCATTATTTAAATGGGGTTTGTGTTGCTAGAGTTTGTGTGTTGCATCATATGCTGGGAGTTGCAGGGCTTGGCAGCAGAGATAAGATATGAGACTCTGTGTGTGTGTGTGTGTGTGTGGACACAATGAGGATAGTATTGCACAGCTATACCTTTAACTAACGACTTGCATGGCCAATCTCACCTCTAAAACTCATGATTTTTTTTTCCAAATGTCATTCCAGCTACAGTGATGGACTGAAATAATATGTGCCCTTACACAAAAAAACATAAAACAAATGCGAATGCAATTTTGAATAGAGCAATGCACAACATTTGCACATAAATATATATGTGATATATCACAACTGAACTCTCAGGACCATGAAACTTTGGACATTTTCCTATTCAAACACAACCAGCACTTCTGCACGTTGCAGCTTCGCCTTTAAGAAGCAATAACGAAACAACGAGGAAGTGAAAATGAAATCGACTTTCGCATTTCAGCCTGCAGCCAATAAGCACACCAGCTCAAAAACTACTATGGCAAAGACTTAGCTCATGAATATTAAGTAGGTCCAAAGACGTTGCTTGGGTTAAACTCTCTGGAGCGTCCAGTAAATGTGAATTTCAAAGGGCTTGTTTTATTTATATGTAGTATTGCGATATAAGCAATACACTCAGTCACATGTGTGACAGGGAATATTTAATACAATAAGGTGTCAGTGATGTTAATTAAAAAATAATAACAATATACAATAAAAAACATATAATTTTTCGCAATATAATGTAATATTCACGAGCGATACTATGCAATTTCCTTGTGTGGTAATACAAAAAGATTTCTATTATTTGTACTATGGATTTCCCCAGTTTATTTTTTTGTAAAAGAAACCAATTTACAAACAAGTCTGCTTCTCAGCCAATCGGTGTGCGAACGTCTCGCTACGTAATTAATATTCATGAGGCACGCTTTCCCCATGACATAATTCCCTCCCACTTATATGCGCCCTCCTCAAATGCCATCCAATCAGCTCGCGAACGGCTCGCTAAGTCGTTAATATTAATGAGACACTTCTGCACCATAGTAGGATTTGTAAACACGAAGTAAGCGCACAACACACACTCACACACACGCACACTGGGGATTTCCACCCAAGCGCTTGTTTCCTTCACTTGTTTTGCTTTCGATCTGAAGAGCGAAATCAAACCCATTTGACTTTTCGTTTTGTTATCGAGAACTACAAATTGTCAAGACTCTTCACAGACTATTTGCTTTTATTCCTGGAGTGTTTTCCACGCGTCGCAGGTAATAAATCGCATTTCCGCATGTATTTATGGGGGCTCGTATGAATATAAGTGCATGTTTATGCTGTAGGCCACGTTGAGTTGCTGGGGTGAGTGTAGAATCGAAAGTCAAGGGGTGTTTGGATCCAATGGGAATCAAGGAATGTTTATTTTCACTTTTGAGTTGACTTGACACCACTAACACACTTATTTAAGGAGGTTGAAGTCTTCTGGTTCAGTGTACTGTAAAGAATGATTGGGCCACATTGGACGCCACAATGTCATTTTACAGTAAGTACAGTGCAGACCTAATGAATAACGTGTTTTATTATCAAACTATGCTGTTAAGAAGTTGGCATGGACTTGTGGATATTGTTATTGACTTACATGGGCAAGTACAGGGTGTAACATTGGCAGTTTGGCACTGCAATGGAAAGAGTCTGTCATGAACTGGTGCACCAATATATGTATCCAAATAAGTCTGATAAGCTGATAAATATAGCTTGATATTCACAGAACATGTTAAAAACGGGTTTCTTTAAGAAAGAGAGCTCTTAATCTAATGCTTTCCATTTATGTTGGCACTACATGATGGAAAAAAATTTAAATATAGGCAGAAACAGTGAAATATCCAGTACAAGTGAGCTAGAAACACTAACATCAGCTGATATAAGACCAATATTTCATCATGCTTCCCTAGTTATTGAGTTATGGTTTTGTGTGGTTTAATAGATTGTGTTTTAACATGTTGCATCATAATTCTGTTTCTCATGTTAGTATGCAGTGAAATGTTGTTGTTCTATGCCTTTGTTCACTCTTACGTCTTAATGGACCATAAAAGCTCAAAGGTCTGAGCGACAAACGTATGATCTTAAAGTGTGAGTTTTCATTGTGATTAACTATAAACCTTTTTATGAGCTCAAATGGGTTAATCGGTAACTTGATTTGCACATTCAAGAATCAAGCAACATCAAGCAGTTCTGATGTCTGTCATCATAATGCATGATCAATATTACAGGTTTAGCCACATGCACTCGTTCTTAGATAAACTCTCTCTCTCTCACACACACACACAAGCACACAAACACTTCAGCGTCCTCTGTTTGTTGTCATTCAGGGCCTGACTCATGGAGCAAAAACCAATCATCTGATAATCATTTTATTTGCTGTAACTTTCAGTAAATTGTGATTCAGACGGTCTTTCCTGGTGGTTTGTTTTCAGAAATGGGGTTAAAGTTTGTCATCTTGCTTCCTGGAAAGCCGTGAAGTACAACCTGTTGAAGGAGGAAAAGTTGCTGTCAAACTTTGACAAATTCCAGATCTCTCTCTATCTCTCTCTCTTTTTCTCTAGGACAGCATGCCGGTAGAGAGAATGCGTATGAGGCCGTGGTTAGAAGAGCAGATAAACTCGTGTAAAATACCGGGGCTCAAATGGGTCAACAAGGTACAGTGACTCTGCTAGTCTTTTTATAGCATTGATTTGTTAAAACTATAATCGCCATGAGCACGATGCTATTATTTGTGAAGTGTTTTGTCTTTTTTAAGTGCACATACGCAGGGTGTGTCTTGGTCCGTGACATGTTTTGCATGTTCTTTGCCTGCAGGAGAAGAGAATATTCCAGATTCCATGGATGCATGCCGCGCGACACGGCTGGGATGTGGAGAAAGATGCTCCTCTCTTCCGAAACTGGGCCATACATACAGGTGCAGTCAGCATGAAATACTGACACATGTAAACAGAAACACACACAGACAGAACTTTCGTGTGAAAATCTCATTCTCGGAACAAAAAAGTGTGCTTACCTGTTTAAAACTCAGTCACAATGTGAGGATGCTGTTTTGCATTTGCAGAGACGAGCTGTTGTTGTTGGCATTGTGGTTGTTTGGGAGTTTTGAATGGTTGCTGGGGTTTCTAGTTGGGTTAGGGGTTTGGGTGTACTAGTTGGTTGATGGGGGGTTCTGGGAGGATGCTGGGGTTTTACTAGTTGGTTGATGGGGTGTTCTGGGTCGATGCTAGGGTTTTACTAGTTGGTTGATGGGGGGGGGGGGGTGTTCTGGGAGGATGCTGGGGTTTTACTAGTTGGTTGATGGGGTGTTCTGGGTCGATGCTAGGGTTTTACTAGTTGGTTTATGGGGGGGGGTGTTCTGGGAGGATGCTAGGGTTTTACTAGTTGGTTGATGGGGGGGGGGGGGTTCTGGGAGGATGCTGGGGTTTTACTAGTTGGTTGATGGGGAGGGGGGGGGGGTTCTGGGAGTTATGCTGGGGTTTTACTAGTTGGTTGATGGGGGGGTTCTGGGAGGATGCTAGGGTTTTACTAGTTGGTTGATGGGGGGTTCTGGGAGGATGCTAGGGTTTTACTAGTTGGTTGATGGGGGGTTCTGAGTGAATTCTAGGGTTTTACTAGTTGGTTGATGGGGGGGGGGGGTTCTGGGAGGATGCTAGGGTTTTACTAGTTGGTTGATGGGGAGGGGGGGGGGGTTCTGGGAGTTATGCTGGGGTTTTACTAGTTGGTTGATGGGGGGGTTCTGGGAGGATGCTAGGGTTTTACTAGTTGGTTGATGGGGGGTTCTGGGAGAATCCTAGGGTTTTACTAGTTGGTTGATGGGGTGTTCTGGGAGGATGCTAGGGTTTTACTAGTTGGTTGATGGGGGGTTCTGGGAGGATGCTAGGGTTTTACTAGTTGGTTGATGGGGGGTTCTGAGTGAATTCTAGGGTTTTACTAGTTGGTTGATGGGTTGTACTGGGAGAATCCTAGGTTTTTACTAGTTGGTTGATGGGGTGTTCTGGGAGGATGCTAGTGTTTTACTAGTTGGTTGATGGGGGGGTTCTGAGTGAATTCTAGGGTTTTACTAGTTGGTTGATGGGGTGTACTGGGAGAATCCTAGGGTTTTACTAGTTGGTTGATGGGGTGTTCTGGGAGGATGCTAGTGTTTTACTAGTTGGTTGAAGGGGGGTTCTGGGAGGATGCTAGGGTTTTACTAGTTGGTTGATGGGGTGTACTGGGAGGATCCTAGGGTTTTACTAGTTGGTTGATGGGGTGTTCTGGGAGGATGCTGGGGTTTTACTAGTTGGTTGATGGTGGGTTCTAAGTGAATTCTAGGGTTTTACTAGTTGGTTGATGGGGTGTACTGGGAGGATCCTAGGGTTTTACTAGTTGGTTGATGGGGTGTTCTGGGAGGATGCTAGTGTTTTACTAGTTGGTTGATGGGGGGTTCTGGGAGGATGCTAGTGTTTTACTAGTTGGTTGATGGGGGGTTCTGGGAGGATCCTAGGGTTTTACTAGTTGGTTGATGGGGGGTTCTGGGAGGATCCTAGGGTTTTACTAGTTGGTTGATGGGGTGTTCTGGGAGGATGCTAGTGTTTTACTAGTTGGTTGATGGGGGGTTCTGGGAGGATGCTAGGGTTTTACTAGTTGGTTGATGGGGTGTTCTGGGAGGATGCTAGTGTTTTACTAGTTGGTTGATGGGGGGTTCTGGGAGGATGCTAGGGTTTTACTAGTTGGTTGATGGGTTGTTCTGGGAGGATGCTGGGGTTTTACTAGTTGGTTGATGGTGGGTTCTGGGAGGATCCTAGGGTTTTACTAGTTGGTTGATGGGGTGTTCTGGGAGGATGCTAGTGTTTTACTAGTTGGTTGATGGGGGGTTCTGAGAGGATCCTAGGGTTTTACTAGGTGGTTGATGGAGGATGCTGGGGTTTTACTAGTTGGTTGATGGTGGGTTCTAAGTGAATTCTAGGGTTTTACTAGTTGGTTGATGGGGTGTACTGGGAGGATGCTAGTGTTTTACTAGTTGGTTGATGGGGGGTTCTGGGAGGATCCTAGGGTTTTACTAGTTGGTTGATGGAGTATACTAGGAGGACACTTATTTTCCAAATCCAAAGAGTCCAACACTATATGATATATATGATATTCTCATTCTTATGTATAATTTGAGTTTCTTCTACATCTGTACTTAATAAAGGCAATACAAATATAAAAAGCAAAGTGAAATGTCATTCTATATTATAAGTGTATCTGGTTTTCCACTGCCATTTCTTTAGGTAAATATCAACCAGGTGACAAACCGGACCCCAAAACATGGAAGGCAAACTTCCGCTGTGCCATGAACTCCCTGCCCGACATAGAAGAGGTGAAGGACAAAAGCATCAAAAAGGGAACAAACGCCTTCAGAGTTTACAAGATGCTGTCAGCGTCCGAGAGGCACTCAAAGAGAGGTCAGTCGATGACACGCATCCATACTGGCACTAGCAACGTTTACATGGACACCTTTTGTTTCAATACGATTGATGAATCCGAACGTCACCGCTACAGAAAGTGATCGGGTTTATGTGTGCGTTTATATGTCACAAGCTTCAAATCAGAATTGATTTTTGAGACAAAAGTGTTAATTGAATAGATTGTAAAATCGATTTTCCATGTCTAAAGACGTTTCCATTTTCAACACCAAATACAGGCAAATCCACGGACACCTAACAGGCATTAGGACGAGCGTAAAGAGGGCGCTCGAGACGCACAAGTCAGCAATATTTCTGAAGATTTATTGGCGTGAAGTTTCAGCACAATGACAAACAGGAGCGCAACATTCAGGGATTGAGATTAACTCCCTCGACCCGCCAAATGCGGGTAAAAATGAGCTTTGGCGGGAAACGCTGTCAAATCACGAGCCAATCTGGCGTTTCTATGTTTACTCACTTTCTTTCCTGGGGAAGTTCATGTAAGACAAATCTGCGCGGATTTAGCGCAAATACGCAACTCGTGATCCTCATGATATATTAATACAGCGTATTGCAGAATCTGCACATTTCTGGCTCACTTGAACACACACACACATACACACACGTCACTACGCAACAAATAACGGCACGCTTGTTCACTTGCATTGAAGCAATAGCGAATATTAAAAAGCGTTTGGTGAACAGAAAAGACATTGTTATTTTCCAGCATCCTACATGTTCTGTGTCCTGTATTGATCTGTCCACTTAAAACACATTTTTGGTTATAAAAAAAAAAAGGCATTTAAAATCGATTCCCTATTTTCGTTTTCGATACTTGTGTTGGTTGGTCCGATCGCAAAGTGACAGCCCTAATGTTCACACTGCACGAATATAGTTTCCTGCTGTTTGCACTAACTATCCTCCTGCATCGCTTCTTTTCTTTGTTTTAAAGAGCAGACTTTATATTTATGTATTTCGACGATGAGCACAAGAACCGTTGTGCCGTGCTGCGGGGATGAGAGTCCGAAACAAGGACTGTTAATTCATTCCGATTTGCGTGGTTACATGCGTTTTATTTTTTAATTCTGACTGTGCTACTAGTCCGGTTACAATGGGATTATTAGGGTCCATGTAAACACTGCTTCTGACTTCATCACAGAGACACACCTTCATTTTATTCTGACATGCCTGGACATGATGTTGTGGAGTTTAAAGACATTTCTGTGATCAAAGCATGACCTGTTTGTTTAATCAAACCCAAGAGTGGTATTTCACTGAGATACTATTGTTTTTATCAGTGTTTTGCCTTATATTTATTTATATATTTTAATTTTAAAATATTTTTTGTTAATATTTTTGACATGTGTATTAGTTTGTTTTTAAACAATATGTTTAAAGTTTGTATTAATTATTATTTCAGTTTAGTTATTTTAGTAGAACTTAAACTACATGGAAATAAGAAATGTTGCAACTAGCTTAAGTTTGACGGTTTTTTTTTTTACATTTTAATTTATTTGTTAAAATTTAATTTATTTCTAGTGACACTTTTTTCATGGTTTTAGTGTTCGTTAACTATAATAATTCTGGTATGATCCCACAGTCTGCCCAAGTACCTGTAACTGATGTGTCTCACAAAAGCTGAGAAGAAAATATGTTCATGTCATATTTCACCCCCCAAATTTTTTTTTAGAAATAAATAAATTAAATTTGTCTACATTATTTTCAAGACAATATAATGCATTTCCCTTCAACTTATCATTACTGTAATGCAAACATTATACATATACACATATAGTACCGGTCGAAAGTTTGGAAACATTACCATTTTTAATATTTGTGAAAGAAGTCTCTTATGCTTTTCAAGCCTGCATAAATTTGATAGAAAAAACAGAAAAAACAGTACTATTGTGAAATATTATTACAATTTAAAATAATGGTTTTCTATTCTAATATACTTTAAAATATAATTTATTTCTGTGATCAAAGCTGAATTTTCAGCATCATTACTCCAGTCTTCAGTGTCACATGATCCTTCAGAAATCCTTGTCATAATCTGATTTATTATCAATGTTGGAAACAGCGGCTTAATATTTTTGTTTATTAGGCTACTGTCCCTTTAAGAGCTGACGCACATGACGCGGATCTGACACACATACAACTTTTTACCTTAATTTAAGACTTTTTAACTCATTTAGGACTATGCTAACGAGGATACTCGCCAATAACAGACATTTCGACATAAATTTGTGTTTTTGTCCCTCTTCTCTTTCACGTCTTATCGCGTTTGAATGGTTTAAAAGCACTTGAATGAATGACAGCTTGATCATATAGTAGTGTGACACCAAAGGATGCCAGGGAAAAAACGAATGCATTTTTAACGCATTAATCTAAAAAATAATTAATCACAAAATTAACGGGTTCATTTTGACAGCCCTAATTTATGTGTATGTCATGGTGATATTTGTTTTGTTCTTTATGTTGATTTTAATAAAAACTAAAAAAAAATCTAATGAGAACTAAACATAAAAAACATGTTTGCATCGTAGTAATACTATTGTGTATATATATAATTTACTAGAATTTATATCGAATTTAGTTACTTAAACATCTTAATGGCCCTAAAATGGCTTCATTATCATATAATTATAAATACCAAATATCATTTCAATAATATATGCTATAACATATGAAAATATATAATTACATTTTTTAATTTCCTATTTGATTTTGGGGTGAAAAATGACTTGCCAGGTTTCATGATTTGCATGCATTGATCTAGATGTGTGTGTGTGTGTGTGTGTGTTTCTCACAGGAAAGAAGCGAGCAGCTGAAAAAGAAGAAAAGATGAAGGTATGGACTCTCACTTTTGGGTGTGTGTTGTTGTGTGTGCAGTCAGAAAAGCTGTAATGATAAAGGTTGTTGTGTGTGTGTGTGTGTGTGTGTGTGTGTTAACCAGTGTCCCGAGGCCTCCAGCTGGGAGAACAGCAACGGCTCTTCCCCGGTGACCGTCAAGCAGGAGGAGGATTACTACGGCACAGGTACAGTCGAGACCGCCACGTCCGGATCCACCCAGCACACCTGTGCCACGGTCATGTGACCTAATACAGGATCCACCCAGCACACCTGTGCCACGGTCATGTGACCTGATACAGGATCCACCCAGCACACCTGTGCCACGGTCATGTGACCTGATACAGGATCCACCCAGCACACCTGTGCCACGGTCATGTGACCTAATACAGGATCCACCCAGCACACCTGTGCCACGGTCATGTGACCTAATACAGGATCCACCCAGCACACCTGTGCCACGGTCATGTGACCTGATACAGGATCCACCCAGCACACCTGTGCCACGGTCATGTGACCTGATACAGGATCCACCCAGCACACCTGTGCCACGGTCATGTGACCTAATACTGGTGCAACCTGTTCTCCACAGGACAGCAAGCGATAGGATCAGAAACTGTATCTGGTTTTTATTTCTACACTCATTCACATTTTAGCTGTTCAGATTTAAAGAGTATCAGATGTTCACACTTTTCTACACAACCAGGTAGTGAATCTCTAATGTTGAATTGACCGATAAATGACACTATTTTGATGAGTGTCCTTAAAACATTTGGACTTATTGACACTAATTCAACCAAATTACTTTTTTACTTAAAGGGACAGTTCACCCAAAAATGCAAATTCTGTCATCACCATCATATTTGATACATCAATATATAAAAAGTTATTATTATGATTAATAAATAAAAATATAAAATACACATCAAGCCATTCAAGTGTTTTGTTTTAGGGCTGTTTTAAGTTTCTCTTTAAAAAAGCATGACTTCTGCTCCGATATTATATTATATTATATTATATTATATTATATTATATTATATTATATTATATTATATTATATTATATTATATTATATTATAGTCTTTTGTTTGTTTTTTTAAAGAGACTCCTAAGATAACCCTGAGAGAGAACACTTTTAACACACTTATTTGTAATAGTAATAATACATTTAAAAAATATATATATATATATATATATTTACATATATTTAATCAATATATAAAACGTTATTATTGTTATTATTATAATTATTATGTTTAATAATAAAAAAAAACACATTAAGTTTCTCTTTAAAAAAGCACGACTTCTGCTCTGGGCGGACAGAATTTGAAAGGGTTAATATATTATATTATATTATATATATTATATTATATTATATTATATTATTGTTTTATTCAAATTCATGTCAACTTAAAATAACCCTGAAACCGAACACTTTTCAATGGCTTGATGTGTAGGTATTATTATTATTATTTTAATAATAATTTTTTGTATTTTGTATCAAATATTTTGAGATTATTATTTTAATTATAATTATATCAACAACAAAATATTTTTTGGGGGGGGGAATGATACAAAAAATTGCATCAAGCAATTCCCAAGTGTTTCAGGGGTATTTTAAGTTTCTGGATGAAATGAAAGTGAATTGCTTGATGCGTATTTATTTTAATTTTATTTTAGTAATAATATTTTTTGTATCATTCTTTGCCACAAATATTTTGTTGTTGTTATAATTGTAATTATTATTAAAATAATAATCTCAAAATATTTGATTCAAAATACAAAGTATTATTATTATTAAATAATAATAATATTAATATAAAAATATTTTATACAAAAATACAAAGAATTATTATTAAAATAATAATAATAATAATACCTACACATCAAGCCATTGAAAAGTGTTCGGTTTCAGGGTTATTTTAAGTTGACGTGAATTTGAATAAAACAAAAATATAATATAATATAATATAATATAATATAATATAATATAATATAATATAATATAATATAATATAATATAATATAATATAATATAATAACCCTTTCAAATTCTGTCCAACCAGAGCAGAAGTCATGCTTTTTTAAAGAGAAACTTAATGTGCATTTTATATTACTATTTATTAATCATAATAATAATAACGTTTTATATATTGATTAAATATATGTATCAAATATAATTTAAAATGTATTATTACTATTACAAATAAGTGTGTTAAATGTGTTCTCTCTCAGGGTTATCTTCGGTGTGTCTTTAAAAACATTACAAAAGCATGACTTGTGGTTTGAGCGAGTATGAAAGGGTCCTTGAAAACACAACAGCGTTTGTTCAGTGTTCCTCAGTCACTTGTTGCAAATACCCAGAATGCTTCAGGCTTCTCCTGATATTGCAGTGCCTCTCCTGTCCGAGTTCACCTACATTATAAAACACATGCATCACTTCACAGCCTTTCTCTCGCATTTCTCCAAAAACAAACACCCCATAGACTTAAACTTTGAGTTGAGTTTGAGACGAAGAATAAAAGTGTGATTTATAATTCTCCCGTGTTCATAAACATAAACAGTGTTTCACAATGGCGGCGCTTTGCATTATCAAAGAGCTTTTTTGATTTGCCTTTAAGGATTGAAATTGTATGAATTGGCAGATTGGGTCAATGCTCGGCTCATATTTCATCCCATAATCAAAGCAAAAAAGGGCATTTATATTATGTTTAAAAAAAACAACAACATATTTTAGGATTATTTTGACTTTTTTTTTCTCTTTTTTTTTTTCTTTTACCAAATTCCCATACTAAAATTGTATTAATTTTCATTAATGTAAATTATCCAGACCAATATTATTTTTGTTTTTATTTTTGTTTTATCATCATTTTATTAATATTTTGAATATTTTTTGTTTATTAGTTTTAATGTCAATTCTAGTTTTTCTTTTGTTGACATTTCCTGATGTGCTTTTCTCATATAATACTGCTATTTATGTTTTATTTCAGTTGTAGTTTTTACATATAATAAATTTAGTGCTTCAACATAAACATATTTCAGTTTATTTGCCAAGCCAACAATTTTTCGTTTCGTAATATTCAACCAATATTTATATTTTATTTTATTATTTCAGCTTTATTTATATTATAAATATATTTTTATTTCAGCTTTCCACAAGATTCGTCAAGTCATCTTCATTTATCCTTTAATATTTAGGATATTTTTACAGAATTTTTTTTAATTTTCATTGATGTAAATCGTTCTATCCAGACCAATATTATTTCAGTTTTTATTTTGGTAAAAAAAAGCACATTTATTTAGTTATTTTTTTCGTGATTGTCATTAAATATTGCTATTTATGTTTAATTCCGTTTTATTTCACTTTTAGTTATTTCCACTTAATAATATTAGTTCTTCAACATAAACATATTTCAGTAATTTTTCATTTCGTAATTTTCAACAAATATTTATATTTTATTTTGTTTCAGCTTTATTTCATTGACAATTTTTTTTATTTTTGTTCAATAAAAATCAACATGAATTATATTCAGTACAACAAATGACATGCAATTTATGCAAAACATTTATTTAAAAAAATATTGTTGTAATAATATGACTTGAACATGTTCGTGACAGGTTTTTTGCAAGATTCAAGCTTTAATATTTAGGATGTGATATGATAACACGACTGTCATGGACCTGTTTATCCAGATCTCCTTGTTTCTGTGTTTATTCACGTCCACGGTTCTCCTTCTAACTCAGTAATGCACACGATCGGGGTGAAAGGTGAGCTTAGTGTGTGTTTGTTTTTGTAAGTCAGCATTGATATGAGCCGAGGTTTGCGATACACATTGAATTGGCAAAGCAAAAAACGAACAGCAACAGTAATTCATTTACAAAAAGCCTTTCAGCTGGTTAATTTGTTTTTAACATGGTTTCCACTGCTTCATTTCATTATGGAGTCATGGTAAATAGAGTTCAGCCACATGTGTGCTCGGTGAAAAATGAAATATCACACAGATACGGCCCGCTTTCAGAAACACACTCACTTCCCACTTCACTGTTCTCCATATTCACTCTCTCTTCCCTCTTCTCGTTCCTCAGAGGCTGACGGGCGGGACGACCACCTGATCATCAACGATCTCCCTGACGTGTGTCAGACCATCGAGGTGGTGACGGAGAACGAGGACCAGGCCGTGACCTCCAGCGACCTCCGCGACCTCTACCCCCTGCAGATCTCCCCCGTCTCCTCGTATGGAGGTTGGTCGGACGCATGCACTCGCATCCCTTTAGAACGGAAGCTTGTTTCCGACACGGAATATAAAATTGAAAAAAACGGTAATTGCAATTTTATCTCTCAATTCTGACTATTTTTCTCAGATTTGAGAGATATAACTTGCAATTGCGAGTTTATACTCGGAAAATTATACCTCACAATTCAGACTTTTTTCGCAATTGCAAGTTAAAAATCCGAATTGCAAAAAATAAACGTTCAATTTGGACTTTTTTCACAATTGCAAGTCATATAGTCCAAATTGCGAGATATAAAGTTGTTTTATTTCTCATAATTCTGACTATTAAAATCCGAATTGCAAAAAATAAGTAAACATTTTTTTTTAAATAAGTCCGAATTGCAAAAAATCCGAAGTTAAAAATCCGAATTGCAAAATATAAACGTTCAATTTGGACTTTTTTCACAATTGCAAGTTATATAGTCCAAATTGTGAGATATAAAGTTGTTTTATTTCTCATAATTCTGACTATTAAAATCCGAATTGCAAAAAATAAGTAAACATTTTTTTTAAATAAGTCTGAATTGCAAAAAATCCGAAGTTAAAAATCCGAATTGCAAAAAATAAGTAAACATTTTTTTTTAAATAAGTCCGAATTGCAAAAAATCCGAAGTTAAAAATCCGAATTGCAAAAAATAAACGTTCAATTTGGACTTTTTTCACAATTGCAAGTTATATAGTCCAAATTGCGAGATATAAAGTTGTTTTATATCTCATAATTCAGATTTTTTTTCTCAGAACTGTTTATATCATGCAATTTTGACTTTCTTTCCACAATTGCAAGTTGCGAGATACCGCCAAGTCGCATTTGCGAGATATAAGCTTGCAATTCTGAATTCATATTCCGCAGTTCTGACTTTTTTTTCCGCAATTGCAAGTTATAAAGTTTATATTGCGAGATATAAACTCACAATTCTGGCTTTTTCTTGCAATTGCAAATTTATATCCCACAAATCTGACTTTTTTCCCTCAATTGTTAGTTAAAAATCCGAATTGCAAAATATAAACGTTCAATTTGGACTTTTTTCGCAATTGCAAGTTATATAGTCCAAATTGCGAGATATAAAGTTGTTTTATATCTCATTATTCTGACTATTTTTCTCATAATTGAGAGATATAAACTTGCAATTGCGAGTGTATACTCGGAAAATTATATCTCACAATTCAGACTTTTCCCTCAATTGTACGTTAAAAATCCGAATTGCAAAATATAAACGTTCAATTTGGAATTTTTTCGCAATTGCGAGTTATAAACTCCAAATTGCGAGTTATAAACTCCAAATTGCGAGATATAAAGTTGTTTTATATCTCAGAATTCTGACTTTTTTTTCTTAGAACTGTTTATATCATGCAATTTTTACTTTTTCTTCCGCAATTGCAAGTTATAAAGTTAATATTGTGAGATATAAACTCACAATTCTGACTTTTTCTTTCAATTACAAATTTATATCCCACAATTCTGACTTTTTCCCCACAATTATAGGTCATAATTCATATAATTTTGATGATTATGGCTTACAGTTTATGAAAACCCCAAAGTCAAAATTAGAATATTGTGAAAAGGTTTTCATAAGCTGTGATCCATAATCATCACAATTATAACAAATAAAGGCTTGAAATATCTCACTTTGCATGTAATGAGTCTAAATAATATATTAGTTTCACCTTTTAAGTTGAATTACTGAAATAAATGAACTTTTGCACGATATTCAAATTTTTCGAGTTTCACCTGTATATTGTATTTGTCATATTGTTTGTAATTTGCCTATTTTTATTGTATTACAGACTGTTTACTTATTTTTTTATAATTTTACTTACATTAGTAGCCTAGTATTCTATCGAAATTGATATCAAGAATCGTGAAATTAAAATGTTGATGTCATTTGAACCTTATTTTTACAGCAAATATATACTTGATATACAACACCGCTGTCGTTAAATAAATTTAATTGTATAAGGTTTGGTCATGTGACCCACTCAAAATAATCGTCACAAGAATAATCGTGATTATGATTTTTGCCATTATCTTTAAAACTAACTTTATTTTAATAAATATTTCAGAAAACAAGACTTAATATCTTAGGTCACTGTGCTTTTATCTTAAGTATATCTTGATTTAAGAACGTTTAGAAATTTGTACTGGAAAACAAGACTGCAATACTTAGAAGCAAATCATTTATTGCAAAGCAAAGTAGATACAAAGGTACTTCGCTCTTACTCAGTAAAATTCCTAAATCAAGATGCATTTACTTGAGAAACAAAATGACGTTTAGTCTTGTTTTCTGAAAAACTCACTCAATTCTGATAGATTTGACAAAATATCTGCCAATGGGGTCAAAAAAATAATAAACTCTAAGTTTATTTTGACCCCATTGGCAGATATTTTTTCTTGTTTTAAAACATTTAATTTTTAATATCTTAAGTATTTTTTTACTTAAGATATTAAAAATAAAAAAATTAAAAGTAAATGTATCTGTATTTTAACAATGTTTAGATATTTTTTACTGTAAAAGTAAGAAAATATTTTTTTGCAGTGTGACTGCTCTCCTTATTTGAGAAAAAGGTTTTAATTTTAAATGAAACTGTGCTTGAGTCTCCTCTTGAATCGTGTTTTGAGGCGTTGAGAGATGTGTGTGTGTGTGCTGGCCGTGTGTGTTGGTCGTGTTGTTCAATGTCCATTAGAGATCAGGCCCTCGTCTCAAGGACACGCGTCTGCGTCACGCCAGCCGTACTTCTGTACTGTAACAGAGTTAATGTATAACGCTGAGGCCAGAACACCCATGATTCATTATGCTATAGTCCGAGTCCAGTTATACAGGCGAAACTCGGAAAATCAGAATATCCTGCAAAAGTTCATTAGTAATTCAACTTAAAAGCTGAAACTAATATATTATATAGACTCATTACATGCAAAGTGAGATATTCCAACCCTTTATTTGTTATAATTGTGATGATTATGGATTACAGCTTATGAAAACCCCAAAGTCAAAATTAGAATATTGTGAAAAGGTTTTCATATCTGTAATCCATAATCATCACAATTATAACAAATAAAGGCTTGAAATATCTCACTTTGCATGTAATGAGTCTATATAATATATTAGTTTCACCTTTTAAGTTGAATTACTGAAATAAACTCGAGTTTCACCTGTATTTAGTGCATTGCGATGTGTGATGCGCTGAAGTGTTTAAAGGGTTAATTCCCCCAAAAATTAAACTTCTGTCATTATTTACTCTCCCTCATATCGTTCCAAACCCGTAAGACTTTCGTTCATCTTCGAAACACAAATTAATATCTTTTTGTTTGAATCTGAGAGATTTCTGTTCCTCCATTGACAGATAAGCAACTACCACTTTGAGTAAGGTTGGGAAAATCGATATCGATTCCTTTTGTGAGCATTTTTAATATTAATATGTCTTTTCAAATGCGAGACGACTCGTTATTTTTTTTTGTGCTTTGGCATATGTGTGTGTAACTATATTGGACAGCTCTTAAAGAGACAGCAATAATATTCCTGCCGTCTCTATTATAACACTAATCACACAACTAAAGACAAAGAGAAAATGCACTCGCTCTTCACTGAATAACTTTTCTAACTATATTTATAATGTATATTATATTTATAAAGCGCAGTGTTAGACTTATTTTACATTTGATTATGATTTCTGTTCCTGAATACCTAAAAAAAACTTGTTTATTTCAATCGTATCTTTGTTCAGTTGTGTCTATTTGTTGCGATTGGCTAATTTTTTATTTGTTCTTTTAAATTACTGAGTGTTAATAATAATGCTTGATAATTGTATTAGTTCGGCTAGTTGTTTTTCTATGGTGTTTTAAAACCACAGGCAAACGCTCCTTGAGTAAGTGTTATTTAACCGTTTTTTTTCTTTCTTTCATGGTGTTTAGCTTCAGTTAAATGTTTTGGAATAGTACTAAATGTTTTTTTTTTTAACCTAATTGGAATTGAAATAGGAATCTGAATCGTTAAAATTCAAACTATACCCAACCATAACTTAGATTGGATGGTTGTGGTTTGCTATTGGCTGATCTCATGTGAGTGACAGGTTATAGCCCCGCCCACATCATCAGAGAAGAGATGCTGCGAGAGGAACTTATTCTGATTCAAGATTATTAAAACAATAATTGAAATTAGGAATCGATAAGCAGAATCGAAATAGAAATCTGAATCGTTAAAATTCAAACTCAGCCATAACTTTGACGCTTCAAAAAGTCCAAAAAGAGATCGTAAAACTAATCCATATGAATTGACCGGTTTATTCCAAATTTCCCGAAGAGACTCGATCAGTTTATATGATGAACAGATTTAATTTAGATTTGATTGGATGGTTGTGGTTTGCTATTGGCTGATCTAATGTGAGTGACAGGTTATAGCTCCGCCCACATCACCAGAGAAGAGAGAGTGTTATTCTGATTCAAGATTATTAAAACAATAATGATGTGCACGGATAAATCATTTATGAGCAATATTCCATAAAATTGTCATGGTGACTTTAATACTCTAGTAAAATAGTTAGAGTAGAGTTACTAGATCCAACAGTCACAGCATTTCCTTCTATAAGAGTCCTTTTCCCTATGGGAGCTAGTTACGAGTAAGGAATGCAAATGACTTCCTACAGTAGTTAAAAAATACTTTACTCTGTCCAGTGTCTGACCGTGTTGAATGTGAGATGAACTCGTTGTTGGAAATGTGGGGCTTGGCTCATGAACACTAGTTTTAGTGGCGTGAATTCACCGTTCTCTTGTCGGTGTGTTTGCACACGGACGGGAATGTTGACTCATGTCCTGTTGTTCCGTGTTTTCCAATCAACAATCCTTTTTTCTTTTTTTTTTTCTCAGATGATGTGCCTGGGGCTCAAAGCGTATGTTTTACGGGATGAAATGTCTTGCTCAAGTGTTGAGATATTTATGGTAAACACGAACAAAATGCCAGACTTTCTTCTGGTTTTTATAATTTGTCCAGAATCTCCACAACACTTAAAGAGCCCATATTATGCCCTATGTAGTTTCAGGCTCTACTAGAACAGGTTTTCCTGCTTGAATGTTGATTATTCTCCTCATATTTTCCATTGTTGCGGCTCCTCTCTTCCCAGTCTGTCAGTAACGCTCTGTTTACTTCCTGTCTCTATGAAGCCCCTCCTTCTGAAAAGCACACTGTGCTCTGATTGGTCGGCTGGATCAGTGTGTTGTGATTAGTCGAGCGCTTCGAGTGTGTTTGGGAAAGTCCCGCCCCTTCCCATAACCGCCAGTTTAACGAACTACTAACTAACTCAACCAGGCCCCGCCCCTTTATTCTGCGCATGAATTATTATAATGAGGAATATTGTGACGTGTTCGTTCCCGGGAGAAACTCAAGACTACAATGGAGGCGTTTCAGGAGTTCAGAAACACACTGATATAGAGAAGGACTGTGAGTTTCATGCTCAAACAGAAACATTACAAACTAAAAAAAAGAAGAACGTGTATAAAAAAAGCAGAATAGCTCCTCCTTTAAATGTAAAGCATTAGAAATAATGCCTGTCCCCAAGGACACTGTATCTCTCAGTCAGTAATCCGTTAAAACTTTTCAAACCTGTAAGTGTTGAATATCCATCATTTACAAACCGTCGAGTATTTTTGTTTTATCCACCCATATCCGATAACCTGTCAGTCAGGAAGTCCCTGATGAATCAGTCTGATTTCTTTTCTTTTGTCTTCCAGCAGAGAGCGACACAGACAGCGCCAGCGAGGAAGACTCCAAAGAGGTATGTGCAAAAATAATATTTACTATAAAAGAGCAGATTTAGACACAGAATAGCTTGTTTTTGCATACGAAATTGCTGAGTGAAAGTGGCCAAAAGAAGTAACCTAACGGAGAGTGCTTTTAATGGGTGTGTACAAGCAATTCCCAGAATCCTTTTGTGCACATGTTTGTTGGTTTAATGCGACAGCTTCAGGGCTTGTGAAGAACTGAATTGTGGTTAAAGGGCAAAACATACTCCGACGGTTGATTTCACACAATGACAATGCATTTAAAGTTGGTATGAAAGAAGTTGTGATCTATTGTTCTGTATATCCGAGTGAAGCGCTTCTGGAACAAGAACAAATGTGGGCGGGGCTTGATTGTGTCTGTGTGGATTTGATTGGATGGTTGTGGTTTGCTATTGGCTGATCTCATGTGAGTGACAGGTTATAGCCCCGCCCACATCACCGGAGAAGAGATGCTGCGAGAGGAACTTATTCTCATTCAAGATTACGAGGCATGAATAAAAAAGAAAATGTGCATGGATAAATAGTTTTTCCATTATTCCTTAAAGGAGTAGTTCACTTCAGAATAAAAATTTCCTGATAATTTATTCACCCACACGTCATCCAATCATTCATGTCTTTCTTTCTTCAGTCGAAAAGAAATTAAGGTTTTTGAGGAAAACACTCCAGGATTGTTCTCCATATAGTGACTTCAATGGGGTCCAACGGTCCAGATGTGAGTTTCAGTGCAGCTTCAAAGTCTCGACACGATCCAGCCGAGGAATACGAGTCTGATCTAGACAAACCAGTGGACATTTATAACAAAATACACATTTATATACTTTATAACCACAAATGCTGGTCTTGCACGAGCTGTGATGCGACACACATTACGTAATCAGGTTGAAAGGTCAAGCGGGACGTAGGTGTAAGTACAGGCCTGTGTTTATAAAGCGAACGTGTCTTAATGGCGAAAATCAAATGCCATTAAAAAAATGTATGAATAAAAGGTAAAACAACGATGTCAGACGATTTTGAAGTTTTCTGAACCGGAACACGCGTGAACTTTCAACCTGATTACGTAATGTGTGTCGCATCACAGCTCGTGCAAGACCAGCATTTGTGGTTAAAAAGTATATAAATGTTTATTTTTGTTATAAATGTCTGCTGGTTTGTCTAGATAAGACTCTTATTCCTCGGCTGGATGATTTTAAAGTTGGAGGAGAAAATGAGATTGAGTTTTTCGCTCTACTCTACATTTACCGCCTGACCTTTCAACCTGATTACATAAAAACGAGCATTTGTGGTTAAGAAGTATATAAACTCAATCTCATTTTCTCCTCCAACTTTAAAATCGTCCAACATCATTGTTTTACCTTTTATTTGTAAATGGCGTTTGTCTTAGACTTTGCACGTTCGCTTTATAAACACAGGCCTGTACTTACACCTACGTCACGCTTGACCTTTCAACCTGATTACCTAATGTGTGGCGCATCACAGCTTGTGCAAGACCAGCATTTGTGGTTAAAAAGTATATAAATGTGTATTTTGTTATAAATGTCCGCTGGTTTGTCTAGATGAGACTCGTATTCCTCGGCTGGATCGTGTCGAGACTTTGAAGCTGCACTGAAACTCACATCTGGACCGTTGGACCCCATTGAAGTCACTATATGGAGAAACATCCTGGAGTGTGTTCCTCAAAAACATTAATTTCTTTTCGACTGAAGAAAGAAAGACATGAACATCTTGGATGACGTGTGGGAGAGTAAATTATCAGGACATTTTAATTCTGAAGTGAACTACTCCTTTTGTAAATGCGAGCTGCATTCTCAGCATTGCCACACGAGGCGCTATCATGTAAACGTCATGCTTGTATGTGTCTACAGTTTAACTACTGCATATGCAACAGCTTGAGGAGAACATGTTGGTGTTTACATGTTTGTAGCTGATCGGTTTGACGGCACAGACGTTTAAAGAAAGCTCTATCGCCCTCTTGTACTGAATACACAGCAACTCATGCCACAAACTAGCATTTGCATATGTGCACAGAGGACGTTTGTGTCTGTCTGGAGTCTGTGAAAGGGTTTTTGTGGCCGTTGAGGGCTACCTTTAAAGCGCCATCAGTGCTGGTCAACTGTTTGCTCAGTAGTAGTAAGATTACTGGAGTTTGTCTAACTAATCTGAGCCCTCGTTCACGTTGGCTTCTCGTCTGTGATACTGTGATGCTCTGAGCGAGCGAGGCCACAGCTGTTTTTGAGTAAACTATTCTCAGGGGTCATTTCCTCAGTGTAATGTTTTATAATTAGTCTTGTAGATGCGTGCCAGATCTATATAAATCAACTGTACCTTACTATATAAATCTATTTGGCTGCTTACAAGCAAACAATGTAAACACGCATTTTAACCGTAAGCCTTTTTAGGTTAAGGATAGAAGGTAGATGCAGAAATATGTTGCAAAAAATGTATTGTAAAAACATAACTTTGCAATGTTTTGCATTGTGAATGCATTAAAAAAAGCATTCATTATGTGTAGATTAATATACAGTAGTGGGTAAAAGTAAAGGGATATTTGTTTTTAATGATGCTATAAGTTTGGTTAAACCATTAAAATATGAGGAAAATATTATATATTTTTTTAATATAAGGTTAGAACAAAATATTAACCCCCTATAAATATTAACCCTGTTTATCTGATATTATTGGGCAGAAAAAGTCGAACTACAGCTACATAAGATTGTTTCCACCACAGAATAAAACATTTTAAAAGATAATTGTGACTTTTTATCTCACAATTCTGACTTTATTTCTCTGAATTGCAAGATATAAAGTCAGAATTGTGTGATATAAAGTCAGAATTGTGTTATAAAGTGTTATAAAGTCAGAATTGCGTGTTATAAAGTCAGAATTGCGTGTTATAAAGTCAGAATTGCGTGTTATAAAGTCAGAATTGTGTGTTATAAAGTCAGAATTGTGTGTTATAAAGTCAGAATTGCGTGTTATAAAGTCAGAATTGTGTGTTATAAAGTCAGAATTGTGTGTTATAAAGTCAGAATTGTGTGTTATAAAGTCAGAATTGATTGTGTTATAAAGTCAGAATTGTGTGTTATAAAGTCAGAATTGTGTGTTATAAAGTCAGAATTGTGTGTTATAAAGTCAGAATTGTGTTATAAAGTCAGAATTGTGTGTTATAAAGTCAGAATTGTGTGTTATAAAGTCAGAATTGTGTGTTATAAAGTCAGAATTGCGTGTTATAAAGTCAGAATTGTGTGTTATAAAGTCAGAATTGCGTGTTATAAAGTCAGAATTGCGTGTTATAAAGTCAGAATTGATTGTGTTATAAAGTCAGAATTGTGTGTTATAAAGTCAGAATTGTGTGTTATAAAGTCAGAATTGTGTGTTATAAAGTCAGAATTGTGTTATAAAGTCAGAATTGTGTTATAAAGTCAGAATTGTGAGTTATAAAGTCAGAATTGTGTGTTATAAAGTCAGAATTGTGTGTTATAAAGTCAGAATTGCGTGTTATAAAGTCAGAATTGTGTGTTATAAAGTCAGAATTGTGTGTTATAAAGTCAGAATTGTGTGTTATAAAGTCAGAATTGTGTTATAAAGTCAGAATTGTGTGTTATAAAGTCAGAATTGTGTTATAAAGTCAGAAGTGTGTGTTATAAAGTCAGGATTGTGAGTTATAAAGTCAGAATTGTGTTATAAAGTAAGAATTGTGTGTTATAAAGTCAGAATTGTGTTATAAAGTAAGAATTGTGAGTTATAAAGTCAGAATTGTGTTATAAAGTAAGATTTGTGTGTTATAAAGTCAGAATTGTGTGTTATAAAGTCAGAATTGTGTGATATAAAGTCAGAATTGTGTTATAAAGTCAGAATTGCGTGTTATAAAGTCAGAATTGTATGTTATAAAGTCAGAATTGTGTTATAAAGTCAGAATTGTGTGTTATAAAGTCAGAATTGATTGTGTTATAAAGTCAGAATTGTGTTATAAAGTCAGAATTGTGTGTTATAAAGTCAGAAGTGTGTGTTATAAAGTCAGAATTGTGTTATAAAGTCAGAATTGTGTTATAAAGTCAGAATTGTGTTATAAAGTCAGAATTGTGTGTTATAAAGTCAGAATTGTGTTATAAAGTCAGAATTGTGTGTTATAAAGTCAGAATTGATTGTGTTATAAAGTCAGAATTGTGTTATAAAGTCAGAATTGTGTGTTATAAAGTCAGAAGTGTGTGTTATAAAGTCAGAATTGTGAGTTATAAAGTCAGAATTGTGAGTTATAAAGTCAGAATTGTGAGTTATAAAGTCAGAATTGTGTGTTATAAAGTCAGAATTGTGTTATGAAGTAAGAATTGTGTGTTATAAAGTCAGAATTGTGTTATAAAGTCAGAATTGTGTTATAAAGTCAGAATTGTGTTATAAAGTCAGAATTGCGTGTTATAAAGTCAGAATTGTGAGTTATAAAGTCAGAATTGTGAGTTATAAAGTCAGAATTGTGAGTTATAAAGTCAGAATTGTGTGTTATAAAGTCAGAATTGTGTTATGAAGTAAGAATTGTGTGTTATAAAGTCAGAATTGTGTTATAAAGTAAGAATTGTGTGTTATAAAGTCAGAATTGTGTGTTATAAAGTCAGAATTGTGAGTTATAAAGTCAGAATTGTGTTATAAAGTAAGAATTGTGTGTTATAAAGTCAGAATTGTGTTATAAAGTAAGAATTGTGTGTTATAAAGTCAGAATTGTGTGTTATAAAGTCAGAATTGTGTTATAAAGTCAGAATTGTGAGTTATAAAGTCAGAATTGTGTTATAAAGTAAGAATTGTGTGTTATAAAGTAAGAATTGTGTGTTATAAAGTCAGAATTGTGTGTTATAAAGTCAGAATTGCGTGATATAAAGTCAGAATTGTGTTATAAAGTAAGAATTGTGTGTTATAAAGTCAGAATTGTGTGTTATAAAGTCAGAATTGTGTGTTATAAAGTCAGAATTGTGTGTTATAAAGTCAGAATTGCGTGATATAAAGTCAGAATTGTGTTATAAAGTAAGAATTGTGTGTTATAAAGTCAGAATTGTGTGTTATAAAGTCAGAATTGTGTGTTATAAAGTCAGAATTGTGTGTTATAAAGTCAGAATTGTGTGTTATAAAGTCAGAATTGTGAGTTATAAAGTCAGAATTGTGTTATAAAGTCAGAATTGTGTGTTATAAAGTCAGAATTGTGTGTTATAAAGTCAGAATTGTCTGTTATAAAGTCAGAATTGTGTGTTATAAAGTCAGAATTGTGTGTTATAAAGTCAGAATTGTGTGTTATAAAGTCAGAATTGTGTTATAAAGTCAGAATTGTGTGTTATAAAGTCAGAATTGTGTGTTATAAAGTCAGAATTGTGTGTTATAAAGTCAGAATTGTGTGTTATAAAGTCAGAATTGTGAGTTATAAAGTCAGAATTGTGTTATAAAGTCAGAATTGTGTGTTATAAAGTCAGAATTGTGTGTTATAAAGTCAGAATTGTCTGTTATAAAGTCAGAATTGTGTGTTATAAAGTCAGAATTGTGTGTTATAAAGTCAGAATTGTGTGTTATAAAGTCAGAATTGTGTTATAAAGTCAGAATTGTGAGTTATAAAGTCAGAATTGTGTTATAAAGTCAGAATTGTGTGTTATAAAGTCAGAATTGTGTGTTATAAAGTCAGAATTGTCTGTTATAAAGTCAGAATTGTGTGTTATAAAGTCAGAATTGTGTGTTATAAAGTCAGAATTGTGTTATAAAGTCAGAATTGTGTGTTATAAAGTCAGAATTGTGTGTTATAAAGTCAGAATTGTGTGTTATAAAGTCAGAATTGTGAGTTATAAAGTCAGAATTGTGTTATAAAGTCAGAATTGTGAGTTATAAAGTCAGAATTGTGAGTTATAAAGTCAGAATTGTGTTATAAAGTCAGAATTGTGTGTTATAAAGTCAGAATTGTGTGTTATAAAGTCAGAATTGTGTGTTATAAAGTCAGAATTGTGAGTTATAAAGTCAGAATTGTGAGTTATAAAGTCAGAATTGTGAGTTATAAAGTCAGAATTGTGTTATAAAGTCAGAATTGTGTGTTATAAAGTCAGAATTGTGTGTTATAAAGTCAGAATTGTGTGTTATAAAGTCAGAATTGTGTGTTATAAAGTCAGAATTGTGTGTTATAAAGTCAGAATTGTGTTATAAAGTCAGAATTGTGAGTTATAAAGTCAGAATTGTGTTATAAAGTCAGAATTGTGTGTTATAAAGTCAGAATTGTGTGTTATAAAGTCAGAATTGTGTTATAAAGTCAGAATTGTGTGTTATAAAGTCAGAATTGTGTGTTATAAAGTCAGAATTGTGTGTTATAAAGTCAGAATTGTGTGTTATAAAGTCAGAATTGTGTTATAAAGTCAGAATTGTGTGTTATAAAGTCAGAATTGTGTGTTATAAAGTCAGAATTGCGTGATATAAACATGCAATTCTGAGATTTTTTATTTTTTTTTAATTATATTTTATTGTGTGGCGGAAACAAGCTTCAGGTTTTTATTTCACTATTCAAAAAACACACACAAAAAACAAACACAAATACATAGGAAAAACAAAAAAGCTCACATTGACTTACTTCATAAACACTTATTAATATTTCAATGGTTCTCTCTTGTTTTTTACATGTGTCCATAATTTGTGGCCAAAAATTGTGTTGCACAATTTACTATGATTCATCATTATCATCATACAAAACAATCGACTCCGAGCACAACTACGCAAAATGCTTTTAGACAATTTGACCTAATTCCTTTTAACATTGTTTGCTTCTTCTACAGTCAAATAAAGGTGGAATTGTTTAATTATGGCAAAAAGTGCAAGATGAGTCATCAATATTTTGGTCTATTTTTGAATGCGCACACAGTGGATCTGCTGAAAGAGAGTTCAGTCCGCTTGTGTTCAGTGGAGTCTAGATGTGTTGAAAAGCAGCAGACACGCACTAAAAGCCACAGGAATACTCTCGATGTTTAAAATGCCTGGTCTTCTGATTTAGCGTTTGATGCCTGAAGATTGTGGCTTTTCCTAGTTCCCGTTTGCAAGCGTTCAGTGTGTGTCCACACATGGGGATCTGTGTGTGTGTGTGTGTGACATCAAGCTGCTGTTTTCGGTTCCTGCGCCTCAGAGCTGTGATGCAGAGAGAGAGAGAGAGAGAGAGAGAGAGAGAGAGGGAGAGAGAGAGAGAGAGAGAGAGAGAGAGAGAGAGAGAGAGGGAGAGAGAGAGGGAGAGAGAGAGGGAGAGAGAGAGAGAGAGAGAGAGAGAGAGAGAGAGAGAGAGAGAGAGAGAGAGAGAGAGAGAGAGAGAGAGAGAGAGAGAGAGAGCAGGCGGTGACGTGAGGCGTCTCGGCGATTCCGGCAAATGTGCGGCGGCATGTTAGAAAACTATTGAAAAATGAAAGCTAGTCTGTGGTTCGCGAGAGGGAGAAAAGGAGGAGTGGAGGAGAGGAGGAGTGGAGGAGTGGAGGAGAGGAGGAGAGGAGGAGTGGAGGAGAGGAGGAGAGGAGGAGAGGAGGAGAGGAGGAGTGGAGGAGAGGAGGAGAGGAGGAGTGGAGGAGTGGAGGAGAGGAGGAGAGGAGGAGAGGAGGAGTGGAGGAGAGGAGGAGTGGAGGAGAGGAGGAGTGGAGGAGTGGAGGAGAGGAGGAGTGGAGGAGGAGGAGTGGAGGAGTGGAGGAGTGGAGGAGAGGAGGAGTGGAGGAGAGGAGGAGAGGAGGAGAGGAGGAGTGGAGGAGAGGAGGAGAGGAGGAGTGGAGGAGAGGAGGAGTGGAGGAGAGGAGGAGTGGAGGAGAGGAGGAGAGGAGGAGAGGAGGAGAGGAGGAGTGGAGGAGAGGAGGAGTGGAGGAGAGGAGGAGAGGAGGAGTTGGGCCTTCACACGATCAGGAAAGTGTCATGTAGACTCTTTGAGGAGGAGGTTTTCACTTCACAACACACACACTTCACTGAACACCGGTCTGATGATCTACACGTCTAAAAGCTTTACATTGAATTGCACTTTTTTTCCCCCGTTAATCGGGTATCTGATTAAAGCATCACATCGATAAAAGTAAAGAGAGGAATTAAAGTACTTAACTTACTGTATATTGTCATATAAAGAGCAAAGTTACTGAAGTTGTCCAACCAAGAGCAGTGTTTTATACACACACACACACACACACACACACACACACTCTCACACGCGTACACACACACACGCACGCGCGCACTCACACTCACACACATGCGCGTGCACTCACACTCACTCACTCTCACACACACTCGCACGCACACACGCACTCACACTCACACACACGCGCACACACTCACACTCACTCTCTCACACACACACACACACACACACACACACACTCCCACTCTCACGCACACACACACACACACACACATGCGCGCACTCACACTCACTCTCACACACACGCACACACACACACACACACACGCGCACACACTCACACTCACTCTCTCACACACACACACACACACACACACACACACACACTCTCCCACTCTCACGCACACATGCGCGCACTCACACTCACTCTCACACACACGCACACACTCGCACGCACACACGCGCACACACACACACACACACACATGCGCGCACACACACTCACTCACTCTCACTGTCGCACACTCACACACTCAAACACACACATACACACACTCATTGTCACTCACTCACACACGCACTCACTCACACACACACACACACACTCATTTTCACTCACTCACACACACACGCACTCACTCACACACACACACACACACTCATTGTTGCACACTCACTGTTGCACACTCACTCAGTCATTCATTCACACACACACACTCACAGTCGCACTCACTCACACACACACACACACACACACACACACACACACACTCACTCACACACACACAGTCATTGTCGCACACTCACACACTCAGTCACTCACACACACACACACACACATACTCATACTCACACACACAACACAACAAATAATACAATAAATAAATAACACAAATTGATTTAAATAAAAAAAATATTTATTTATATAATTTAGAAATATAAATAAATGTAATAATTCTAATTTAGATAGATAAATAGATTATATGTATGTATGTTATATATATCGAAAACCAAAGTATACACCAAATAATACAAATTGATTTCAATAAATATATAATTATAATAGATTTAATCTTACAATGGACAGCATATTATATTAATATTATTTTATTTCGTAACAAATAAAAAATTACTAAAAAGGATATATATATACACTCACAGGCCACTTTATTAGGTACCCCATGCTAGTAACGGGTTGGACCCCCTTTTGCCTTCAGAACTGCCTCAACTCTTCGTGGCATAGATTCAACAAGGTGCTGGAAGCATTCCTCAGGGACTTTGGTCCATATTGACATGATGGCATCACACAGTTGCCGCAGATTTGTCGGCTGCACATCCATGATGCGAATCTCCCGTTCCACCACATCCCAAAGATGCTCTATTGGGTTGAGATCTGGTGACTGTGGAGGCCATTTTAGTACAGTGAACTCATTGTCATGTTCAAGAAACCAATTTGAAATGATTAGAGCTTTGTGACATGCTGGAAGTAGCCATCAGAGGATGGGTACATGGTGGCCATAAAGGGATGGACATGGTCAGAGACAATGCTCAGGTAGGCCGTGGCATTTAAACGATGCCCAATTGGCACTAAGGGGCCTAAAGTGTGCCAAGAAAACATCCCCCACACCATTACACCACCACCACCAGCCTGCACAGTGGTAACAAGGCATGATGGTTCCATGTTCTCATTCTGTTTACGCCAAATTCTGACTCTAACATCTGAATGTCTCAACAGAAATCGAGACTCATCAGACCAGGCAACATTTTTCCAGTCTTCAACGGTTCAATTTTGGTGAGCTCTTGCAAATTGTAGCCTCTTTTTCCTATTTGTAGTGGAGATGAGTGGTACCCGGTGGGGTCTTCTGCTGTTGTAGCCCATCCGCCTCAAGGTTGTGCGTGTTGTGGCTTCACAAATGCTTTGCTGCATACCTCGGTTGTAACGAGTGGTTATTTCAGTCACTGTTGCCCTTCTATCAGCTCGAACCAGTCTGGCCATTCTCCTCTGACCTCTGGCATCAACAAGGCATTTCCGCCCACAGAACTGCCGCTCACTGGATGTTTTTTCTTTTTCGGACCATTCTTTGTAAACCCTAGAGATGGTTGTGCGTGAAAATCCCAGTAGATTAGCAGTTTCTGAAATACTCAGACCAGCCCTTCTGGCACCAACAATCATGCCACGTTCAAAGTCACTCAAATCACCTTTCTTCCCCATACTGATGCTCGGTTTGAACTGCAGGAGATTGTCTTGACCATGTCTACATGCCTAAATGCACTGAGTTGCCACCATGTGATTGGCTGCTTAGAAATTAAGTGTTAACGAGCAGTTGGACAGGTGTACCTAATAAAGTGGCCGGTGAGTGTATATATATATATATATATATAAACACATAAAACAAATAACAGCTGTTTATGTCTTATACCTCCACAGCTGTTTGGGTTATCTGCCCTAACGAGTCTTTAACGTGATGTTTGACTTCAGGCTTTTCTGGAAGATGTTTGTCCTGAGTTTTCTGTGACGAGTGTGTCGTCAGGAAGCCTGCGGATCTGCAGTGTGATGATAGTCGACCTGTCGGCGTAATTCTGCTAGGAAAACACTAGCAGCTGTAAATAATCACTGATCTGAGAGCTGTGAGAAACACTGCAGTGTGTGGACGCCAAACTAACGTCTTTCTGGAGAGAACAATGAAAGGCATAAAGTTGCGTGTCAGAGCGGAAGTGGTGTGTGTGGCGGGGATTATCGTAATCTGAACAGAAGGAAGTGTGTGTGTGTGTTTATGACATAACTTCGGGTTGTAATTCATGAAAATATACTGAGATTTCCTGGTTAGAGGGATATTGACAGACCTTTGTGCTCTTGATCGTGACTCTGAAGCTTTTTTTAAGTAGGAATTGAAATGATTGAGCAACACATTTGCATGTTCAGAGTTATCTGATGTCAGTTAGTGGTCATGTGACATGCAGGTACACAGATCAAATATTGAATCGAAATATTGAATTGAATAAGTGTTTTATTTTGAATTGGTATTATTTTTAAAATAGTTTTATTTATTTTGTATTATTATAAAATATATATATATATATATATATATATATATATATATATATATATATATATATTTTTTTTTTTTAATGATCAGCTTTTTATAAAGACCAGTTTGGGCTGAGAGAGACTTTAGAGTTTAGAGAAAAACAGTGTAAAAACAAAATAAAGTAATACAAATAAAATGAAAGTAAATACATAATTAAAAAGATTTATTATAATAAATAAATAGATATTTTAATACAATTATTTATTTATTTAAATAAAAAAAAAGCCTCAAATAAATAATTATAATAGTTTTTTTTAATTAAAAATAAAAAACAAAATTTTATTAAAAATAAATGTTAATTGATTTTAAAACAGTGTAATTAATAAATATATAATTATAATAGATTACAATAATTTTGATTAAAAAATAAATGCAAATTGATTTTTAAAACGGTGTAAGAAGTAAAGAAAAAATAAATAAATAATTATAATTGATTAAACTAAATTTTGATTAAAATAATAAATGCAAATCGATTTTTAAATAAGTGTAAAAAAAAAGTAAATACATATCTAAAAACATTTAATTATAATAAATAAATATTTATTTTAGTCATTTAAAAAATATATATATTTAAATAAAAATTTAAATAAATAAATAAAAACGCCTAAAATAAATAAATAATAATAGATTAAACTAAATTTTAATTAAATAAATGCGAACTGATTTTAAAACAGTGTAAAAACGTATAAAGCTAATAAAATAATTAAATTAAATTAAAGTAAATACATAACTAAAACACTTGATTATAATAAATAAATAGATATTTTAATAAAAATAATATTTAAATAAAAAAATTAAAATTTAAAATGCCTAAATAATAAATAAATAAATAAATATAATAGATTAATTAAAATTTTGATTCAAATAATACATGCAAAAATTTCAATTAAATAAAAGGAATAATGTAAAATAATAGAAACTTAATAATACATTTTATAATACATACATTTTTCACAGTATTAACTGAGTCTTTATACATGGATTCTCCGATGCCTAAAAGACTGTGAAACCTTGTGCTGGTATTTAATATGAGTATTTGCTGAATATTCTAGTGTCATTCTAATATTCCTTGCGTGTGATGATCACTGACAGTGCTTTTGTTTTTCCCTGCAGCGCATCCAGGCCTCACTATTCGGACTCGAAGACAAGAAGCGGATGCCCCTTCCCGGCATGTCCTCCTTCATTTCTCCCGACAAGCCCAACTTCAAGATAACCACAGTCCGAGACTCCGCCCCCTTCTCCGAAGGGACGTCCTGGGACATCCTTAACAACCCTTTCCCCTCATCCCCCCTCCCGCCGGGACCCTCGGGCGCGCCGGCGGCCCACGAGAGCCGCGCCAGCGTCATCATGAAAACCCCCGACGTGTCCAAGTCCTCCGTCAAGAGTTGCTGATGACCAAACCCGAGGTGGACACGTGGAGAACACTATCAGCCATTTTAATAAAGGACCTATGAGCTCACGGGACACACATGGACCATCCCACGGGAGCTGAACCACATCCTCCCAAACAGGAAGTGACACGTGAGCTTAAATTCAGGGAGATTTTGAGTCCGTAAGCCATTCTGAGTGTGTAAATAGGAGGGATCGTTGCCTAATTGCCTTTAGCCGCCCGAGCACCTTATGGAGAGGAATCAGTGACTTTAGTAGCTCGCAAGCAAGACGTTTTACGAGATATGCACATAAACAGCATAATATTAACTTATCTTAAGACCTTCAGTGCGAGCGAATATATTTTTATACCTTTATGCAATGGCGTTTTACATTTATAGGCCCTGTGATGTAAGAAATCCTGTGTGAATTTGTGGTTTTTATGACGAAACAAAGCACTTGTTTTTATGATTTTTTTTTTTTTTTTTAAAGAAAAATGTAATCTTTTTATTGTGTCTCTTTCTACTGTATGTGAACGTAAAAAGATGTGTGTGTATATATATGTCCTGCTTGTCTTGTGTCCGTCTACAGCTGTGTATTCAAGTCCCGGATAATGTGTGCGATCTTTATACACGTACAAGGGCTTCTGTAATGATTCTGGTGTATAAAAATCATGTGATCATGAGAATAAATGACAGACTACACTGTTTGGGTCAGAGTTGGGTTGTTTGCTGTGTCGTCTGTACTGAAGACATTAAAGAGAATCACTTGGTCTGTTTGTATTTTTGTATTCGAGTCGTTTTCTATGGTTGTTTTACTCAAATCTGCTTTTGAATTGAATTAGTTTCTCATGTCTCTTGCTTCTTTTATTCCCTATTGTTCTGTATATCCGAGTGAAACGCTTCTGGAACAAGAACAAATGTGGGCGGGGCTTGATTGTGTCTGTGGGGATTTGATTGGCTGGTTGTGGTTTGCTATTGGCTGATCTCATGTGAGTGACAGGTTATAGCCCCGCCCACATCATCAGAGAAGAGAAGAGATGCTGCGAGAGGAACTTATTCTCATTAAAGATTATTAAAACAATAATGATATGCACGGATAAATCATTTATAATGAATACTATAATATTCCATAAAGTAATTTTGATTTCTTGCATCAACTCTCATGCTGAATAATGACTAGTGGGTTATCTAACTCATCAGTTACTTTCAGATCTGTGATTAACACATGTAAATACACAACACGTGTGCTAAATCACACTTTAAACTTCACTTTTGTACAATGCATTCAAAAAGTAATTCCTGGTATTTAGTACCTTTTGGCCTTCATAAAATGTAGAAAATCTAATTTGTGTGTAAATCATGATAGGGGGAAAAATCTAGTCAAGCTCAGGTAAATAAATACTATTTATAAAACAAAATACGTTAAATGGAAGATCACAAAGTCCACCGTTAGGGACAGATATAAATGCCTAAAACGCATTCTTGTTTACTTTATTACTTTAGGTTGTTTGCTATATGATTGATACACTCGTAAATTTTCATAGTGAATTATTAATATTTTTTTTTTTTTAAGTCTAAGTCTCTATGGGTGTGTGTTTTTTTGTTTTGTTTTTTTCAATTTATATTTTGACAGCACAACTCAAATTTACATGATTCAAGACAAGTCAACATGTGTTTAACACAGGTGTAATTCCCCTCAGTAACTAATGAATGTATGTGTAATGCCTGGTTATTTAGCAGGTTTTAACAGCTGGATGAGGGCATAAAGTTAAGGTTATTGCACAACCCAGTGGCGGACTAAACACACTTCAGCTTGTTTTTAATATTTCTGCTTTACTAGTTTTCAGACACAAGAGGTCAGGAGTGTACAGATCATATATTGTGTTGACTAGAGCCAAATGAAGGCCAAGAGTTTTCAGGCCAAGAGTGTTTTGTACACGCTGCTCCGCTAAACAGGAGAAATGAGGTTGTAAATATGTTCGTGATCATGAACGGAAACACCGTGGACAAAACCGAGGCCTATCGTGAGAACAGCGAGCTCAAGTTACCAGCTTTCACTTTCAGCTGGGTTTGAAAAGGACTTTGTTGAGGTTCATTTGAGTTCAAATCGGCCAATTTGCATGTTAATTAATCCTTGAATGCAAGGTAAACAGATTCTGCTGTTGTGCATAATGGAGGGGTTTGAGAATCCTCTTTAAATTGTAGAGTTTAATAGTACTTCATTATAACACTGTGACTACTAGTATGACCAACTAGTGATTAGTCAAGGGGCAATCAATCTGACGTTTTGGTTTCATGTTACATGTAACTTAAAGTATGTGGTGAAAATCCAGCTTTTAATGTTGTTTATGTGTCTATGTGGTGTTTTTAATGTGCTTTAAGACAAACCATGTGTAAGTTCATAAGTCGACAGCATTGCTGAGTATTTTCTGCTTAAAACTGCAGTGAACCAAAGACAGCCTCAAAAACACGGTTTGAAATCGCTGGTGTTTCTGACGTCACAAACGACCTTGTAACCAATCAGATCAACGTGTGATCGTCAACCAGTGGAGGCTGGGCTAATTTGCATTATTTGCTTATTCTTATAACTGTCTATACTAAATGAGGCAAGGGTGTCGAGTTACATTCAAGCTATTTAAGGCATGAAGACATTTTTTCAAGGAAAAAACATTTAAATATGTCGTAAAGATGATATTAAGGGATACAATTATTGACTACAGGGCAACTTTAAAGAAAGAAATGTGATGACTAGCTTTGACAGTTTATGCAACCGGACCTGTTTATTATCAGGGTGTGGGAGATTCATTTTGCAGCTGTAGACAGCTTTAGTGATTATAACGGGAGTTGTGTGTGTGTGTGTGTGTGTGTGTGTGTGTGTGTGCATAGCTCATATTAGACTGAGGCAAGCAGTGCTCTTTATTTACATTGCATTATTTACAAGTGATATGAAACGATATAATGCGGTCAAAACATGCTGGAACTACTTTAGTCCTGCATTTCCCAGAAAATAATTGCACACTTGGATAACGTTCCTCGACCAATCAGATTCAAGCTTTCTTCAGGCAAGGAGAGACCGCAATTTTTATTTTGTTTATTTTTTAACATATTTGTTTTTACTCAGTCTACAAATCGATTTGCCATCTTTTTCAAAACATGTGACAACAGTAGCAGTGCAATTAGAATATTAAAAAAAAATATATGCAAAAAATATATATATAGAAAAGATAAAAAAAAGTCCTCATGAAGTATCCGTCCAGTGTGTGTGGACTCTCTCTCCCCGCTTCACACACACACACACACACACACACACACACGCCCACTGTGCCGGAGAGTTCTCCTGAATCATCAGATGATCGAGCCTCTTCTTCTCTCCGTCAGTTCGGGTTCAGCTTCATCATGACTCGCGTCGCGTTGAACATCAGCGTCGCGTTTATCCTCCTTCTGTCGCGATGCTGCGACGCTAACCGCAAACTCCTGGTGTTTCTCATAGATGGATTCCGTTATGATTACATGGACGATTTACAAAACCTGGCCGGATTCAGAGAGATCGTGGAAAACGGTGTGAAAGTGGATTATCTCACTCCAGATTTCCCCAGTCTGTCCTATCCAAACTATTACTCCCTAATGACAGGTGAGCCTTACCAACTTTTTATTTTATTTTTTACAACAAATGCAATCATAAATAGCCTACTTCAGTAACACTTTACAATAAGGTTCATTCGATAACATAGTTAACTACGTTTATTAGCATGAACTAATTACAAACTGCACGTATACAACATTTATTCATCTTTGTTTATGTTAATTTCAACATTTACTAATACTTTATTAAAATCTTGTTAACATTAGTTAATGCACTGTGAGCTAACATGAACAAACAATGAACAGCTGTATTTCTATTAACTAACATTAGCAAAGATTTACAAATACAGTAATAAATGGTTAGTTAATAACTAATGTTAACTAATGAACCTTATTGTAAAGTGTTACGCCTACTTTAGTTGATATGTTACAATATGTTACAATCTTGTGCTCCATTCTTCCATGTTTTATAGTAAAGTTATTAGTTAGTTCAGGTCTTTTTCAAACAGTTTTTACCTTTATAATGTAGTAAGCTGAGATATTATGAACTCTAATTATTCCCATATGTGTTTGTGAAGCCTTCACATGCAAACACAAGCATGGCACACCTTGGCACAGGCCTAAACACCTAACGCAATCCTGATGTGAGATTTGATACAGTCCAGTGTAAAGGTCCTCAGGAACTCTCTGTAGGACAACAGGGATTTGTTGGATCTGAGATCTGCTTAATTATTGTTTGGGTTTATTGATAACAGAGACCAGTCCTATCTCTCTCCACAATAACCACAAACAGCTCTCTCTCACTGAGATTCAAAAACCTATGTCAGAAAGTAAACTAGCAGATGGAAATATCTGAGTACATTATTGTTTATTTTTTATGAAGTTCCTAAACGTAAGAGCCAATCTAATCTTTCAATCAACAGCCTGAGTATATAAGCAGCCGCTTACCTCTCCCTAGCATCAGCTGTTCCAGTATCATTACTGCTTCATGGAATAATGTCCGACATCCCGGAAATACAGCTCTTCCCGTCAGACGACGAACTGACGAGCCTTCCCGAGACTCCGACAGCCTCACCCCGTGTAAGATCGGATATCACGGATCATCTCCACGAGCGTTCTGGCCGAGAAATCCAGCGCTCATACAAACCACGTTCCAAAAGACAATGCTCTCCTCCACCTTCAAGACCGCCAGTTTTAACTGTGCCTCGTCCGTCTTCTCAGATTTCATCTCTCCACGCAACAGCCGCTAATACACCGATTCCACCCATCTTCAAAAGTGCAACTTTACGATCTCTTTATCAGTTCCTTCAGTTCCAGCACCGGGCGTCCTGATCCCACACAATCTCAACGCGCCGATCCAAAGGCTACCGGCAGCGCCGCGGCTCGCACGTCCTCGTCCGCCGGTATTTCCACCCGGCCAAAAACAGCGGCCGCAAAAAATAGTTCTGCTTCTTCTCCAGCTCCAACAAACTTCATCCAGTCAGCCCCACTCCCCAGGCAAGAACCAAACTTTCAATCACTTTTCTCAGCACTCCCATCTGCTTCTCTAGCTTTTTCTAATCCTCTTCATAATAACCCTTGTGCCAGGCCACCATCATCCCCAAACCCACCTACCCAAAGAGCGGATCCTAGCGTGAGGTTGCCTTCGCTAGCTATCCCCCCTCCACCCCCTCCTCTTTCCTTCCATTCCAATTCACCCCATTCCTTTCCTCCCACCTCTATTTTCCAATCGTATCCTAATATTCTTCCCAATTCACATCCGAGCGTGAGGTTGCCTCCGCAAAGGATTTCTTTTCCTTTCTTTCCCACAAACCTTCCCATTCCTCTAGCTTCAGCCCATGCCAGCCATCTTGGACACCAGCCCGTAATGGGACCCTTCGATCATCATTTATCTACTTTTCCCAACACTAACACCCACTCTCCAGGTACAATCCGCTTGCCAGCTCATTCACTCTCCACAGCTGTCCATCTTCCAGCTCCTCCTAATGCAGTGGCCATGGAACCACCTCCAGTTTCAGCCCATCTCCGGTCCTTAATTCTATCAGGTGCAGATATCGATCTTCCTTCTCTACTGACTTCCGTCCCCCTCAATGAATCCCACCGCTCGTTTGATTGCGGCCCATTAACCATCAATCTAAAAAATTCGGTACAACCTTTAAAACGAGTTCTCACACTCGCAGAATTCTGCATCGCTTTTGCTAGATATACTGAAGTAATTTGCACTACATTTCCAGCCAGACGCAAGGAATTAAACGACTACCTCTCCATTATAGAAGAGCTCAGTCTCTCTTTCTGAGGTAGTCATTTTTATACATATCATAAGCTTTTTTCAGCTAAATGTGCCGCCCGTGTCACCCACTGGAACCAGTGTCCTTACTGGGGAGCTCTGGACCTCGAACTTTACAACAGAGTCTTCTTAGGCGTTCGGAGCCTTTCTTGCGCCATCTGCAGGTCCATTATTCATTCTACTTCAGAATGTCCCCAAACCAACCCAGATCATCCAACCCATCCAGCCCCTTTTCAAGAAAAATCCACCCCCTACGTCCCTCAACCAAGGAACGACCGCAGTCAGATATTCACCTCAGTTTCAGGTAGACAAGTGTGCAACAGCTTTAATTCCTCAGGTTGCTACAGACAACGATGCCGCTTCCTTCATGTCTGCAATTTCTGCGGCGGAGCTCAAGCCCGTTCCATTTGCCCCGTGCGCCGCTCCTCTGCTAACCTCAATAAAAAAATTCAAAAGTACCTCTCTAGTCCAATCATCAATTCATCGCCAGCTAGAGAACTACACAACCATCCAGACAAAAACTTCACCCAGTTTCTTCTTTCAGGCCTGAAAGAAGGTTTTGACCCCGGCTTGGTAAGCATACCTGATTCCAGCCTGATTTGCAACAATCTTCAATCCGCGACAGTCGAACCCGATATAGTGGAAACCCTAATCAAAAAAGAAGTAGATTCAGGATTCATGATCGGCCCTTTTGATTCTCCACCTTTCAAATTATTCCGTATAAGTCCTATCGGAGTAGCCACTAGGAAATTTTCAGGCAAAAAACGAATCATCATCGATCTCTCGGCTCCCCATGGAAATTCCCAACCCAGTATCAACAGCCTAATTCCTCTAGACGAATTTTCACTGCACTACCACGACATAGACCAAGCAATATCTCTCATAAAAAATGCCGGTTTCGGAGCCTGGCTAGCAAAGGTCGACATTACATCGGCCTTTAAAGTCATGCCAATTCATCCAGATTTCTGGCACCTTTTCGGGCATTCGTTGGCACGAAAAATACTACTTCGCAGTGCGGCTAACTTTCGGCTGTAAAAGCAGTCCCAAAATTTTTGACATGCTTTCAGAACCACTCTGCTGGAATAATTCACCAAGGCCGGCCTTTCATTTCCCATCTGCTAACTCTCGCTACCTCAGCATCTGGTTTAGAAGACATCATTTCACTAAGCCAACCATGTAGGGCAGACCTGAAATTATGGATCTCATTCCTCAAACAATGGAACGGGATTACCTTCTTCTACAACGACTTCGTGTCCTGACCTTGCGACATCAACTTTGGAGAGAGAAAGGCTGTCTTGCCAGAAAATGGTTCTACTATTAGATCAATTTGTGTGTGTTGTTCGCAAAGTCACTCTTTGGAGGAATGTCAACAGTTCAAGAGGAAGAAGCACCAGGATCAAATAATCTTTCTAAAGGAGAAAGAGCTTTATTTTGGCTGTTTATGTGCTGGGCACATGAGTCGCAATTGTGGAAAGCGTGCGACCTGTGGGAGTTGCGGTCAAACACATCCTAGTGTGCTTCATGTTGACAAGAGAGACAAAGCCAATGCATACACGGAGCGACCTAAGGAGCATGTGAGACCTAACACCACAGCGTCTAAAGAAGCCTGTGGTCGTGTAGGGGTCGGAAGTGATCGCTGCCTCCTTTCCATCTTGCCAGTCCAAGTCAAATCCATCAAAGGGGGCAGAGTAATACAAACATATGCATTTCTGGACCCCGGCAGTTCAGCCACTTTCTGTTCGGAACATCTCATGCAAAGGCTTGGGTTGTCTGGTAAACAAACCCACTTTCTGCCACAAACCATGGGACAGGAAAGGGTCGTGCCAGCAAAGTTATTGTTTGACTTGGAGGTGTCTGGTGTGGAGAGCAATGTCTTCTATAAGCTACCAGAAGTCCTCACGCAGAAGAAAATGCCTGTAAGTGCAGACAGTATTGTATCTGAAGGAGAGTTGGCAAAATGGTCATATCTGGCAAAAGTACAGATTCCCAGCTTAGAGGCTAATGTTGACATATTGATTGGAAGCAATGCTCCCAGGATATTGGAACCTTGGGAGGTCATAAATAGCCAAGGGGGAGGACCATATGCAATTAAGACAGTATTGGGCTGGGTCCTTAATGGCCCTTTGCAGTCTAATGACAGCAGCTTGGAAACAGAAGCTCCTTCAGTAGTTGTCAACAAGATTTCCGTGAGCCGATTGGAAGAAATGCTACACAGCCAGTACAATCATGATTTCAGCGAAAGAGCTACAGAGGAGAAAGGCCCTTCAATAGAAGACATCAGGTTCATGGAGATTATGGAAAATTCTGCAACACTTGAAGATGGTCATTACATTTTGAAGCTGCCCTATAAAAGGAACAATGTATCTCTGCCCAACAACTCCTCTGTGGTAAAGCAAAGGTTGCTCGGGCTGAAAAGGAGGTTCCTTAATAGCAAGCAGTTTTATGAGGAATACAAAATTAACCTCAACAGGGTGATTAGTCTAGGCTACGCAGAGCAAGTTCCAGAACAGCAGTTGGATCACAGTAGTGGTAGGGTGTGGTATCTCCCGCACCATGGTGTATATCACCCCAGGAAGAGGAGTCTGCGGGTGGTGTTTGACTGTGGTGCGACCATTAAGGGAGCATCTTTGAACCAGCAGCTCTTGCAAGGTCCCAATTTGACCAGTACATTGCTTGGTGTCCTGCTCAGGTTTAGGCTGGAACCTGTAGCAGTTATGGGCGACATACAAGCAATGTTCCATCAGGTCAGAGTTGCAAAGGAGGATAGAGACTTCCTGCGCTTTGTATGGTGGCCAGAGGGAGATCTCACCAAGGAAGTAGCTGAGTTTCGTATGACTGTCCATCTGTTCGGTGCAGTGTCCTCCCCGAGTTGTGCTAGCTTTGCTCTGAGAAAAACAGCAGATGACAATCAATCTGAATTTCCGGCTGAAGTTCTTCAAACAGTCAAGGAGAACTTTTATGTGGATGATTGTCTGAAGACCATGCCCTCTGAAGAAGAAGCTGCCTCCATGGTCAAAAATTTAATTACTCTCTGTCAGGCAGGAGGATTCACTCTGATGAAATGGATTAGTAACAGCCGCACCACACTGCAGACTATTTCAGAGGAACACAGAGCTAAAGATCTGACTGAACTGAATCTGGATAGAGACAAACTTCCTCTTGAGAGAGCTCTTGGCTTGCAATGGTGCGTTGAGAGTGATTCATTCAAGTTCAAAATGGAGATCCAGCAGAAGCCAGTCACCAGGCGTGGAATGTTGTCAGTGGCTAGTTCTGTGTACGATCCTCTTGGCTTTGTCGCGCCTGTGGTGTTGCCTGCCAAAATCATGCTGTAAGAACTTTGCAGAGGAAATTATGGATGGGATGAGACTGTACCACAAGACATCTTGCAACGGTGGTTCAGGTGGTTGGAGGACCTGGATATGCTGTCTGAATTTAAGGTCGATCGGTGGATTAAGCCCAAGGGCTTTGGACAATCAAGACATGCTCAGCTGCATCACTTCGCAGATGCTAGTGAAACAGGATATGGAGCAGTCACATATCTCAGGATGCTGAATGATGGGAATGACATTCATGTTGCATTCCTGATGGGCAAAGCCAGAGTTACACCTTTAAAGACTGTTACTATTCCTCACCTGGAGCTGACTGCTGCTGTGCTTACCATTCGTGTTCATCTGATGCTGAAGGCTGAGTTGAGACTCCAGTTGCAGCAGTCCATTTTTTGGACCGACAGCACTTCTGTGTTGAAGTATGTAAAAATCGAGGATAAACGTTTCCATACATTTGTGGCGAACAGGGTTTCGACTATAAGAGGAGCCACTAAAACTTCACAATGGCGGTACATCAGCTCCAAGGAAAATCCAGCGGATGAGGCATCCAGAGGAGTGAGGGTTGGAGACTTCATTCATGGCAGAAGGTGGATAGAGGGTCCAAGTTTTTTATGTAAACCAGAAGCTAACTGGACAACAAATGTGGTAGAAACTATCCTAGAACCAGATGATCAGGAGGTCAAGAAGGAAGTCACAGTGAATGCTGTGTCTGTGGATGGCTCACATCTTACCACAAACCGGTTACTGACCTACTTCTCAAGTTGGAGTAAGCTCAAGGTGGCAGTAGCCTGGTTACTTAAATGGAAAACCATTCTGTTGGAAAAATGCCGCAGGAGGAGGGAGGAGAAAGCTGCTGTTGCTGGTAAGCAGAGCACAGACAATAATATGCCACGGAGGAGGCAAGGGTTCAAGGACAAGCCTGGAGGGCAAATTTTGTCCATAGATGACCTTTTGGGAGCTGAGCTGGCTATCATTCGATATTGTCAGCAACAGAGATTTGGAGGGGAAATTGCCATGTTGTCAGCTGGGAAATCTACAGTGAGCAGGCGTAGTACAATCCGCAGGTTGGATCCGTGGTTGGATGATGGGCTTCTCAGAGTTGGAGGGCGGCTGACTAAAAGTTCCTTGCCAGAGTCGATTAAGCATCCGCTAATCCTCTCCAAGGATCAAAATGTGGCCACTCTCATCCTCAGACACATTCATCAGCAGCAGGGCCATAGTGGTCGGAATCACACGCTATCAACACTGTGGAAGAAGTATTGGGTCACTAGCGCCAACTCCGCTGTAAGAAAGGTCATTACAGAATGTTTCTGTTGCAAGAAATATAATGGAAAGATGCAGGAGCAAAAGATGGCAGATCTGCCAGAGGAAAGGATTCTTCCTGACAAACCACCATTTACCAACGTTGGCATTGATTATTTTGGCCCAATTACAGTGAGGAAAGGACGTGGTACAGACAAACGCTATGGCGTGATACTAACCTGCTTGGCAAGCAGAGCAATCCATCTCGAAGTGGCTGAGTCTTTGAACACTGATGCATGTATCAATGCTCTGCGACGTTTCATCTGTAGAAGAGGTCAAGTTTCTCATATTTTATCTGACAATGGAACTAACTTTATTGGAGCAGAGGGAGAACTGTTGTGGTGTGCGGTGGGCGTTCTGGCGCAATATGGCTGCCGTCGCATCATCCAAGTGGATGCTGCACATTGGTGGTGGTTGAGGAGACCCCCCCTTCTATGTGAAGCGCTTTGAGTGCCTAGAAAAGCGCTATATAAATGTAATGAATTATTATTATTATTAACTAAGAGAGGCTCTCGCAGCTTTGGATCATGGAAAAATTCAGGGAGCTCTGCGGCAAAGGGGAGTTAAGTGGAGCTTTAATCCTCCAGCAGGTTCACATCATGGTGGGGTTTGGGAGCGGGTTATCCGCATGGTGAGAAGGATTCTAAGTTCAGTTCTTCAACAGCAGATCCTGAACGATGATGCGCTTCATACAGTTATGTGTGAAGCTGAAGCCATCCTAAATGATCGGCCTATCACCAAACTCTCAGACGATCCAAATGATTTGGAGCCACTTACTCCCAACCACATTCTTCTGATGAAAGGAAATCCATCATTGCGGCCAGGATTGTTTGAGCCACATGACTTGTATTTAAAACGCAGATGGAAGCAAGTTCAGTATATTGCTGAACTTTTTTGGAAACGTTGGGTACGGGAATATCTACCTTTGTTGCAAGAGAGGCAAAAATGGAATGAAATCAGGAGAAATCTAAAGCCTGGAGATATTGAGATATCGCTCTTGGCCACTGGGAAGAGTGTTGGAAGCTTTCCGGGATCAAAAGGGATTTGTGCGTTCAGTGCGTCTGCAAACAAAGTCAAGTGTCATTCAACGTCCTGTAACAAAGCTCTGCCTGTTGCTTGAGGCTGCAGGTTAAATGGGCAATTTCAGTGTTAATGTGTGTGAACTCACTGTAACTAAAATGTTGGATAATATGTTACGACAGGTTGGTAATGGCTCCTTAATTTGTTTTGTTTTGAATGGTAATGTTTGTTAACCATTCCAATTGGAGGCCGGTTGTGTAAGAGCCATTTCACTGTTTATGTCCAGGTTTGGCCAATAGGTGGCACTAGCTATTGGGGCTCATCTACTTAGGAGGGTAGCTGTAATCAGGGACAGGTGTTGCCAGAGGGGAAAGGGCCAACTAGTTTTTGACCGCCACCGAGGCTGTGGTTGGATGCTTGATACTGTGATAGTGTTGGTGAAGATGGAATATTGTTCCGTTATGGAAGATAAAAACCTTGTGTAAATCCAATAAATCATATATCTCACGGCAGAGAAGAAAACAGAACTTTAACTCTTGTTGCATTATTACTGAATCAAAAACGACCACGTCAAGCGCGTCAACTAGCCTACTTCAACCCTCTGCATAACCCTCAGCTGTTTTAAGCTTAGGCTTAGCGGTTACAGGCCTATACAGGGATATTGGTACAATTTGCTGAGAAAACTATTTGATTGAACACACACACACGCAAATCATTTTTTCACGTAAAAACGCACAGTTTTGTGGCCCCGAAAAATAACCGGGAGTACTTTATTGAAAAACTTCCAGCGGCCAGAACTCTGACCAGGGAGGTGACAACAGAGTGGGTCAGTGTGTATGCACTATAGTGCTGGTAAGGATTGCATACAACTTTATGTCTTAAATGGGCGAACTAACCCTTTAAAATGTGTATTTAGTTATGGGAGTGGCATATGTTGTGTTGTTTGGGCTGAGCTCCAGCACACACGCGTTGACCCGCGGCGTTCACAATCCCAGCCGACGCTTCGACGCTTTGCTGATGCTGATGTTTTGTTTGAGCACATTCCCCTCGCACAAAGCTTCAGGAGATCAGCTCCAGCTTTCACAGAGAAACCAAACACTACTGAGAGCAAAGCTGTGCAATGAATCTCTCTTAGAATAACATTCATCAGTGCCATTAAACAAGTAACATTTAGTTTGAAAGAAATTAACTTCCTAACAATCTAAAGTTGTCTGTAGATTTGAATAATTTTTCTCAAAACTTAAAGAAACACATTCTTGATAACCAGCTGTGTCAGCATCAGCATATTTAAAATGTACAAATGTAATTTTTAAAGTAAATGTTTTTGACTTTGTTGTATATATAGGCTGTGATGGTCTTTTGATTAGTTCTTTCATCTTGAACATCTGATTATTTTTAAATGACCATTGTTGGACTAATATTATACAGTGGTGTGAATAAGTTATTACCCCCATGCTAAAGTTGCCTAAAAAGAGGAATAAAAAATCATCTTTTGGAAATTGATCTTAATGCCTTAATTAGAAAAATGAGGAAAAATCCAACCTTTAAGGACACCAATTTTCTTTGTGTATGAATAATGTATCATAAATAAATAAATGTTCTTCCTTAAAATACAGGGTGCATAAGTCAGGCCCCCCCCTATGTTAAATTCCCATAGAGTCAGGCAGATTTTTATTTTTAAAGGCCAGTTATTTCATGGATCCAGGATAATATGCATCCTGATAAAGTTCCCTTGGCCTTTGGAATTAAAATAGACCCACATCATCACATTCCCTTCACCATACCTAGAGATTGGCATGGGGTACTTTCCATAAGATCATCTTTCAATGCAAATCAAACCAGCTATTAGGCTAACTGAAATAACACCATGCCAATCTCTAGGTATGGTGAAGGGAATGTGATGATGTGGGTCTATTTTAATTCCAAAGGCCAAGGGAACTTTATCAGGATGCATATTATCCTGGATCCATGAAATAACTGGCCTTTAAAAATAAAAATCTGCCTGACTCTATAGGAATTTAACATAGGGGGGGCCTGACTTATGCACCCTGTATTTTAAGGAAGAACATTTATTTATTTATGATACATTATTCATACACAAAGAAAATTGGTGTCCTTAAAGGTTGGATTTTTCCTCATTTTTCTAATTAAGGCATTAAGATCAATTTCCAAAAGATGATTTTTTATTCCTCTTTTTAGGCAACTTTAGCATGGGGGTAATAACTTATTCACACCACTGTATGTACTTGCTAGTACTATTGATAGTTATTTTGTAATGTAATGTTGTAAATATTGTGTGTACCTGCCCGGGGACTGCAGATGAAAATTAGCTTCGGCTAACTCTGGAACAAAACATCTTTTCGTAAGATTAATGTATTTTGTACGTTGTCCCTGATAAATAAATAAAGTAAAAAAAATAATAATAATTTGTTTAGCAAGGATGCATCAAACTGAGTGTTCAAATAAATGCTGTTCTTTTGAACCTTCAGTGCAGCAAATAAAAATGATCCGTTTCAACAAAAATATGAACTGTTTTCAACACTGATAATAATCATAAATGTTTCTTGAGCATCAGATCCTCATATTAGAGTGATTTCTGAAGGATCATGTGACACTGAAGACTGGAGTAATGATGCTGAAAATTCAGCTTTGATCACAGGAATAAATTACACTTTACTATATATTCACATAGAAAACAGCTGATTTACGTTATAAAAATATTTCACAGTTTTTCTGTATTTATTATCACATAAATGCAACCTTGTTGAGCAAAAAAAAGATCATAATTCATATTTAAACGTGCATGAACTACTTGTTGAGCATCATATAGTATTTGTGATTTGTTAATGTGTTACTTTGGGCTGTAACTTTGGGCCAAAAGTTCTCGACGCTCTGATGGTTTTATAGCCGGTCTGGTGTTAATAACAGAGTGCGTTTGTTTGTTTAATGTTTGCATTTCTTGGAAGCGCTGACCCTGCTCTTTGCACTGTGAACTTCTGTAGAGTCAGCGCTTCAGTTTAAAATGACTCTTAAACATTGGACAGTCCTGCGCAGGCAGTCAAGGGTCATTACCATATCAACATCTCAGAACTAATTAGAAATTAAAATTTCATGCAAAAGCCTTGCTATGTGTGGTTGCTGACTGTAGCGTGTTTTGGGTGATGTGGACTCTCTTTTAGTGTTAGTTTATGGACATTTTATGTCTTTTTTAATCAGATCCCTTGGAACCTCCTATTTTTTCCATTCATTTCTTCCATAGGGATTTCAAAATAGTAGCATTATAAACCATGAATCTCGTCTGCGAGGAGAATCACAACATTACATACTTTGATTTGTTGGAAAAAAAGTATTTGAAACTGTTCAGTGAGAAGAACTACAATCCCATGAAGCATTGCGAATGATAATCGAATTAAAAACGATGTAGAAACATAAAACTCATTTAAAAACACTGAATAAAAACAATCTATTTCAAGTTTATTGCACAATATGCATATATATTCAAATATTTAACTATTTGAGGGTGTACAGAGACTGACTCGATTATGTAATTCGCAGTGCATCATGGGAGTGGGCGGAGCTAAAGAGATCTTTAGGCTCGTTGAACTTGGAATTTTCTGTACAGCATTATGGGTAATGTAGTTTTTCACCATGAATTCTGCTGTTAAACATGATTATTTTAAAACTAAGTCGAAATAATGCTTGAAGTTTCCTGAGATATGAAATATATGAGCAATGGAAAGCTCTTTAATCATATGCTCTGTATCGAAGTTGTGTCCCAAATGACGCACTATTCACTTATACACTATAACATCGGCTTCGCTCCTCATTTGCAGGACGCTACTGCGAGGTGCACCAGATGACTGGGAATTACATGTGGGATAAGGACACCATGAAGGAATTCCTGATCGGAACCAATCCGGACAGCCGGTTACCCCTGTGGTGGGACGGGTCCGAGCCGCTGTGGGTCACCATGCAGAAGCTGGGGAAGAGAGTCTACATGTACTACTGGCCAGGTCAGTATGCCATTAATCGAGTACAATGTGGGACCAGGGTTATTCAAATTAACTAAAACTATATATATATATGCAGTAGTCAACATTTGAAGTGGATCAAAACCTTTCATCAAAGTTATACATGAATTTTGAACAATACCCGTTCTTGTCTTCTTTTTTTTTACTTAACATAAAATAAATGTTAACCCAAATATTTTTTTTTAAACCCTTAAACTTCAAATTTTTATTGATTTTACTTGGATATATTAAAATAAGTAAAACTGAAATCAAAATAAAAACTATATAGGCATATTAAAAAAATGACAAAAACACAAAACTAAATTACTAAAACTTTAATAGAAACAGAAAATATAAAAAACAAATAAAAACTAATTCAAACTATTAATAAAAACTATAATAGTATCTCAGTTATTCATAAGTAAATGGGTCAGTGAAAGTTAAGTGTTTAGTCAAATTAATATTAAATATGAGCTATTTTAATGTGTGTTTATTTGTGAAGTGCTTTGAGATGCTACTTTTAAAGGCGCTATAGAAAATAAAGTTTATTATTATTTTGATATGCTTTTAATATAAGGTTTGCAACCCTTGATTTGTGTGATATTGACTTGTTGGTTTGTAGTTATTTTTATATTGTAAAAAAAAATATTTTTTTTTATTAAAGAAGATACATGTAAATGGGGATTTCTTGCTGCTATTCTGTTGAAAGGGTCTTAATGATGTCACTTCCTATTTATCACACGCTTATGAAATGTTTATATTTTAATAGCCAAACATCTGGCCATGCGAAGTTATATGCGACTACAAAATCGGGGTTAACTGCAAAATAAACTGCTGTTCAAATGCATGCATTTATTCGATGAAAAATACAGGAAAAACAGTGAAATATTATTATAATGTAAAATATCTATTTTCTATGTGAATATACAGTAAAATGTAATTTATTCCTGTGATCAAAGCTGTATTTTCAGCATCATTACTCCAGTCTTCAGTGTCACATGATCCTTCAGAAATCACTCTAATATGAGGATCTGATGCTCAAGAAACAGTTATGATTATTATTAATGTTGAAAACATTACAAAACGTTCATATTTTTTTGTAGAATCCGTGACACATTTTATTTTTCAGGATTTTTTGATCAATAGAAAGTAAAAAAAAAAGCATTTATTTGAAATAGAATCTTTTGTAACATTATAAATGCCTTTACTGTCAATTTTGATCAATTTAAAGCGTTATTGCTGATAAAAGTATTAAAACATGTTACTTCCTCCTTGTTTAATCAGTGTTCCTCGTTTAAAAGCTTTACATCACAACAAGCTTGCAACGTTTTCAAGCGAAGCTTTCAAAAGATCTCTCTTTGATCTCTCTCAAATGCATATTAATACATTAATATGCATATTATCAACATATTATTATGTGTGTTTCTGTCCGTTCAGGTTGTGAAGTGACGATTCTTGGAGTCAAACCTTCGTTCTGTGAGGAATACGTGTACAATCCTTCAGAGAAGAACCTGACCGACGCCATGGAGAACGCTCTCAATATGTTAAAGTAAGAGCACAAGACGACCTATCATGCTTTTTTCTCCATCTTCATCTTCATCTTCATCTTCAGTGTGTGATGTTGCAGTTTGATCATGGGTTCTTCTCTACATCAGTGTCAGTGTTTCTGAACTCCTGAAACGCCTCCATGGTGGTCTTGAGTTTCTCCCGGGAACGAACACGTCACAATATTCCTCATTATAATAATTCATGCGCAGAATAAAGGGGCGGGGCCTGGTTGAGTTAGTTAGTAGTGTGTTAAACTGGCGGTTATGGGAAGGGGCGGGACTTTCCCAAACACACTCGAAGCGCTCGACCAATCACAACACACTGATCCAGCCGACCAATCAGAGCACAGTGTGCTTTTCAGAAGGAGGGGCTTCATAGAGACAGGAAGTAAACAGAGCGTTACTGACAGACTGGGAAGAGAGGAGCCGCAACAATGGAGAATATGAGGAGAATAATCAACATTCAAGCAGGAAAACCTGTTCTAGTAGAGCCTGAAATCAACATTAAGGCATATGTTTTTTTAGCTTTTAGTATGAATATGTTAGCCTTAAGGTTATGAATAAGCTGGTGTGTTCCAAAACAATGGACTTCAGCTTCTGTCCAATCAAATGCTCTCTAGAATCTAAAGCTCCGCCCCCTTTGCTATAAACACCACCTGGCCGAAGCGACCATTGACAGCGGCGGAGCAATATGTGTGTCAGATGTGTGTTCAGGTGCTCAAACACTCGAGTTTTATAGCGTTTTCCAACTGTACGCTGGTTAAGAATGAAATGGCTAGAATTTATTCACATCTCTACTATTGAATCCAACGTTTCATCAGCGCTCGGACTTCAATGGTGTTGTCCATAGATATATACACTAGATGTCGCCTTGGCTACGGCAGTTCATTGGAACGAATGCGTCAATAGAGCCGCCATCTTGGAACAGGGGAGCCCCTCCTCTTTAAAGCAACACTAAGCAAGATTTTTTTACCGTAAAATAATATTTCCAAAATGGTTTCAGTGGTTCATCAAGTCGTAACAGGGTGAAAGGCACTTCTGGATTCGCTTTGCGGTCCTATATCTGATATAACCACACTATGTAAGATTGCCAGATCGGGTCACGTTTCTGTAGTTCTAATGAGACATAAGAAAACTACAAATTTGACTTGCTTTACGTCAAGCGTTACAATAGTCATTATTTTGTTTTTCTTCGTTTCTGATGTCGCAATACATCATATTTTCATGAAATCATGCAACATTACCTTGTCTGTGGACATCGTTCACTCCAAAGCCGGCGCTGGATAAACAGTGAGCGTGCGCGTGCGACAGTCGGCTGCGCTAGGCTACATTATTTACAACAGCGGTAATGGACTTTGCTTTAATGCTGTTGCTTTAATGTATAAGCGTCAATTCTAACGGAAAAAAAATCACCATAAATGTCATGAATGCGATTTTCTAGTTTTTTTGGTTTGTTCCAATGGTCAGACATGTATTTATCATTGAGTCCAGAGAAAAAAAAAGGTAAAAAAAACCAAAAACATTCTTACTAGTTCAGATTTCGTTCGTGTGAACATCCATACGCAGCACAAAAGTCCAAAAATCCATGAATTCGAAGTACAAGCGGAGATAGCAGCGTTAGCTACTTCCTATGACAAGACCCCTGTTCCAAGATGGCGGCGGTTTTGACGCATGCTTATAACCATAGATATCCATAATAAAGGCTAGATGTCTCGTCCGCGCTGCTGGCCAATGGAGGTCGCCGTCCGCACCTGGCGGCCATCTTGCCACAGGCAGCTCGCTCACTCGTAACATTGTGTTTTAATGGCGCATGTACTTTTTAAATAACCATAACTTGCTCAATTTTCTACCGATTTTCAAACGGTTTGGTTTGTTATAAACGTCAGAGATGTAGTTATGACACTGCATACTTATGAATAATAAGTGTATCAATAAATAATCATCCAGAATTATAGCCACGTTAATAACGTTTGTAAGAAACCAAACCGTTTGTAAATCCGTCAAGATTTCACCGAGATAAGAGTATTTGTGTTCGTGCCGATCACTCATCTTACATCAGGCACCACAGAGCCGGCCAGAAAGCTTGCCTGTGACAAGATGGCCGCCGGTGATGACGCGCCGTAACACATCTAGCCTTTATTATGGATATCTATGCTTAGAACCACAAGGCGACATCTACTGTATATATCTATGGGTGTTGTCAAGTACGACTTGCAGTCTGTGAGGTAAACTTAACGCTATTGGCTAATTTGAAAAGGGGGAGGAGCCAATCAATATGTCCCGCCTTATCTTCCTATTTTTAACGCATCAAACAAAGCTTCTATAAGGGACTTCAGTGGGACTTTAAGTGTGTTTGTTATTATCTGATGATTTGCTTTGAATGTTTCCAACAGGAGCAATAAAGCAGACATGGCTGCTATTTACTATGAGAAGATTGATGTGGAAGGGCATCACTTCGGCCCTGGCTCTCCTGAACTACAGCGGGCCGTTCGCTCCCTGGATCAGGCCCTCCAGACACTCAACCAGAAAATCAAGGTATTTTGAACAGGGGTGAGAGAATGGAAGAACATTTTGAAGATCTGAAACACGTTTGTTTGTTCGTCAGGAGAAGAACATGAGAGATGATGTGAACGTGGTGCTGTTCTCGGATCACGGCATGACGGAGCTCGGGTGGATGGAGAAAGTTATCGAGCTGGAGAACTTCATTGACATGTCACAGGTTATTAAGATGATGGACAGGGGGCCGGTGGTCAATCTGTGGCCCAAACAGGACAAGTTTGAGGAGGTGCGCTCAGCCTGTCGGTGCTTTACATCACACTCGTGTTTACCAGTGACGACAAGGCCCAAACAGCCCTCGCTTAAAACAAACAAACAAACAAACAAGCGAATACAAGAGCTCAAAACATTTTGGTGTTTAGTATGAGCAGTTCAGTGGCTTAAACCGACTTTGTGTGTGTGTGTGTGTGTGTTAACTCAGATATATCAAAAATATAAAATAATGTAATATTACACAACTCTCACAAAAATCTCAATCTCATTCTCATAACTACAGTGGGGAAAAAATAATGTACTATTTAAATAATAAAATATTTATACATGGTGGAATTTCATTAATAATATAATATATATTATGAAATCACTCTTCAAAATAATGGGTAATACAAGAGCTCAAAACATTTTGGTGATTAGTATGAGCTTCAGTGGCTTAAACAACTGTGTGTGTGTGTGTGTGTGTGTTTGTTTGTTTGTGTCTGTGTGTGTGTGTGTGTGTGTGTGTGTGTGTTTGTTTGTTTGTGTCTGTGTGTGTGTGTGTGTGTGTGTGTGTTTGTTTGTTTGTTTGTGTCTGTGTGTGTGTGTGTCTGTGTGTGTGTGTGTGTGTGTGTGTGTGTGTGTGTGTCTGTGTGTGTCTGTGTGTGTCTGTGTGTCTGTGTGTGTCTGTGTGTGTGTGTGTCTGTGTGTGTGTGTGTGTGTGTGTGTGTGTCTGTGTCTGTGTGTGTGTCTGTGTCTGTGTCTGTGTCTGTGTCTGTGTGTGTGTGTCTGTGTGTGTGTGTGTGTCTGTGTGTGTGTGTGTGTGTGTGTGTGTGTCTGTGTGTGTGTGTGTCTGTGTGTGTGTGTGTGTCTGTGTGTGTGTGTGTGTGTGTGTGTCTGTGTGTGTCTGTGTGTCTGTGTGTGTCTGTGTGTGTGTGTGTGTGTCTGTGTCTGTGTGTGTGTCTGTGTCTGTGTCTGTGTGTCTGTGTCTGTGTCTGTGTCTGTGTGTGTGTCTGTGTGTGTGTCTGTGTCTGTGTCTGTGTGTGTGTGTGTCTGTGTCTGTGTGTGTGTGTCTGTGTCTGTGTCTGTGTCTGTGTCTGTGTCTGTGTGTGTGTGTGTGTCTGTGTCTCTGTGTCTGTGTGTGTGTGTCTGTGTCTGTGTCTGTGTCTGTGTCTGTGTGTGTGTGTGTGTGTGTGTGTCTGTGTCTGTGTCTGTGTCTCTGTGTCTGTGTCTGTGTCTGTGTCTGTGTCTGTGTCTGTGTGTGTGTGTGTGTCTGTGTCTGTGTCTGTGTCTGTGTGTGTGTGTGTGTGTGTGTGTCTGTGTGTGTGTGTCTGTGTCTGTGTCTGTGTCTGTGTCTGTGTCTGTGTCTGTGTGTGTGTGTGTCTGTGTGTGTGTGTCTGTGTCTGTGTCTGTGTCTGTGTCTGTGTCTGTGTCTGTGTCTGTGTCTGTGTGTGTGTGTGTGTGTGTGTGTGTGTGTGTGTGTGTGTCTGTGTGTGTGTGTGTGTCCGTGTGTGTGTGTGTGTCCTCAGATCTATCAGAACCTGAGCGCATTGAACAACATGGATGTGTATAAGCAGCCGGAGATCCCGGAGCGGTTCCACTACAGGAACGGGCGGTTCGTGTCGCCGCTGACGCTCGTGGCCGAGCCCGGCTGGTTCATCACCGAGGTCAGACACATCCTTCTGTCCACTATGGGCTTGCTTTATGATTCAACCAAATGGAGATGTAGATATCTATGCTATAGTGTCACTATAGTGAAGTGAATCAATTAAACTAACTTTATCTGGACAATAACTTTATTCTAGAGCTGCTGTAAAGCCTAAACACACTCTGTTACTGTAATCTCCTGTTATCACTGTAAAGCTGCTGTGAAACTCTATATAGTTAACAGCGCTGTATAAATGAAGGAGACTTGACGTATTTGTGCTTATCTGCGCTATATTCAACTTTCACCATCCGTTCCTGCAGGATCTGGAGTTTTCCACATATCCACTTGTGATTTTTTTTCAAATGAAATTAATGTACTATATTTGAGTTAGATTTATTTATTCATTTAATCATTTGTATTTTTAGGGATTTTTTTAATACTAAATTATATTTTCGCTGTATTTATAATCCATTTATTCACGTTTTGAGCATAGACCTGAAAAATTAAATTCCCAACTTAAAGCTGCCGTCGGCAAATTTTTTTTGATCATATTCAGTGAAATCGACACTATAATCTGACAGAACAACATAAATAAAGTGGTTTTAGAAAAAAACCCGAGCTTCTAACTCCACCTGGAGCGTGTTATTTGTTTTGCAAAAATCCACAGCTCCCGGTTCATCATGTCCAATCAGCGCAGAGGGGTGTGAGATCTGACTGTCAATCACAGATCGGGCACACGCCCCCCCTCGCGCACGTTACAATCACATGCACACGCCGGAAGTTCGCGCAGTAACGAAGAGTGATGGCGGAAAATCAAGTACGCTCATTTAGAGTATAAATGACGTAAGCAATTGCAATCTATCGGTAGATTAGCCAGGACAGCATACCTCCAAATACTCCATGGTGTTGATGGATGCTGATGAGACGGGCGCGTTCACTGAAAATCTGGTGCACACGCACTGAGGAGCACGAACTCTCGGTGGGACTGTGGGAGAGTTGTGAACATTCAAAATTTTCCTAAATCCACTCAATCTGCCAGACTTGCCGACTGCAGCTTTAAACTGTGGTGAATCTTGGATGCTCTGGATGAAAAGACTGAAGTTTGGTCTCTTCTCAAAGACGACACTCGGCAGATTATTGCTGAAGTGAAAAAAGTTTTAAAAAGAGAACTTAAAAAAAATACAGAATTTTACATGTATTGTTATGAAAAATGCACAAAAATACGATTATATATTTTTAATATGAAATATATATTTTCAAAATCACGTTTTACTCTAAAACTGCAAGAAAATCAAAGCCAAGCACATTTGAGCTTGATCTCTCAGTAAAGGAGCGTCAGTGAGAGTGTGTTCGGCTGCAGTTCCACACGCGTCCACTAGAGGAAACTCTCCTTCGTTTCTAATGCGTCATTTCCGACCGCGAGCAGCACAAGTGGGACTATTTCTACAGGACCATTAAACCTGTTCGAATCATATCCATGATTTTTTGGGTGTTCACACAGCAAGTGCCAAAACCTTTACCAAGTTTCGTAGCAATCCGATGAAGAAAAAAATTCTAAAAAAACATTTTTCGGTCCAAGAGCACCAGAGGGTTTTATGTTGCTTTTGTACAATACGACCTCTGACAGGAATGTCTTCAGTCATGAATGACTCAGTCTTGCATATAAAGCCCCATTTCACCCAGAAACAACAGTCTTCCTCTTGTGTGCTTGCCTGATATAACAGATCATCTCACTGATGCGTCATTCCATCACTACCAAAACATCAACGCCCCTCCATGACCCTGAGCTGGATAAGAGAGAACACACACACACACACTGATTTCTGCCTGTCTCCGCAGAGTAAAGCCAAACTGCCCTTCTGGAAGAACGGCACGACAGAAGCGGAGGGATGGCAGCACGGATGGCACGGGTACGACAACCAGTTTGTGGACATGAGGGGATTCTTTTTGGCACAAGGACCAGGTGAAGTTCATAAATAATAAATAATACTGTATTTAAAAAAAATAAATAAAAAAAATAATTGTAAATAAATGCAATAATACAATTAAATTAAAATAATTCATATATAAAAGTTTTTTTTTTTTTAAATAGTGCCGTCATATATATGTGTGTGTGTGTGTGTGCGCGTCTATTATATAAACAAACATTTATGCGATTAATAGTGATTAATCGATTTGACAGGACTATTTTTTATATTTTGTTTTAAATAAATACTTTTATATTTTAATTATTTTAATTTAATTGTATTATTGCATTTATTTTATTTGCATAAAAGTTTGTGTTTAACACAAACTTTTATGTTAGATGCAATTTATCGCGATTAATCGATTTGATAGCACTAAAAAAATATTATTTTTATTGAAATTTTTAAATATAAATAATATACACTACCATTTATTTTTTTGGAAGAAATTAATACTTTTATTCAGCAAGTATGCATTAAATTGATCAAAAGTGACAGTAAATAAATACTCTGTATAATTAATATTGTTAATGATAAAATATTAAATAATTTAATAATTTAACTAAAATATTTAAAATATAAAATAGAAGTATTAATTTAAAATAAAATATAAAAAATATATTTACCATTTATTTTTAATAACCTTTTTATTTATTTATAATTTAACCATGAAAATGTTTACCTTTTTTTGGAGGAAATTAATTTTTATTCAGCAAGGATGCATTAAATTGATCAAAAGTGTAACGTTTATAATGTGACAAAAGTGTCTATTTCAGATCAATTTTGTACTTTTGATTAATCAAAGAATCTGTATCACAGTTTCCACAGAAATATGCATCAGCACAACTGTGATAATAATCATAAATCCTCATATTAGAGTGATTTCTGAAGGATCATGTGACACTGAAGACTGGAGTAATGATGCTGAAAATACAGCTTTGATCACAGGAATAAATTACACTTTACTGTATATTCACACAGAAAACAGCTGATTTACATTATAATAATATTTCACTATTTTACTGCATTTTTGATCAAATAAAAGCTCAGCCCTGGTGAGCAGAAGAGACTTTTAAAGGTGCAGTGTGGGATTTTTAGCGGCATCTAGTGGTGAATCCTGCAAATTGCAAACAGCAAGTCACTCGCGGCCTATCCCTCGGTTTTCAAACTCGAATGAGAAGCTACGGTGGCCGACGTAAGACAAAATATGTCGTCGTCTGAGTCTGAGTCAGCAGCAGAGCAGCAGAGTAAGTCAAGCAATGAGGTTTCTTTAGCGCTGTTTGTTCGCTTTCGGCTACGGTAGAAACATACCTTCAGACCTTCATAGAAGGGGATTCCCGCGCCTATGTAGATATAAATGTCTCATTCTAAGGTAATAAAAACATAACGGTTCATTAAGTAAGGTCTTTATACACCACTGAAAACATAGTTATGGATTTTATATTGCATCTCTGTCAATAGATCCTCAGAAATATTACACAATGCACCTTACATAATATAATAATAGTAATCAGCTGATTGTCTCACGAACGTAACCAGCAGATTCTCCCCACAAAGCAAACCCATAATACAGCGAGGGAGAAGACCCACATGAAACTATGCAACTATATATTTTTTCTAACAGGGTAGTAAAAGTTTAGCTGGCTAATATGAGCTGTTACTGTGGCTGAGCTGGTTAAAGCGTAAAGCCTTGTTTAAACTCGACGCGTCCGCATGAGCCCAAAGGTGCAAAAATGACGTGATTGTGACATCGCGCGCGCCTCCGCATCCCCTAGACACACTTACTACACACAATAGGCTTTTTTTCTCTGATTTTGGAAACTCTAAGCGATCGACTTAAAATGCTTCCAAGATCGACGGGTTGGTGATTCCTGTAACTGTTTTACGGTCAATGACAAGAGTAGCCTACTAATCAGCTGTCTCACGAACTTAACCAGCACATTTATCCCCACATAGCAAAGCCATAACACAGCGAGGGAGAAGAATTAAGTTACATGAAACAATCCAACCACATATTTACACCACTGACAAGGGAAAAGTCACTACTCACGGTGTTTATGACTAGCTTCTTCTAGCTTCCTGCGGCTTCTCTTTCAATGTAGTGACGAAACGCGCTCTGTAACGCTGTGTGTTCGCGTTCGGCTACTGTAGAAACATGACGTCACAATATGGCGACCTTCATAGAAGGGGATTCCCGCGCCTATGTAGATATAAATGCCTCATTCTAAGGTAATAAAAACATTACGGTTTATTAAGTAAGTTCTTTATACACCACTGAACACATAGTTATGGATGTCATATTGCATTTCTGTTAATAAATACTCAAAATTTTTACACACTGCACCTTTAAATGCCAGTGTGTATTTATTTTATATTGTTATTATAACATAATAATTGTTATATAAATAAAACAATTTTAGTCTTGTAACTCATCAAATGATCATTATGATGTCTCTCTCTCTCTCTCTCTCTCTCCAGACTTCAAGATGAACTTCCGCGCCGGCCCCATGCGAACAGTGGATGTGTATAATGTGTTGTGTAAGACGCTGGGGATCGAAGCGCAGCCGAACAACGGCTCCTGGTCTCGGGTCGAGTGTATGATGAAGAGCTCGGCTTCTGCCGTTCGAGTCGCTTCGACCTCCGTATGCCTGATGATGATGATGATGATGATGATGATGCACTAGAATATCTGGAAACACAACATCAGATACAGGAAACACTGATTTTATCCCCTAGTGTGCGCCATAGGCTCAGATGAATGCCAAGAAAACCCATTTTTGCTGCACTGCCTCTATTTTTGAGTTGAAGAAATTATGTTGTTGGATAAACCAATTTGCAAATTTTCACTGACATTTGACCTGAGGTCAAAGATTTATATTTTTAGTAAAATATGAGCTTTTATTATGTAATTTCATTCCTTTTCTCCATCTGTTGTTTCTGTCTTTACACATTTATTTTATTTTCTGATGACTGTAAAATGGCTAGTGTGTCCTCTCTGTCAAGATGTGTGCTGTTTTGAATGTAAGGCGTTGTATTATTTGTTTCATTTCTTTAACTTTATAGAATTATAACATTATATATAGATTATCCATTTTCCTTTAGTACAGGGTTTGACTTTGTACTCATTTCTTTCACAATAAAATATCTTCTCAAGACTCAAAGTTTTTTGTTATTTTACTACTACATTTGTTCTTTCACATTCTACCCAGTATATTATGTTTTTATTGTGATTTACTCGAGGACTCTTATTCTGTATTATGTGCTTTTACAGCAGCGTTTGACAACGGCAAACTGTGAGCTCTCTCGCCCCCTGCCGGTCTGTCTGAACTTCAATGAGCTCACGGTTTAATGTTATTCATTTCACATAATATTTTCAACTTTATTTTTCACCTCTTTGCTACTTTATGTATTTATTTATTTATAAAATAATTTTAATGATGATTAGTTTCTCTTAAGGTTTTAGTTTATATTTTTGAAGACTTGACTTTGAATACCGCAAACTTTGACGATCGCTCTGTTTATGTGTGCTGCAGTTTTCGCGCTCTTTAAAGCAAGATGGATTCTGATTGGCTGTCAATGTTTATCGTTCATCAGCGGGAAAAATCATAGGAAAAAATCCGTTATTGTTACAGTTTTGGTGTAGACTCTGCTATTCTATTATATTTAAAACTATTTTAGAACTATATATTTTTAGACAGAAATTATTTAAACAAACATTTGATGCGTTATTTATTAGCTTATGAGTTGTACACATAGACTGTAAAAAAATAGGTTGTACAGTAGACTTGTTTTCTTGGTGATGAATAATGTTCAAGATGGACAGAAGGTGGCGCAAAAGACCTTTAATTTGAGTCTTTAGCAAACATATAGTGTGACGTGAGTTGAGTAGGCTAATATTAATTAACAGCACTTACTATAGTCTATAGGGTTAAGGTTTGGTTTAGTTGCATCATGTAATTATGCATAATTTACTTTATTACCACAATAAGCAAGTATTAATGTAAACATTTTTTTTAGTAAACATAACACTTGTAAAAAGTACCAGTTTTCTTTTCAGATTTATACCATTGTATTGAAAGTAGTTAATCTTTTTTCGTGTGTTAAAATAATAATTTTTAAGATTTTATTATTAGTATTTTGTGATTATGTATCGGTGTGTCCGCAATAAACAGACACAAAGTAGGCCTATGTTATAACCAGTCTGGGTCATGGATTTATAAAAATTTCAGTTTAAGCAGGCATTTCAATGTTGTTTGGATCCATTGTGTGTGATTTATGGCCTACTCGAGTTTCCATAGTCGCTGTTTCTATTCATATCCTACTACGGCAAGGACTTTTCTTATGAATATTAATCAGATAATGCTGACGTTGCTTGGTAACCTTCCGCTAGCTTCTAGTCAAGTGCCTAATTATTATTCATGAGGCAATTCTTACTCGCTCATTCGCCAACAGACTACCGCCTACGCACCAACGGCCAATCATTCCGCGCAATTCAGCATACGTCACGTTGCGTAATTAATATTCATTAAAAACTCCTTTTCCATAGTAGAACTCGCAGATTCGCCACTCGAGAGGCAGCTGGGGATCTAAGCAGAACTGAGATTGCGATGGATTGACAATAAGTTATTTATTTCTCACATTTTGGACAAATCGCGGTGGATATAATGACAGTACTTCAGAGTGTTTACATCTTTATCTCACCTTTAAGGCTTTAGAGTTAAAGCCGTCGCGCGATGATGCCTCTCCGTTGTTTGTATTCACGTCATCGGAGCTAAACGCTCCTCGAGATGTTTTGATATATTTGGATGATGATATTTGTTTTTGACGGCCTTTGTGTGTAGACTTGATGGGAACATGTATGTAGGATTTGAATTAGCAGCCTTTTAAGCTGAGCCCGCTCGGTGAACTGATCTGACCGATCATAATTTCAGGTGCTCTTGCTGTCATTTTAAAACCGTTTAGATGCAACAGTTGCACGTGTATTTCTCGTGTTAAGCGGCTCCGGATCATCTTGTGTGAATTGAATGCACACATTGTGATGAGTGTGAACTCGAGCATGCGACCTGTCTATTGCTGTGCGCACGCGAGGACATGTCATTCCCAGCATTCCCATCATTCCCATCATCAGCAGCATCATGCGTCCTGATGGCCGAAGCTCCAGCTCCAGCAGCGGGTCTGCGGTCCTCGTCTACCCGTCTCTGGTCGTCGGTATCTCGGTTGCGGTGCTCCTGCTCTTCCAGCTCGGCTCCGGAGAACTCACTCTCACTTCGTTTTTCCTCAAACTCTTTCTTTACGTGTCCTTCGCCCTGTTGTGTTTTCTGCTGGGGAGTTTCGGGCTGCTGGTGAGGAAAAGCCCCTTGAAGATCAGCAGATTCGACACCACTAAGAGACAGTCATCGAAGCTCGCGGATCTATTCAATAAGTTAATGGTAAGGAGGAGGATGATGATGGTGTCACATCACAACATCTCTACACTAACATCTACAGACAAACAACAATCCACACTTTCACTGTGATTGATTCAAATAATGTGATTGGATGGATGGATGGATGGATAGAACAAAAGATAGATAGATGGATAAATGAACGAATGAATGGATAGATAGATGGATGAAAGATAAATAGATGGATAGATAGATAGATAGATAGATGATGGATGGATGGATGGATGGATAGATAGATAGATAGATAGACAGACAGACAGACAGACAGACAGACAGACAGACAGATAGATAGATAGATAGATAGATAGATAGATAGAGAGACAAATAGACAGATAGATGGATGGATGGACAGATGGATAGATAGATAGACAGGTAGATGGATGGATAGACAGATAGACAGATAGATAGATAGATAGATAGACAGACAGACAGACAGATAGATAGATAGACAGACAGACAGATAGATAGATAGATAGATAGATAGATAGATAGATAGATAGATAGATAGATAGATGATGCAGATACTGCAACAGATGAAGCGGTATGAATAAAAGCATGATCATAATCATAAATGTAACGCTAGTGTGTGTCTATATATTTATATATATATATATATATATATTAAAATAAAATGGTAAACAAAACAAAAAAATAATGTATAGATTTTAATTTAATTTTAAATAAATTATTAAATTTTTATTTAGAAATAAATAATACATAAAATAAAATAAATAGCCAGGTTTATTGTGGTTCACTCACTCACACAGTAAACAAAACAAGAACACAAATATTGAACTATAAAGATTCAGTATATCCAAAGGTAAATATGACACCGTCAGAAAACCCACATCCGCTATGCTGTCGATCTCCAGCTGTTCTGATACTAGCACTGAATGGGTTTGCACAGTATATATTCCACACAGGATCGTGTGTGTTTGTCACGAGGGACTGATGGTGTTCTTGGATCCGCAGGGCCGGTTCTGTGTTCCTCTGCTGGACTCGGCCCAGACCAGGAGGGTCGTCGTTTCTCTCAATGTGGATAAAGCCCTTAAAGAAGGTGAGGAGGAGCCTTGTGCTGCGTCTCAGTTCGCCTACTTACACTACGCCCGAAAAGTACTCATTTAGTGAAGAAAAAGTAGATCCTCCTGAGTGTGTAGCAGAAGAGCACACAAGCTTTGGGATTTTAGACATTTGACCAGAGCAAGTGTGTTTTTCCTGAATATCAGCACAACTGAAAAATGTGATACTGATTTTATACTACTGTTAATATTGTGACTTACATTTTAAGAGCAACTGAATTCCTGAATGAATCAGCATCTTTGAACGAATCAATGATTCAATGATTAATTCCTGAATGAATCAGCGTCTTTCAACGAATCAATGATTCAATGATTCATTCCTGAATGAATCAGCGTCTTTGAACGAATCAATGATTCAATGATCCATTCCTGAATGAATCGGCGTCTTTGAACGAATCAATGATTCAATGATTCATTCCTGAATGAATCAGCGTCTTTGAACGAATCAATGATCCATTCCTGAATGAATCGGCGTCTTTGAACGAATCAATGATTCAATGATCCATTCCTGAATGAATCAGCGTCTTTGAACGAATCAATGAATCAATGATTCATTCCTGAATGAATCATCCGTTTGAACAAATCTTTGAATGAATGATTGACTTGTGCTGCGTCTCAATTCGCCTACTTACACCACGCCCTAAAAGTATGAACTCTTTTTGTGAAGAAAAAGTAGATCCTCCTGAGTGTGTAGCAGAAGAGTACACAAGCTTTGGGACAAACTATCACGTCATTCAATTGCATCTTTAGCGGTTGCTCTCTGTCTCATCCTGTCAGGTAAACTGGCCTGTCAATCATCTTATCACAGTAAACTGGCCTGTCAATCATCTTATCAAAGATTAAATCCTTCACATTTCATTTAATTTAATTTCCCACTGTATCGGAGAGAAATGCAAATGCAGTCGCGTGTCTTTCATGACGAGACTCTCCTCATATAAAGATGGATTTAACAGTTAATGGCCGAACGGATCTTTATAAAAGTCCACATTGTTATTGCAGATATAATACGGATAACATTAAATACATATTTTTCAATCAGGTTAAACTTTGATAAGTCACTCAAACCTTTATCTGAGCCTCTCACCGTCAGTCGCGCATATCCGCCATGTTTGTAGTTTTTAAACACTTTTTACTCGTGTTTGTAGTTCCTCCTCCAAAGCGCAGTGGATTGTGGGTAATTTAGCTGTTATAATGAGCACGGATCCACACCGGGGACGTCTGACACACTCTTTTCAACACACTGTGCTTTGGGACACACTTATTCTCATCTCACACACTGTTTAGGATGGCTAGTGTGGACATTGAGACGCAGGGGTCGTCTCTTCAGTGTGTGACAATAGTTTCAGGGCCGTAACTCATGACTAGTCCTTGTTTAATCGGTGATTGCTGTGAAAGTCGGTTCATGTTCGTCACAAGCATCGCATCTGTAGCTCCGTTCTCTGGAGGCACGGTCAGTTTAGTGGTTTAATAGCGTAGTAAAGCGTGTCAGTCTGGCAGAGGATGATGGGAGATATCTGTCCTGTCTGTCGCAATGATGCTAGACTGAAAAACACAAGCGCTTATCTTTGCTGATGATGAAATCCTCGTCTAGGGTGAAACTGTAGGACGTCATGAGGGTGGAATTTGGTATCATTGTGATGATTATGCTTATGAAAACCCCAAATTCAAAAGTAGAAAATTGTGAAAAGGTTTTCATAATCCATAATCATCAAAATTATAACAAATAAAGGCTTGAAATATCTCACTTTGCATGTAATGAGTCTATATAATATATTAGTTTCACCTTTTAAGTTGAATTACTGAACTTTTGCACGATATTATAATTTTTCGAGTTTCACCTGTAGATATATATATAATACTCTGATTATTAAAGGTGATATTGTGAGCAGGTTTTCTCTGATCAACATTCAGTTGAATAATTTAACATCCCATAATGACAAAGTGCCTTTTAAACTAAGTATCATGTGTAAATGCAAAAGGAAATCTGTTTATTTACACAAAAATGACACTATTGTCATCATTTACACACCTTTAGTCACAAAAGGTGATATTTTCATGTTCAGCTGGTCATTAATTAACTGTAAAATCAAGCTACAAAAACAGAAGAAATACTATAAAAGCCCATACGCTATTAAATATTAACATAACAAAAAAAAACACAAACTATTTTTAGAGTATCATATTTGGCTTTTATGGCTCATATATTATGAAAAAACATCTCAGTTTTATTTAGAGGCCCAAACTGAGCAAAAATATACAATTTAGTGCAGATGATGATATTTATATGGACAAAAATGATGAAATTCTGATGCTTTAATAGAAATCAATGAGATCTATACAACAGTATAGCGGATACTTCCATAAAATGCATATGAATAACAATATCTGCCAATAATATGTCTTAGTATAAATGCTTAGTTTTATGATCAAAGCTCTGTAGTTTTAAACCATATGATGACTGAGAAACGATCAAAAGCCTGAAGATCATATTTGATACTTGTGATTTTTCTGATAAATGATATCTGGATAATCAAGTAAACCGAAGCTGCTTCAGTCCGGCTGAAATATTACTAACATTATCTGAGTTATGCTTATGTTTTCTTTATATAAATCAGAGCAGATTTGACACAGAAAGACACGTGAAGCTCGAGCTGAAGGAGGACGTTTGTACAGTAATACTAAAAGACTTTTACTTGATAAATGAGTCTAAACTATTAATCAGAGACAGAAGGACTTTATTTAGATGTTCAAATATTAAACCATACGCTTTATAGGGTTAATAAGGGTTAATGTTTTTATCATACCATGTGGGCTGATAATATAACCCGTTTCATTTAAGTTAAAAGTTCGTTAATAAATCAAATATATGCACTTTTTATATAATATTTCTTGTGAAATTACTCATAATCAGCCATGTAATTAGTCCCCAAGTCCAATGATCATTTGTGATAATGTGCATGTCTATGTCGTTTGTTGATACTCAATATATATCTTAATTTTTTTTTTTTTTTTTTTTGGTTGCGCCAAGTTTGATGTCAGTGACACCAAACAAACACCATTTGTTATTGTGTCCCTTAAAGCTACAATATTTAATTATTAATATATTTGATATTGTAAGTACACAACTGCAGGAAATATGTGATTTTTGTATATTTTATTATAAAAATCTTACATATTGTACCTTAAATGAACACGTGACGTTTAAATGAGATTTGAGATCTGCCGTGGAGGGAAAGATATATTGTGAAACACAATTTCAGTCTGTTCCTCACACAAATCTATTAAACAAAATGTTTTTTGAGCACTATATAGTCGCTATGTGTGTTCATAGTTTATGTGATATATCTCCTTTTGTGTTTAAATGGAAAAAAGAGAGATTTGTCATGACAACCGTTTTTATTTTGAGGTTACTGTTCCTTTAAATAGTCCATGTTATTGTTGTTTAGAGGTGAATATTGCTCAGCACACATCAGCGTCAGAGGTGTTTTCCTCACCTTTGACCTCTGTCGTCACAAGACCTCTGTGTTCTTGCGCTCGACTGCATTTCTCTGCTAAACCTCTGAGCTTTAGAGGCCAGGAGCCGATCGGTTTCAGATCTCGGTTCGAGTCCTACAGCAGTCTCAAAAGTGAGCCGATTATAGACTTAACATTTCTGAATGTCATTGCATTAGTATTAGATATTAAAAATATTAAATCAAGTCTGAATGCCATAATATGCCCCTAAAATTAAAGGTATCGGGGCCAAAAATGTGGCTTTTGTCTCATATTTATGTAATATGATTGGCCTATAGTTCAGTAATATCACACCAGTGCTGTTTTTGTCCTGAATAGCGGGATTGCGAATGTGATATTGATTTTATAGAACAGTTCAATAAATAAGTTTATATTGTATTACATTTTAGACACAATATTGTGTTTTTGCTCAGTTTTGCCAACGATAATATTAGCTATAAAGCCAGAGCAGAACTGTTGTGCGTCTCGAGCCACACAGCGGTGTTTCGCTTCTGAAGGAATCAGCTGTTTGAGCGAATCAATCGGATGAATCAATGATTCATAAAGAGTCATTTACTTCATTCCTGAATGAATCAGCCGTTTGAACGAATCAATCGGGTGAACCAATGATTTATAAAGAGAGTCATTTACTTCATTCCTGAATGAATCAGCTGTTTGAATAAATCAATTGGGTGAACCAATGATTCATAAAGAGAGTCATTTACTTCATTCCTGAATGAATCCGCCGTTTAAACGAATCAATTTAGTGAACCAATGATTTGCAAAGAGAGTCATTTACTTCATTCCTGAATGAATCAGCTGTTTGAATAAATCAATTGGGTGAACCAATGATTCACAAAGAGAGTCATTTACTTCATTCCTGAATGAATCCGCCGTTTGAACAAATCAATTGAGTGAACCAATGATTCACAAAGAGAGTCATTTACTTCATTCCCGAATAAATCAGCGGTTTGAGCGAATCAATTGGGTGAACCAATGATTCATAAAGAGAGTCATTTACCTCATTCCTGAATGAATCAGCCGTTTGAATGAATCAATTGAGTGAACCAATGATTCATAAAGAGAGTCATTTACTTAATTCCCGAATTAATCAGCCGTTTGAACGAATCGAATGAATGATTCAATGACTTCCTCATTTAGAGATTTACCGGCACCTACTGGCAGTTTCTTATTTAGAGTATCATTTCATGAAATAAAATAAAATTCTTATTTTGTGTGTAGTTTGCCTAAAAATGAAAATGTCTGTTTTACATTTACTCAACACTCGTGTCGGATCAAACCTGTATGACTTTCTTTCTTTTGCGGAACATAAAATAAGATATTTTGAAGAATGTTGGTAATCAAACAGTTTTGGTCTGCAAATATAATAAAAAAAAAAAAAAAAGATGGCTGTTGTAGCCTAAAAGTTCAAGTATAATAAATTATTTCTTTCTAAAGCTACTTTTTGTAATGTATATTTGATTTTCTCATTTAACACAATAATGACTTTAAATGATCTTTTAAGGGTAATTTCTCAGCCAAACGTGATGTGCTATTAATTTGCGCTTAATTTCGATAAATTTATCAGCACATCGTGAAATGAATTAGATTTTAAAAATGTAATCGCTTGACAGTCCTAATATATATATAGACTGCAATATAGCAGTTTATATGGTTTATGAATCACGTTATTTATATAAAAATAATAATAATATTTAAATGCATAAAATATATTATTATTATTGTTATTAATAATATATTTCTAATGCAGACACATTCACATATTTGTAAGTGCAACTTTAGTGTCCAGATGCTGTCTGTGCTAAAAATAAAAACAATAAAGCTCTAGGATGCCGGTCGCCATTATTGTGTGTAAGAATGGTTATAATCTCTCTCTCGGTCTCTCGTGTTGCTGTTTTGCTTTGCTATAGGCTTGAGAAAACAGTCGCTGTCATTTTCCTGTTTGTCTTATTATCTGTCTCTCTGTTGGAGTGTGTGGGTGGAATGACATTATAACACACAAACCACTAACTGCATCTATCAAACATGTCTTTCACCTCCACACACACACACACACACACACACACACACACACACACATGTTTGTTTTTCTGTTATGGTGGGAACTTCACATTGTTTTCCAACTTTACATTCTATTGTTTATATACTGAGCTAATGATACTTTCTATTTTTACATTTTTATATTACTGTAATTTGCTATATTTACTTAGTAGTTAATTGTTTCATGTGTTAATTATAATTCACATTTTCTTTTATTTAAGTGCTGGCAAATTGATTAATCGCATCTAACATAAGTCTGTAAATATATAGTATAATATGTGTGATCGCAATTAATCGATTTGGCAGCACTATTTAATTTATATATAAATAATGTATATACACAGGGCTTAAAGTATTCCGGCACCGTGCCGGATCTCCGGCGTGCGGCCGTGGGGGGGAAAAAAAAATTGGGAACTTGCATGCGGTTTAATATTTTCGAGTCAATTGATTTCACCTACCAATCATATGAGAGGATCGCAACTTTAACTAACGTTACAAGCCTATCAGAAGCAGAGCAGGGCGGGTCCTGGCAACACGCAGTGTGATTGAGATCCATACGTCACATTAGCGTCGTCGGTGAAAGCATGGAGCGCAAGTTCAAAGCCCGGGGATGATGTCTTACCCACGGGTGTAATTTCTTATGCGGACAGGGGGGACATGTCCCCCCCACTTTCAAATTCGTTTGTTGTGATTTTTAACCGCACGCCGTCATTGCCTCTAATGAGCAGGTATAGCGGTTGCGACCATAGACTTAAAAAAAAATAGATTGCGACACAGTCAGTGATGAAACGCCAGAAACAACAACAGGTGACTAATGTCATCATGGATGAAAAGAAAGAAAGGAGATGTGAGTTGGTTGATTCTGGAAATTAGCTCAGGTCAGGATAATGGGTAACTTCAGACTGTTAGCTAAATATTAAATGTAGAACATTCTGTGTAGCTGACTAAAAAAAACATTCTGTGTAGGCCTAACTTACCATGAAAACGAGCCCACATCAAACCGCAGTATTTTCTGTCAGCAATGTATGACAAGTGCTGTCAACGCATGCGATTCATTTTTGTCCAGCTTTAACGTTTTAAAATATTTAATGCAGCATCCATCCATTCTTTTTGTCATCCTTTAGCCAGGGTTATTATTCACGCAAATGCTTTAAACCATTCCTGCGCGACAAGACCAAAGAGATCGCGCTGTCATGTCCTCCTGTCCTGACACACACACACACACACACACACACGACGCACAGAAAGACGCGCGCCAGTATCGAGTTCTCTTTCGTGCTTGAACGAACAATAGCACACACACTTATGCCAGAATGTCTGTTTTGTCGAGTATCCTCACAAGAACAGTCTTAAATGAGTTAAATAAAATCTTAAATGGAAGTAAATAGTAGTGAGAGAATGAGATGCGTGAGATCCTGTCAGCAGTGGCAGATCTTAAAGTGACAGGAGCCATTAATTCTGTCTGTCATTAAAGTTAACCTAAAGAACAGAGGGAACAGAGAAAATTACTAACTGAACTTGACTAAAGAACGCTTGTAGCTTTGATAAGGATTAATCTATATTTCATATTATAATGTACAGTGGCGGCCTTAAGCATCTGGGGGCCCGTTTCAATAACTAATATGGGGCCCTACATAAAACATAAACATAATAGAGCAGAAAAAGCAAGGATTCCTGTTGGTTTGCATCAATGGTATATTATTTTATTACATGCTCTTTCAGCTTCCTGAACAGGCAGCTTAACATAGAAATAATACAACCTTATTTGATTAAAACTATAAACAATTATATATCATGGAATAAGCCTCGCCCTTTCACGCAGGGTAACTTCACTTTTGGTAGACTGAATAAAGCTTTTCTTTTGTTGTCCGATATCTTTCGTTTTTCAGTTTCATTTCCTCTTAAAATTCCTTTTCTGCTCAAAATAACATTTTAACCTAACAGCAAAAAAGGCAAAGGTATAAATACATAAACTACCGATATTATACTTCAGATCGCTTAAGCCTTTTGCGGGAGTGGTAAACGTCACCATGGTAACCACGAGTTCCACCAATCAGAGACTCAATCTACCTTGAATGGTTTAGACATTATGGCTGAAAATCAATATCCTACGGAGAAAACGAATGGGATTTTGCTGGTCTGTTGGGGCCCCCCTTGGAGGGGGGGGCCGTTTCAATTGAAACGGGTGAAACATAGGTAAGGCCGCCCCTGATAATGTATGCAGTGGGGACTGTTTTATAACCTTATTCAATTTCTGTATGTACAGGTAAATATGACATTTATTATGGGTTTAATGAGGATTGTTTCAAGTTAAAAGTTTTTATATTTTTTTGAAGCCTAATGTTTAAAATTTTGGGGGAAATCATTTTCGAGACATCAGTAGCTATAATATTAGTGATACTGGCTTTCATTCATAAAAAGATGCCATTAAGATACAGCTGTAATACTTGAAAATAAATGGTGCCATTGAAGATAAGTCCGCCCCCCCCCCCCCCCCCCAAAAAAAAAGTTCAGGCTCAGGAATTTTTTTCACTTTAACCCCTGTATACAATATTATATATATATATATATATAATACAATGTTTTATATATTTGTAAACAATTAGGATGAAAGTAATTTTTAGCAGTTTATTTGTAAACAATACTCTTATTTTATTCTGTTTTTGTTAAGATGACATTTATCAATATTACAAGAAACGAGACGGAAACATAATAATGCATGGCCTCTGTGGGCCTTCTGTATATTTTTACAAAGTTATTATTATTTTCTTCCCTTTTTTTTCTGTTTGGTGCCTTTTTGTTTTTTGCAGATAAATCAGCAGTGCGATTTGAATCGAATCGTGAACTCAAGAATCGTTTTGAAATTGAATCGTTACCTCAAGAATCGTTTTTTGAATCGAATCGTTACCTCAAGAATCGTTTTGAATCAAATCGTTACCTCAAGAATCGTTTTGAATCGAATCGTGACCTCAAGAATCGTTTTTTGAATCGAATCGTTACCTCAAGAATCGTTTTGAATCGAATCATGACCTCAAGAATCGTTTTGAATCGAATCGTTACCTCAAGAATCGTTTTGAATCGAATCATGACCTCAAGAATCGTTTTGATTCGAATCGTTACCTCAAGAATCGTTTTGAATCGAATCGTGACCTCAAGAATCGTTTTTTGAATCGAATCGTGACCTCAAGAATCGTTTTGAATCGAATCGTGACCTCAAGAATCGTTTTGAATCAAGAATCGTTTTGAATCGAATCGTGACCTCAAGAATCGTTTTGAATCGAATCGTGAGGTACCAAAAGAGTCCCACCCCAGCACTTATAAATGTCAGACTCTCTTAGACCATGTTTCGAGCACCTCTCTCTGATCACATGACCAGGAACCGCTGCTTGTACATGACAGCTAATAGCGTTAACATGAATGAGGAATTCAGCCTCACTCCGCGGGTGTTTCTGAAAGGCTCGTAATGAATCGTGCGGGCGAATGGGATCATGATTATAATAATGAGCTTGCTTACACGGTTTGATCCGCTTAAAGCTCGTTACACTGGAGACCCTGTTTCCAACACAGAGCTGACGCACAGCGCTGGTGAGCACCGGGCCCGGCGGGGTCTCCGTCACAGAGGGTCCTTCATACTGACTGTAGGGTGTTTCACTCCAATACACGCACACTGTGTTCTGCTGCTCACAAACTGCTAGTGATCGGGTGTTCTTAGTGATTACAAAATCAACCACGTCAAAAGAGCCAACCCTCAAGTTCTCAGAGGTTTTAAATGTGTTGCTATGGTGTTCTAGTTGGTTGCTAGGGTGTTGCTATGTAGCTTTAAACAATTTCAGGGTGTTCTGGGTGGTTGCAAGGTGATGGCATACCAGTTTAAGTCAAAAGAGCCCACCCTCAAATTCTTAGAGGTTTTAAATGATGCAATATAGTTGCTAGGGTGTATTGGGTGGTTGCTAGGACATTGCCATGTAGCTTTTTATGATTTCTGGTAGGGATGGCCCGATACCATTTTTTTTTCAAACCGATACGAGTACGAGTATTTACATTTGTGTACTTGTCGATACCGAGTACGGATACCGATATTTCTACCGCAAAAGTAATAGGCTCCCAGAAAAGAAGACGACTATTTTAGAACACAGGTTAGAAGACTGTTTTTATTTTCTTCTCTGCTTGTTTTAACAAGTCTAAAAATAAATAAAAATTACTAAAATAATAAATGTATTAACACACAAACCACTGTTAATTTAACATAAAAGCAAGCAGGCTACTGCGTGCATGGTCTGGCATGACTGAAGTGCGCTCCCTTAAAAAATCCTAAAAGCTGACAGTTCATCGCGATCTCACACATCTCTGTTATTATCAATGAAGCTGACTGCACAATCAATCTTTCATAATATCCACACTTTGTTTGTTATAATTAGAGGATTTGCCAGCATACAGAATTCAGCACTGAACAAAAAAGTCCGTTTTGAGCGGTGAGGGGAGTCTATCTTAAATGCTTCTGATTGGCCATTGCGTTCCAGAAATCAACACATATGTCTGTGATTGGCTACATCGCTCAACGCTGTAACCATGTTATGAATAGAAACTCTGGCCTGTAAATCGTTTCTATTTTGTTGTAGTTGTTCTTGTTGCTTTTCTGCAAGAGATGAATAAAAATCTTTTAGTTTTTATGTTTTATTCATAGATATTTCTAGTTTGCGGGAGTCCCGCGAATCGTTTTATTCTCCCGTAACCCGCACACACAGAGTGAGTGCATTACCGCCCGCGCGCGCGCTCGGCCATCAGATCTATGATGCGGCTTCAGATGTTTAATTAGATTGCTGGTGTTAAACGATGTACTTTCTTTCCTCCTCTCGACACCTTAGCTGAACATAACTCACAGTCTGCCCTGTTGTCATCATCCCTTATCTTGAAATGAGCCCAAACCGCCGACATTATACTTTCCTATGCCTCAGTTCACCTCGACAAAGCACTCGCGGCGGCCAGTTTCGTTTTGCAAAATGTACGTGGTATCGGTGCGTGGTATCGGCGAATTTTTATGAGTACGAGTACGAGTATAATAGGACAGTATCGGCCCGATGCCAGTATCGGTATCGGGCCATCCCTAATTTCTGGGTGGTTGCTAGGTGACTGCATACTAGTCCAAGTCAAAAGGGCCCACGCACAAGCTCTCAGAGGTTTTAAATGTGTTGCTAGGGTGTTCTAGGTGGTTGCTAAGGTGTTGCTTGGCGTTTTCTAATAATTTTGGATTGTTCTGGGTGGTTTCTAGGAGACTGCATTCTAGTCCAAGTCAAAAGGGCCAATCCTCAAGTTCTCAGAGGGTTTAACGTGTTGCTATGCAGTTGCTAGGGTGTTCTAGATGGTTTCTAAGGTGTTGCTTTGTGGTTTCTAATGATTCTTCCGAAAATAGCCCACCCTCAAGTTCTCAGAGGTCTTAAATTTGTTGCTATGCAGTTGCTAGGGTGTTCTAGGTTGTTGCTAGGACACTGCTAGGTAGCTTTTAACAATTTCATGGTGTTCTGGGTGGTTACTAGGTGACTGCATACTAGTCCAAGTCAAAATACTGTGTTCTGGGTGGCTGCTAGGTGATAGTCCAAGTCAAAAAGCCCACCCTCAAGTTCTCAGGTTTTAAATGTTTTGCTATGCGTGTTCTAGGTGGTTGCTAGGGCGTTGCTAGGCACTTTCTAATGATTCTGGGTGGTTTCTAGGTGACGAAATACTAGTCCAAGTTAAAAAAGCCCAACCCTAAAGTTGTGAGAGGATTGAAGTGTGTGGCTAGGATGTTCTAGGTGGTTACTAGGGTGTTGCTAGGCGGTTTCAAAGTTGTTTGCCTTCACACAATGTAGATGTGTGTTCCACAGTTTAATATCGTCCTCTGATCACGTTTCTCTGATTTACTAATTAGCTGCTTAACCACATTACTGACCCAAGATCAGTCGTCACAGATGATGTAAATCAGTTTTTCATGACACACACTTCCTGTCGAGCCAGAGAATGGAAGACATTCCTATGTGTATTAATCAAGCGAGCCTTTGGCAGAGAATATATCACGACCATGATTGTGATTGTCATTCAAATGAGTCGGAAGCCATAGTTGATATTTCCAACAGTTTCATTTAACACACACACATAGAAAGGAGAAGTTGAGAGCATTGCATTGTGGGAAACCGTAGCAATATTAAATGGTAAATGGTAAATGGACTGCATTTATATAGCGCTTTCACAGACCCAATGGCCACCAAAGCGCTTTACAATTTGCCTCACATTCACCCATTCACTCACTCATTCATACACCGACGGGCGACGGTAGCCATGCAAGGCGCCATCCAGCTCGTCGGGAGCAGCTGGGGTTAGGTGTCTCACACACACACACACTGGGGTTAGGTGTCTTGCTCATGGACACCTCGACACTTGGTCAGGTGGAACCGAGGATTGAACCACCAACCTTCCGGTTTGTAGACAACCCACATGAACCACTGAGCCACTGCCGCCCAAAATAACATGTTTTGAATTTGAATGTGGGGTTTTCATAAGCTGTAATCCATAATCATCACAATTATAACAAATAAAGGCTTGAAATATCTCACTTTGCATGTAATGAGTCTATATAATATATTAGTTTCAGCTTTTAAGTTGAATTACTGAAATAAATGAACTTTTGCACGATATTCTGATTTTCGAGTTTCACCTTTAGAGCCGAATGCACTGTATTATGTCAATACAGATTCCATGCATTCAGAATATTTTACATACTATATAATGATTCTCAGTTGAGTGTGAATCAGACTCTCCAGCATGTTTTGGTGATGATGTGATAATGAATACGTCTGCAGTGCAAACGCGGGTTGTTATCAGACTCCCTGCTGGATGCCTCTTTATTTTTACGCACAGATGACAAAATCTCATCAGCACTAACGTCACGCGGCGTAAACAAACAGTGTGTCTGGCATCCAGTTTGACTCATATGTGCTGTCAGAATCTGATAAACGGACCGAAAGAGAATGAAAAAGGATGCTTTAGCTACGACTGTAGTGGTTTGTTGTTTTCTGGACCACATTGATTCGAGCTTTAAATAATTAAAGACACTGTTTCTCTCATGTTGTATTTATAGCAAAGCTGTGCTTCCTGTGAACAACCTGAATGACTCAACTGTGTCATTATTTATTTATTTATTTATTTATTGAGATTTAGTTCATGGTTGTTTAGTCCATGATCAGCGAAACCACAATAGCAGTCTTATGATGGGCGTTATTATTGAGTGTAAAACGTGGAGAGAGTTATACTCAAGTTTAAAGGTCAGCGGTTGAGATTTGTGGGACATTTTCATTGGATGACCAAAGGAAGATTTATAACTCATTTAATTTTCATGTCTTAAAGGTCTTTGGCAGTGTTATTGAAATTTTATTATAATTGTATTAATATTTTGAATATTTTTTCCCATCAATTGTTTATCATTCTTATTTATTATTTATTAAAATATTGCTATTTGTTTAATTTATTTTTATTTCAGTTTTAGTTTGTTCATTTCAATTTTTATTTATTTCCAGTTAATCATTTTAGAGCTTCAAAACAAACTTATTTCAGTTTTTTAGGCTGTTCTAAGGATTTAAGCCTGTTCAGAGTGGTTGCTAGATAATTTAATACTAGTCCAAGTCAAAAGAGCCAACACTCAAGTTCTCAGAGGTTTTAAATGTGTTGCTGTGCAGTCGCTAGGGTGTTCTTGGTGGTTGCTAGGGTGTTGCTAGGCAGTTTCTAAGGATTTTTGGCTGTTCAGAGTGGTTGCTAGGTAATTTAATACTAGTCCAAGTGAAAAGAGCCCACCCTCAAGTTCTCAGTGGTTTTAAATGTGTTGCTGTGCAGTCACTAGGGTGTTCTCGGTGTTGCTAGGCCGTTTCTAAGGATTTTAGGCTGTTCAGAGTGGTTGCTAGGTAATTTAATACTAGTCCAAGGTAAAAGAGCCCACCCTCAAGTTCTCAGAGGTTTTAAATGTGTTGTTGTGCAGTCGCTAGGACGTTCTCGTGGTTGCTAGGGTGTTTCTAGGCCGTTTCTAAGGATTTTAGGCTGTTCAGAGTGGTTGCTAGGTAATTTAATACTAGTCCAAGTCAAAAGAGCCCACCCTCAAGTTCTCAGAGGTTTTAAATGTGTTGCTGTGCAGTCGCTAGGGTGTTCTCGGTGGTTGCTAGGGTGTTGCTAGGCCGTTTCTAAGGATTTTAGGCTGTTCAGAGTGGTTGCTAGGTAATTTAATACTAGTCCAAGTCAAAAGAGCCCACCCTTAAGTTCTCAAAGGTTTTAAATGTGTTGCTGTGAAGTAGCTAGGGTGTTCTCGGAAGTTGCTAGGGTGTTGGTAGGCAGTTTCTAAGGATTTTAGGCTGTTCAGAGTGGTTGCTAGGTAATTTAATACTAGTCCAAGTCAGCAACTTCTCAGAGGTTTTAAATGTGTTGCTGTGCAGTCGCTAGAGTATTCTAGGTGGTTGCTAGGGCGTTGCTAGGCGTTTCCGGGTGGTAGCTAGGTGACTGCATACTACTCCAAGTTAAAAGAGCCCACCCTCAAGTTCTCAGAGGTTTTAAAAGTGTTGCTGTGCAGTTGCTAGGGTGTTCTAGGTAGTTGCTAGAGTGTTGCTAGGCGTTTTCGGGTGGTTGCTAGGTGACTGCATACTAGTCCAGGTCAAAAGAGCACCTGAGTAATCTGTGCCCGTCTCATTCGCTCTCTCCTGACAGGATGAGTGTATAAAACAGCATCACAGGTTTCAGTGACTCGTGAATCACAGGTCTTGTTAAACTGAATGAATGAAACTCACTGAAGCCGTTTCTGATCTTTCATTCTGACTCGGAGAACCGAAGAGTCTGACACTCCCTCCTGTATCTGAGCACAGCTGGGTGTCACATTTATGAATTGAGTAAATTAGATGTAATTTCATCCTCATTAGTGATGTTTGCCAAAGCAAGAATCACTTGAACCTCATGCTGAAAAGTGTAGTAGTTCATACAAAAATGAATCATTGTTCGAATCAAATTGAGTCTGATCTTTTAAGTGAATCGTTTGATTCGGTTCACAATGCAGTTCTTAGTGATTCACAATCGGACTGATCTGGTTCTCGAGCTCAGCGACCCAATCGTGATGTTTGGTCACTGGAGGAATATAATCAGTGAATAACGACTTACATTTTGGTACATTTTCCTCCGGTTAGTCCTTCAATCTGAAATCTTAGAAATATTCGCTATTACCATATAATTCCTGTGTAATCTGATTTATAATAAATTTTTACGAACTATCTAGCATCTTTGCAGCAATTGTTTATTTATTTAAAAAAAATTTAACTTTATTTTTATCTGTTATATTTATTTATTTTATTTTTATTATATATTTTATTTGTATTAAATATTTTATTTTTATTATATATTTCTTATTATATTTTTATTCTTTTATTTTCTAGTATTGTATTAATTTCAATTTTTTTTAATTTTTTTTTTTTTACGATAAATAGTTTTTCTTGCAGTCGACGGTGTGACAGATATACTCGAGTTGTCAGTCTTGCGTATTTTGTGCCGTGTCACTTGATAAGAGGAAGACGCCTGAAGGAAACGGCATGGGAACGGGTTACGCATCACTTCCTGTTGCTCAGCTGGGGAAAGTCAGCACATTTTATGAGGTCACTGTGACTATAAATAGTTCTCCTCAGCCGGGAGCAAAAATGCCTGCAAACCAAGCGTTCAGAAACTGCTGCACAAAGAGTGTCACTGTCACTCTCGATCTGTTCGTGTGGACCGTGTGTGTGTGTGTGTGTGTGTGTGTGGTTGCGTTGGGCGCAGGATTCCAGCGTCATAAGAGGACTGTAGTCTGCAGTCGTTGGTAATCCTCTGGTAGTGGCATCACATTCATGCCATCTGCCGTGTGTGTGTGTGTGTGTGTGTGTGTGTGGCGTCTCAGAGTGTTTGAGAAGTGACTTGTGTGTTTTTTTGCAGATTTAAAGTCATCATAAATGCAAAATTTACAATGCAATTTTCCCCCCCCGATGTAATATTGCAGTGTTTATTACGGTATAAATGATTTATCCGTGCACATCATTATTGTTTTAATAATCTTGAATGAGAATAAGTTCCTCTCGCAGCATCTCTTCTCTTCTCTGATGATGTGGGCGGGGCTATAACCTGTCACTCACATGAGATCAGCCAATAGCAAACCACAACCATCCAATCATATCCCCACAGACACAATCAAGCCCCGCCCAACTTCAATTTTGAGCATATAATTCTATATAAAAAGTATATTTTAATATTTTGTAAAAATATGAAGTGTGTATATATATATATATATATATATATATATATATATATATATATATATATATATAATATATATATATATATAATATTTTTAAAAATCTTGTAAAAAAATAATTCTATATAAAGTATATTTTAATATTTTGTAATTTTGTAAAAATATTAAGTGTGTATATATTATATATATATATGCATTATATTTTTACCAAATATTATAATATTATGCATATATATATATATACATAAAAAACATTCATTGTAGTCCATTCATTCTGACCGAAATTGTATACAATTTTAGTCTATTAAAATATTTTACTTGATAAGGATGATGGCAATTTGCAAAATTTTGAATATGGTTGTGAATATCAGTAAAATAATGTGCTATATAAACCAGTAAGAAGTCTCTCTTTGTTGGCAGTGTTTGACTACAGCTACCGGGACTATATTCTGTCGTGGTACGTCCCGCTGAGCCGAGATGAGGGCCAGCTGTACCAGATGCTGTCGGAGGACTTCTGGGAAATGACCAAACAGCTGCGCATGCGTCTCTCCGAGGTGGACGTGGTCAACCTGGTGTGCAACGACACGGTCAAGACCCTCCACACACACTTCTGCGACCTCAAAGCTGCTAACACACGGTGAGGCGCACAACACTCGACACACACACTACACTGAGGAAGGTGAACCGGCAGATTCTGTTCACTGGTTTGTTTTCAGCATGCATGATTATCTATTGCAAATCTCAAAATCATGAAACATTAGGGCAGGGAATTAACTCAGATTTCACTAATTAATTTACAAACTTGCAATTCAATTCCAATCTCGGTTCATTTGGAGATTTATATGTGTTATATTTATGTAAATAGGGTGAATTTAGGTTGTTTTCCCCAGTAATCTGTATAGATTTGAATTGCGCATTATAACAATAATGTTACAGTACTAACTTTTTAATGACATAATTATGTTTCTACTTCAATAATGTTTTTAAAATATAAACATAACTTGTTCATGATGGATTTACTCAAACATATATTAAATATTGACGGACAGGTTAAGTTAAAGTAACATGAATATGTAATATAGTGCATATTTGTATCAAAATGCTCTCCTCTAGAGTTATTTTTCCAGCTAACTATCGAGTTAATATTCATTGAAAGGCTTTTCTGAGAAAAAATAAGACGGTATTGTTTTATTGGCATCTTTCTGCTGTTGAAACGCTGATCAATGGATTACATGAGACCAGAGATGGGCATAAATACATGGAAATGTATTTAAAATACAAATACAAAATACTGTGTGGAAAAATGTATTTAAATACAAATACAAAATACTGTGTGGAAAAATGTATTTAAATACAAATACAGTATTTTGTATTTTGAAAATACACAAAATACATGTGAAATTGGCCATCCAGTGCAGGCATAGGTCACAATGAATAAAGAAACTACATAGGCCTAATTGCTGGCCATTACAAATAAACTTGTGCAAAATAGCAGCCATTTATATTCTTATTTCTGACCAGGTTACAATGTAGTCGATTACTTGTGGTGAACACTATTAAAAAATTCATACTGCATGTAAAACTGTGGGAACCTTTTCTGCTTTCTAGCAAAGAATATGACCCAAAATCTGACTTCACAGTAACAATATATATCATGGTTTCACAATTCTCAATATCAGTTTTAATACAACAGCAAAAACTGAATTTCAAACTCTGTTGAAGCTTTTTTTTTTTTTTTTTTCGGGTAGTCTAATGCTTTTTAAGTAGGGGTGTAACGATACCCTCATCTCACGATTCGATACATATCACGATACTGAACTCACGATACGATATTATTGAGATACTCCAAGACATATGATAAAAAGGTTAACAAAAAATTTACTGTTGATTAAAATACTAAATTTGATATTACATTGTGTGTGTAAATGAATAGGTTTGGACTCCCAAAGCACAGGACAATAGAGACACCAGAATAACAATATTCATGATTCTGAAGCTGAAAACTGAATTATTTAAGACGAATATGCTTGCACTCTTTCAATGACTAGATATGTATGTGGCCAAATAATGTAGGCCACATACTTTACTTTACAGTTAAAGGGATAGTTCACCCCAAAATGAAAATTCTGTGATGTAATGAGTAATTACTCGCCCTCATGTTGTTCCAGCCCAGTAAGACTTTTGTTCATCTTCGGAACACAAATGAAGACATTTTTGATTAAATCTGAGAGCTGGATCACTCCTCCATAGGCTTCTAAGGGATCGAAACTGGCCGGCCCAAAAGTTATTAAAGACATCGTTAAAATAGTCCAAGTGACTACAGTGGCTCAACCTTAAGTTTATCAAGCGACGAGAATACTTTCTGTGCGCAAAAAAACAAACAAAAATAACGACTTTATTCAACTATTCATTTCCTTCTCTGTTGGCCTGGAGATAGTTGTAGTGTAACAGCGCAAAGCTTCTGTGTTGTACGTCACACACACACACACACACACACACACATGACCAGCGTCGGCCAATAGTGAGCCTACGTGTGACGTACAACACAGAAGCGCTGCGCTGTTACACTACAACTATCTCCAGGCCAACAGAGAAGGAAATGAAGCCTATGGAGGAGTGATCCAGCTCTCAGATTCAATCAAAAATATCTTAATTTGTGTCCCGAAGATGAAAGAAAGTCTTACTGGGCTGGAACAACATGAGGGAGAGCTGACAGAGTTTTGGGGTGAACTAACCCTTTAACATCAGACATTTGGCATTATCAGGACCCACAAATATTACCTAATAATTGCATTATTATTATATTCAACACTATTTAGTAGTTAAATGTAGTACTGACACTAAAAATCTCACACAGTTTTTTTTTTGGGTAAATTATCCACGATACATATTGTTGCATTTTTGTATTGCGATATATTGTGACATGATATTGTTACACCCCTATTTTTTAAGTATATAATTTTATATTTATTTTATGTATATTTATTTTAGGTTCATTAAAATTATAAATGAGTCTGAACTAGTTGATGCACGAAACCAGCACCTGGATAAAGAGGTTGACTGGCAAAAAGTATTTTATGTATTTTGAAAATACAAAAATACTCATCTTAAATGTATTTAAATACAAATTACATTTGATTTTCCCCAAAGGCTTCAAAATAGAAAATACAAAATAGTATTTTGTATTTCAAATACGTATTTTAAATACATGTATCTGAAATACTGCCCATCCCTGCATGAGACATGATTGATTTCAGAAAGTTGTTCTGTATCTTTAAAACATTCCTTCTGATGTTCATCATGTTTATTTGCTGCTGTAACTAGTAGTGAAGAGGAAGAGATGATCAGTTAAAAAAAACACAGTTATTGCTTGAATTAATGGATAAAACTGACCGGATTTGAAAGCTGAGACTTTGTTTCATATCAAAAGCACAAAAAATGATTGTGATTATTGGATGCCAGGCGCTACAAATAATGTTTAGAGAAGTTTCGTTCAACTGAAAACAGCACAGACTAAAAGATGAAATCTTGAGATTTAACTGTCCATATTAGTTCATGAAAATCAAAGACAGAAAGAAATAATTTTCTGTACTTTATTTCAGGGTCCTTAAAAAGTCTTAATGTCTTAAATATAGTTTTCCGAATAAAAGGCCTTAAAAAGTCTTAAAATGTCTTAAATATAGTTTTCCGAATAAAAGGCCTTAAAAAGTCTTAAAATGTCTTAAATATAGTTTTCCGAATAAAAGGCCTTAAAAAGTCTGAAAATGTCTTAAATATAGTTTTCCGAATAAAAGGCCTTAAAAAAGTCTTAAAATGTCTAAAATACAGTTTTCCGAATAAAAGGCCTTAAAAAGTCTTAAAATGTCTTAAATATAGTTTTCTGAATAAAAGGCCTTAAAAAGTCTTAAAATGTCCTAAATATAGTTTTCCGAATAAAAGGCCTTAAAAAGTCTTAAAATGTCTCAAATATAGTTTTCTGAATAAAAGGCCTTAAAAAGTCTTAAAATGTCTTAAATATAGTTTTCTGAATAAAAGGCCTTAAAAAAAGTCTTAAAATGTCTAAAATACAGTTTTCCGAATAAAAGGCCTTAAAAAGTCTTAATGTCTTAAATGTAGTTTTCCGAATAAAAGGCCTTAAAAAAGTCTTAAAATGTCTTAAATAAAGATTTCCGAATAAAAGGCCTTAAAAAAGTCTTAAAATGTCCTAAATATAGTTTTCCGAATAAAAGGCCTTAAAAAGTCTTAAAATGTCTTAAATAAAGATTTCCTAATAAAAGTCCTTAAAGTCTTAAAATGTCTTAAATATAG
>JARWKJ010000011.1:42672952-42690452 GCA_029959095.1 Rhinichthys osculus | reverse complement strand
TTGATATAACAATTACACCAAAATCAAAGCTTAAATGTTTGTATACAACTCAGTTGCACATATAAGGTAGTTTTCATAAGCACTTGTCTTCATGGCAAATGTATTCAAACATATATATATAATTAACAGTAAATAAGCTCATTTCTAGTGTTTTTTATAGCTAACTAACAAACGGATGACTTTCCTGAGGTAAATGCTACATTAAGTGATATTTTTCACAAGCTAGTTTTATTGACATCTTTCCACGGTTGAGAGACTACATGAGACATGATACGGATTTCGATAAGTTGTACTGAAACTTTCAACTTACCTTCTGATATTAATGCATGTTTTTCGAGATATAATTTGCATTAAAGTGGTGCTACTGCGATCGAACGTCACATTTAAGAGCGCCAAAACGCCATTTATTGCTTGAATTTTGTGATAAAATTGACAGAATTTGAAAGATGACAATGTTTCATTTTAGAAGTAACAAACCACAGAGCTATTTGAATTTAAATGATGTTTAGTATAGGGGAAAAACTGCAGATCTGGCAACCCGGGCTTGAACTACGGGTGATTCATAGTGTCATAGAGCCTGCTTTAATGTATTTATATCAGTTTATTGTCGCATTAACTCGCCCGAAATTCAACACGAGATTTTTTTGATTGACAGGATATAATCGGCACTGATCATCGGCTGTTTTTAAACAATGTGATCGTGAAAATAATAGCTTTTATCTGTGCATCTCTACTTGTCAGTACATGACCTCGGATTCTTGGGTAGGATTCAGTCAGAATTTGCATAAAATCTTCAAAACATCACATATATAATTAAAACTGTAGGAGGAGTTCGTTAAAGTACGAGGCCTGAAAATGGCAAAAATCGGAGAGGAAGATCAAAATGGCTGACTTCCTGTTGTGTTTAGGGATACGCTCCAAGAGACTTTTTTGTAGGTATTGGGCAAATACATGCATGTACCGAATTTCGTACACGTACGTGAAACGTAGCGGGAGGCGCACTCCGTCGAACCTTTATAGGTGGCGCTATCGAGCCATTTTGCCCCGCCCAATTCTGAAACGCATATCAGATGTAAATTTTCGCCAGTTCTGACGCGTGTGCAAATTTTTGTGAGTTTTCGTGCATGTTTAGGCCCTCAAAAATGCGATTCATTTCGGAAAAGAATGATAATAATAATAATAATAAACAGAGCAATTCCAAGAGGGTCCTCATAATAATGAATGCAAGACAGATCTGCCATTTAATGTCCTGTGTGCTGTTAGCTTTCATTGTTTTATGACACCAGTTTATTACATTTCTGCATTTGGCAGACACTTTAATCAAAAGCGACATTTTTATCAGTTCATGCATTTCCTGGGAGTTGAACTCATGACCTTAGCATGGTTTGAGCTACAGGCATATTATATCATACCATATTACAAGATATTTCAATTGATGAATAATAGAAAGTCCAAAGGAACAGCGTTTATTTGCATAGGAATTATGATTAGCATCAATTATTTTGGAATGCAAGAAAGCGATATTTCTCACACACAGAATAGCTCGTGTCTGTCATAACTTTCCCCTGATGTGGTTTAATGAGGAAGATATTTCTAAAACACAAGTACAAGACTTTGATAAGGAGAGATGATTTGCTTTCATGGATGGAAATGAGATTTGGTTCACAGAACAAAAGCTTTCATTCACTGACCGTATCACAGCTTGAGAATTAGATTTGAGGAAAGTCTTGTTTCTGGCTCGAGCTTCAGTGTCTCGACTGATTGTCAGATGCTCTTGTGTAAGAACTCATGAAACATTACTGCAGTTTTTTTTTTTTTTACAAATCACAAAATTGATTCCAGGATCTTTTCTATAAGCACCAGATGTGTGATTGTAATTGCCTTTGATTTGCCATGAAATTACTAATTACATCTATTATTGGACTGGAGAGAGACTAAAGCTGATGTTTGAGAAATGATGAATTACTCCGGGATATTAAAGTGCCCCTATTATACTTCTGTTTTTAAATTTCCTTTCATGCGAGAATGTAAAAGGTAAATGTTAATGAGTTATTGTGTCCTGCAGGTGAAACTCGAGAAATTAGAATATCTTGCAAAAGTTCAGTAATTCAACTTAAAAGGGGAAACTAATATATTATATAGACTCATTACATGCAAAGTGAGATATTTCAAGCCTTTATTTGTTATAATTTTGATGATTATGGATTACAGTTTATGAAAACCCCAAAGTCAAAATTAGAATATTGTGAAAAGGTTTTCATAAGCTGTAATCCATAATCATCACAATTATAACAAATAAAGGCTTGAAATATCTCACTTTGCATGTAATGAGTCTATATAATATATTAGTTTCAGCTTTTAAGTTCAATTACTGAAATAAATGAACTTTTGCACCATATTCTAATTTCACCTGTAAAAGAAAGAAGTGATTCTGAACTGAAACGAGTCGTCAGTAATTCAGTCTCACTTCCTGTTTAGGTTTGTAACTAATTTGCATAATGCCAGCCTTTGGTCTTGATTGGCTGAACAGCGTCTCTTAGCCCCGCCCTCAAACACTGTAGTGTCTCTGAAGCCCCAGCGACACAAAGCGACACGATCCCATTCAATTCAATGGCGACGCGACCTACATGTGTTCTTGTTTATGAGTTTAAACCTAAATTGAAATCTTATTTTTTTACTTTGGCTTTTTAACCCTTTGTATGTTAAATTTGCTGATTTTATTTTCCATTGTTTCCTTTTATTGTTTTATCTTATTTGTACAGCACTATGGTTCAACTGTTGTGTTTATCGGTGGTTAATAAACAAATAAAAAATACAAAAGAAGCAGTTTCACTCGGATATACAGTACGTCTCAAATCAATAGGGAAGAAAAGACGAGCACAACTTCCGTTTCATGACAACTTTTTAAGATCAGTGTCTTTAAAAACAGCAGTTTCTGTCCGGATGCTTCAGGACGCAGCTGCTAGATAACCTGTGTGTTCCTGTGGTTACACTGGGGGAAGTGTTCACATCTGCGCTCTCAGACTGGCAGGCTTATTCAGGGCGAGACCTTGATCATATACGCATTATCATTAGCTATTTCACTACTTCTTTCTAAGGCACTGAAACCTCAATAAAAGGCTGATGTGAAGCTTTTCATTGGCAGAAACTTGCAATAGTGCAATGCTTTAAGCAAATACTGCAAGTCCAATATATATTACAATTCAAGTTCAAATTTATTTGTATAGCACATTTAAAAACAACCACAGTTGACCAAAGTGCTTAACAGTGTCAGGATACTATGGAAGCTTGTTTAAAAAGGTAATTGCGACTTTTTATCTCACAATTGCGAGTTTACATCAATTGCGAGATATAAAGTCAGAATTGCGCGATATAAAGTCAGAATTGCGAGATATAAACTATTCTGAGGGGGAAAAAGTTAGTCTTTTTTTTCCCTTAGAATTGGCCTGATAACTCGTAATTGCGAGTTTATATCTCACAATTCTGAGAAAAGATGTCAGAATTTCGAGATATAAACTCGCAATTATGTGTTATAAAGTCAGAATTGTGAGATAAAAAGTCTCAATTCTGTCTTTTTTTTCTCACAATTGCGACTTTATTTCTCAGAATTGCGACTTTATATCTCGCAATTGCGACTTTATTTCTTATAATTGCGACTTTATATCTCGCAATTGCGACTTTATTTTTCAGAATTGCGACTTTATATCTCGCAATTGCGACTTTATTTCTCAGAATTGCAACTTTATATCTTGCAATTGCGACTTTATTTTTCAGATTTGCGACTTTATATCTCGCAATTGCGACTTTATTTTTCAGAATTGCGACTTTATATCTCGCAATTGCGACTTTATTTTTCAGAATTGCGACTTTATATCTCGCAATTGCGACTTTATTTCTCAGAATTGTGACTTTATATCTCGCAATTGCGACTATTTCTCAGAATTGCGACTTTATATCTCGCAATTGCGACTTTATTTCTCAGAATGGCAACTTTATATCTCGCAATTGCGACTTTATTTCTCAGAATTGCGACTTTATATCTCACAATTGCATCTTTAGTTCTCAGAATTGCGACTATATCTCGCAATTGCGACTATTTCTCAGAATTGCGACTTTATATCTCGCAATTGCGACTATTTTTCAGAATTGCGACTTTATATCTCGCAATTGCGACTTTATTTCTCAGAATTGCGACTATATATCTCGCAATTGCGACTTTATTTCTCAGAATTGCGACTTTATATCTCACAACTGCGACTTTATTTCTCAGAATTGTGACTTTATATCTCGCAATTGCGACTATTTTTCAGAATTGCGACTTTATATCTCGCAATTGCGACTTTATTTCTCAGAATTGCGACTATATATCTCGCAATTGCGACTTTATTTCTCAGAATTGCGACTTTATATCTCACAACTGCGACTTTATTTCTCAGAATTGTGACTTTATATCTCGCAATTGCGACTTTATTTCTCAGAATTGCGACTATTTCTCAGAATTGCGACTTCATATCTCGATTGTGAGATAAAAAGTCACAATTATTTATTTTATTTTTTTCATTCAGTGGCGGAAACAAGCTTCCATAGGATACACAAACAAATAATAAAAATAAAATAAAAACACAGTAGAGAATGTCACAGTATCAAAACTCAACTCAAAATTAAATCTAAGGAATACAGGCAAGTAATACAAGGAATAAAACTTGGAAGAGCCAAGACATTTCATTATATAACTCAGATTGTATTCGTCTGACAGAAAAATGTCATACACACCTAGGATGAGTTGAGGGCGAGTAAATCATGGGCAAATTTAAATTTTTGGGCAAACTATCCCTTTAAGACAGCTGCCGGCTCAACACCATTCTCTGTTTGTCTCTGCAGTGCTGAAGCCGCTGGTGGACGTGTTGAGCGACCCGGACTACATTAACCGCATGCTGCTCGCTCAGTTAGAGCACCGAGAGCAGGTGAACGAGCATCACAAGAAAGCGTACACCTACGCGCCGTCCTACGAGGAGTTCATCAAACTCATCAGCAGCAGCTCCGACATACAGTTCCTCAAACAGCTCAGGTACCGAACATCACTCCGCCTTCTCTGTCCTTCTCCGTGTGTTTAGTGCTGGGACTCGCAGGGTAGAAACCTCAGTTTGTTTTCATGCCAATAGTTCAAAAGATAACATCCATAACATGTTTTAGAAAAAAAGGTCTGAAAATGTTTTAAATATATATATATATATTTTTTTTTTCACTATTTGCGATGTGGCAGCGAGCTATAACGCACATGCGTGTTCTTTTTATGTGATTATTGAGGCATATAAAAATATGCCAAACTTCCCTTACTTCTTCTGAATAGGATGCCTACTTCATAAATTGTATGAAAATTGTGGAAATAATGGTTCAGATCACTCAAAACACATATGGAAATGGAGGCGCCCTTATATGGGCAGTAATGGAGTCTGCAGAATCTCACTGAAAGCTAATTTTTTGAGATATCAACCTAAAATTTGAAACACAACTTGTTCAGAGGTTTGATTTTCTTGCAGTTTTATAGTCCACCTAAGGGGTTTTGAAAAAATATATTTTATATAAATTTTTAGATTTTACATGTTCATAAACTCAAACTTCTATAACCTTTTTTTTCTGTTTCACTTTCTTAATCTATTTAACTTCTTCACAAATCTGTCAAATGTCTTCTTTAAAACAAGATCAATCTTACATCTATATATTCCAAAGCATTCTTGAATTACAACTATTTAAGTTCGGATTGTGCATTTTCATGTTCATTCAAAAAGGGGGCGCGACACTTAAGAGGTTAAACTCACGACCATAGTTGTCTAACGATGCTTTCAGAAAACACAGTCCAGAGCGTTACTGACAGACTGGGACGAGAGGAGCCGCAACAGTGGAGAATATGAGGAGAATAATCAACATTCAAGCAGGAAAACCTGTTCTAGTAGAGCCTGAAACAACACTTTACCTCTTTAATGTTATTGTGTTTTTTGATGGCTCCAGTCAGAGATATATCGGGTGACTCACTAAAGCTGTCTGGGTTTTGGCCATTTCGCCACATCCAAACTAATTTACTTCAGTATAAAAATAGTCCTGTTGGAAAGCAATTTCTGTTACCTTCACCTCAGACAAATCACTCTTTAAATAGGTGAACTGGAAGTGTGCGCTGTTGTCGTATTGGAGAAGACGTTTGTCATGTGAGGTTTGTTCCGCTCTGGATGACTTATCTGGAGTCGGGAGACGGTGGCATTTAAAGGCTCGGAGAAACTTGCATCGATCCTCAGGCGTAGAGGACGATGATGGATCGGGAAGCGACAGGCGGGAACACAAATAAAACCATTGTAGTGTTTTCTTGATGTGTTCAGGGTTTGATTGTGCTGGTTTTTACTACAGGTGAAACTCGAAAAATCAGAATATCGTGCAAAAGTTCAGTAATTCAACTTAAAAGCTGAAACTAATATATTATATAGACTCATTACATGCAAAGTGAGATATTTCAAGCCTTTATTTGTTATAATTTTGATGATTATGGATTACAGCTTATGAAAACCCCAAAGTCAAAATTAAGAATATTGTGAAAAGGTTTTCATATCTGTAATCCATAATCATCACAATTATAACAAATAAAGGCTTGAAATATCTCACTTTGCATGTAATGAGTCTATATAATATATTAGTTTCAGCTTGTGTTCTGTTCGATTTCTGTGTAAGTTACTCCCCTTATGGACCGGGTCAAATTGACCCTAATTGGATTCAATACAATTCCTCAAAAATCACACTATGAAAAACAACAAAGATTTAGATACAAACTGTAAACTTTTAATATCAACATTTGTCAAACATTACAAAAACATTATATCTGAAAATATGATTTATGAAAATGTTTTTAAAACAGTTTTGTTTTGACAAAATTGGAAAATAAACAGTATACTGATTTTTTTGCATATATATATATATATATATTATTTTTACATTTTATGCTTTGAACATCGTAACTGAACAAAAAAAAATTGCTGTATAATGAAAATTTTTCATTTTCCTAAGTTAACTTTCCCTAGTTTCCTAAGACCTATTTTCCTAGTTTCATTATTCACTCACTGGGAAGTGAGAAACCAAACATAACAAAAACATACATCAAATAAATGTTTTTTATTTATTTTTTGGCTCTGTGAAGCTGCCTTTGAAAATCCTACATAAGTTTTGGTTAAAAGCTAGGTATTTTAGATATTTTGAATATTGAAATGAGAGCTTATTTTACTATCTGTGTCTGACAAAGATTTTCATCTGTAATTTGCAAATAATTCTGAACACTGTAATTTTAGCTTTTTCAAGTGTGTTTGGTTAGGGTTAGAGCACTTTTAGATGCACTTGCACTTTAGAACTGGAGTTGAAGTGCCCTGACATACAGAAAATAAATGTTTTTATTTTGTGTCTGTACAGTTGCTTTTGAATGGCTGCCTATGAGGGTCAAATTGACCCGCGAACATCACAAACGTAACAGTAATTTTGTTTGTATATGTCAAAACACATCAGCATGTTGAAACTTTGCATGCATGTTCATGATGATAAATGAGAAAAAGTCACAAAATATCAAGAAAAAAAACAAAGGTTAACCAGTATTTCCAACAACTTGAAAATCGAAACGGGTCAAATTGACCCGCAACATAACACAAGGGTTAAGTTGAATTACTGAAATAAATGAACTTTTGCACCATATTCTAATTTTTCGAGTTTCACCTGTAGTGTGAATATTGTTCCTCTGAGGAATTGAGATATTGTTGTTCAGTGGAAATTTTACTCTGCAGACAGTCTGAATTTTCTTCATATTTGTTTTGTTATTATGTAATTTAAGGCGTTTTTGTTAATCCGTTTATCATGTTTGTTACTCAACTGTGAACGCTTATAACTAGATTAGGAGCTGATAAATGCAGTGTTATTTCAGTATTATTGATATAATAATATTATAGTATTTGTTAATGTTTTGAATAATATTTTATGTTTATATTTCGCTTTGATTTTAGTTTGTTTTAGTCATTTTGTTATGTGCTTTTGTTATTTCTTTATAGCTTCGACTTTTAAGTTTTAGTCATTTTAGTATGTAAACAAACTTATTCATATCAATTAGTTGTCAAGTTTTTCGTCTTATATTTATATATTATTTTATTTCAGCTTATTTTTACTGACCAAAAACAACTTTTATTAGTTTTAGTATCAATAACAACACTGAATTTATGCATGTAAAATCAAAATATGCATGAATAATCATCTTCCATAATTGTTTGTATAATAAGTTTATGGTGTTGCTTTATGGCGTTCACCAGTTTTACCAGTCAAGCATCACTATTGCTCATTACTTACTGTAAGTACTATTGATCACACTTTTTTTTTATTTTATTTAACGCTCTGTTTAGTTCCTGTCTCTATGAAGCCCCTCCTTCTGAAAAGCACACTGTGCTCTGATTGGTCGGCTGGATCAGTGTGCTGTGATTGGTCGAGCGCTTCGAGTGTGTTTGGGAAAGTCCCGCCCCTTCCCATAACCACCAGTTTAACACACTACTAACTAACTCAACCAGGCCCCGCCCCTTTATTCTGCGCATGAATTATTATAATGAGGAATATTGTGGCGTGTTCGTTCCCGGAAGACGCATCGAGCTCGAGCTCAGCTGATGATGTTAACGCACTATGGTTTAGCTCACGCTGTATTGGGATATAACTACGCTTTCAGAAATAACAGGGTTGACAATACTTCACTTGTCACAGTCATTATGTTAACGAGGGACACAAAAGGCTGTTAATCCGTTTATCATGTTTGTTACTCAACCATAAAAGCTTATAACTAGATTAGGAGCTGATTAAAGCAGTGTTATTGATATAATATTATAGTATTTGTTAATATTTTGAATAATCAGTTCAGTTTTCACTTTAATTTTAGTTTGTTTTAGTCATTTTGGTGCTTGTAAAATCTAGCTTCATTTTAGTATATAAACAAACTAGGGCTGTCAAAATAACGCGTTAATTTCGATTAATTAATCTGAGAAGAAATAACGCGTTAAAAAAAATAACGCAGATTAATCCATTCCGTTTTGACCTTTGCGGAGCCGTAGCCACCATTCGTGTAAAAAGGAGGGAGACAAGAACGCGCTGCTTGGATCATTTACTTATAACAAACGGAGTTCGTCAACTCTAAAGTACCACATCAATGCAAAGCATCCAGGAGTGTGTGCATGAGTCGGTGAGTGTGTCTGAGAGAAAGTGCGCTTGTGTGTGTGTGTGTGTGTGTAACTTTTCACGCGCTCTCACGTCACACAACCATTTTCTCACGCACAGAAAAATCGCGCACCAAAGAGAGGACACGGAAACAGACAAGACAGACGTTATTATGATATTAAAAAAATCTCAGCTCTCAGATTCTGTCAATTTTATTACGAAAATCAAACCATAAATACCGTTGGCGCTTGTAAATGTGACATGACAGATTCCTATAGCGGCACGTGAACCGATCATCTCTAGCTAATAGTAAATAAACACGAATAAGCAATGTTGAAAGATACAGTAGGTCAGCCTAAAACTTGCCGAAATGTATATTCCTCGATCAATCAGTGTTTTTCAACCGTGAAAAGAGGTCAATAAAACAGCTGGAGAACAATTATATCACATAACATTTAGCCTAAGTTACCTCAGGAAAGCCATTTTATGACCATATGATAGCACGTTATAGTTGGCTATAAAAAAAGAGCTATATAGAGTGTTTTTCTAAATGTATGTAGCCTACTACTATATTACATATGTATTATATTTTTACTTATATCAAAGTTGTTATTTGTAATAAACACGCATTATATTTAATTTGAGCTATTTTTAACCTTAAATACTACCAGCTGATATGGCTCTCTGTATTTTTACAGCATTGGTGAGATTTTTTTTTTATTGAGAAAAATGAATGCCTATCTTGTGTACCTAATATTTATCCAAATGAGTCAATATTGCATCAAATCACAAGAATTAAATTAAATTGAAATCGTGAAATTTGTGTCAAGCAATAATAATAAAAACGTAGCTTACCAGAAATTGTACCATGTAAACATTGTAAGATTTGTGTATGCGATTAATTTAGATTAATTAATTACAGAGTATGTAATTTATTAGATTAAAATTTTTAATCGATTGACAGCCCTAAAACAAACGTATTTATATCAATTAGTTGTCAAGTTTTTCCATCTTATATGTATATATTATTTTATTTCAGCTTAATTTCAATGACCGAAAACGACTTTTATTCGTTTTAGCATCAATAACAACACTGAATAAATGCATACATTTCACAAAAATCGCAATATGCATGAATATAATCATCTTACATAATTGTTTTTATAATAAGTTTCGATAACCGCCATTTTCAACACACTACTAACCGACTCAACCAGGCCCCGCCCCTTTATTCTGCATATTAATTATTTAAATGAGAAACTTGTTTTGGAGAATGACCCTTAATATCTTAATCTGCTTGTGAGAATGTTTGTGAATAACTCCTATTATTATTATTATTATTAAAACACATGATATCTGTACTACTGTCAGCCAGAAGCTGGTAGTCTGTCTGTCGACTCTACACTTTATCTGAGACCTTTGTTTAAATGATGACTATAAGCCTCTTTGATTTTCAGTTGCATTGACGTGAGGTCTAAAACTGGGCATCTTATCAGCCGAAGAGGGTGTTTCTGTAAATGTGCTCGTGCTCAAAGGGTTAAACAGTCTTTGTGTGAAAGCTGAAAGGCAGAGAGAGCATGTTTTGTTCAGCTTCTATAATTCGAGCATCTCGTTTCTCACCAGAACAGAGCGTGAGGTTGTTGATGAGGTTGTTGCCGGGTGACGTGTTGTTTAGCACGGGTGTCGGGTTACATTCAAGCTATTTTAAGGCAAAGTGTTAGAAGACATTATTTTTACAGAAAAAAGTTTAAATATGTCATTTTGATTATCAGAGATGAGTTTATTGACTGCAGGGGGACTTAAAGGTTTAATGTTTTGATAAGTGTTTGTAATAAAATAAAAAGTGCAGAGTGATTTCCCAGAGTCGGTTACAGTGAAAATATCACTTGAAACTCGTAAAAGAGCGGATTCAGTGCTGTGCAAAGCTTTAAAACCAGATTGGAAAGTTTCGTGGAGAGAATTTACTGATAAGTATGATTGTAGTTGAATCAATACAACTCTCTCAAGGATCTTCGAAATGTAAGTTAAGTTAGGAATAGGACGGAAGTTACAAAGAGAGGAGGGATCGAGAGTTATTTTTGAGATATGGCGTCGCCACGGCAACTTTCAGACTGTTTGGGAAGGAGCCAGTCGACAGGCATTTGTTAATTACATTTACATTTACATTTATTCATTTAGCTGACGCTTTTATCCAAAGCGACTTACAATTGCTATATATGTCAGAGGTCGCACGCCTCTGGAGCAACTAGGGGTTAAGTGTCTTGCTCAGGGACACATTGGTGTCTCACAGTGGATTCGAACCCGGGTCTCTCACACCAAAGGCATGTGTCTTATCCACTGCGCCATCACCACCCCAGGTAATTAATAGTAACAGGCCAGGACCAACTGTGGCCAATATGATTTGTCTCAAGAAAAGAGGTGGAATGATATCCTGAGGACAGATAGTAGGTTTTACATAACCAACAATTTCGTTGCATGTGTCTAGGTCAATCAGCTCAGACTCAGACCAGGTGGATGGACAGAGTAGAGGATCATGCGTATATACAGAGTTAGTCAAATCAGATCTTAACCCTCTGGGGAGGGTTGTACCGCACAAAATGGCATACTTTTACAAATGTGTAAATATCTTAAAAACTATTAATGATAGAGAGGTGAGGTCTTTTTTACCGTCTTCCTCAGATTCCGCTGAAAACAGTGATAATGCACCCGGCTTGTAAATATACACACTTCCTTAATTATAATTTTATAAATATTTTTCTTACCCAATCAGAGGAAGGTTACCATGATGTATCTAGCAAATCAGAGGACTCTGTAGCCTTGCAAGGGGTGATACTATATAGTTAGGGATATGAGAGAAGGGGAGAGAGCGAACGGAGGCTTACGGAGCGGATTATCAGAGAAATATGAGAGACATAACAATTATTATAATATATATATACATACAATTATATCATTATTTATTGTTTTAGCACTTTTATGATGGCAAGCAGTAAAGATTTACGGTGGAACAAGCTCTGGAACAATTACCGGAGAGTGACAAGGAGAAAGCATTCCTAAGAAAAACGCCTAGGACTATTTGTAAATAAAGTTACATTTTTATTGTTCTTTACACATTTTATTGAACAATTACACATGTCTGTCAAGCAAAGGCTTTGACAAATATATTTTTTGTTCAAAAACTGTTCACTATTGTTGTGTGATGTGCGATTTTCAGAAATAAATGACAAAAATCTCATTTCCGTTTTTGAAATTCTCTAGTTTATTGTAAATTTTTCACTCATACTTCCTTTATAAACACATCACATGCATGCTTATGTTAGCTTAGGGTCTTCTGAATCCATAGATACCAAACACATAGTGTTCCATCTCCATTACATATGGTTTATAATCCCAAATGTTAAATATTGTGAATATTGTGACGTGTTCGTTCCCGGAAGAAACTCAAGACTACAATGGAGGCGTTTCAGGAGTTCAGAAACACTGACACTGATATAGAGGAGAACTGGAGCGTTTTCATGATCAAACACCAACATTACACACTGAAGAGAGTCACTTTGCTCTGGTTTTGTGTTCCTGCAGGTATCAGATAGTTGTGGAGATCATTCAGGCGACCACAATCAGCAGTATCCCACAACTGAAGAGACAGAGAGGTAAGATTACCTTCAAACTCATCAGCCAATCATAGCACTCCTTATTTAGGGGTTCATATGTGACCCTGGCCCACTAAACCAGTCAGGAGTCGCACGGGTGTATTTGTGGCAATAGCCAACAATACACTGTATGGGTCAAAAATATCGATTTTATCTCCATGCCAAAAATCATTAGGATATTAAGTAATGATCATGATCCATGAAGATATTTTGTACATTTCCTACCGTAAATATATATAAAAAATATTTTTGTGAGTGAATGCAGCACAATCATGAACATAAATGCACAACTTTAACAGCGATTTTCTCAATGTTTAGATTTTTTTTGCACGTTCAGATTCCAGATCTTCAATAGTCATTTCTCTGCCAAATATTGTCCTTACAAACCATACATCAATGCTAAGCTTATTTATTCAGCTTTTTAGGATGTATAAATCTCAATTTAAAAAAAATGAGGTAACACTATACTTGAAGGGGTGTGCATAAGACTGACATGACAACTTCATAATCATGACAAGACACATGTCATGAATATGAAGGAGGGTTTATGCATATTTATGACAACTGTCATTAAGTGTCATTCGCTCAATTATGACATTTTTAATGCAAATATGACATTTTTTGAGATGTCTTTGTTATGACACCTTGACATAAACCAATACATCATAACCTGTCAGTGTCTTTGTCATGACAACTTGACATTACCAAGACACCATAACCGTCATAAATATGTCATAAACATTACATAGCAGATTAATTAGCTTTATGGATTAACATTACATTAAACTGTCAGGTGGTTGGTGTTGACATTGGCTGTCATAAGGCCATTATAACATTTTAATGACAAATTCAATGTGTAGCACTGTAGTTGAGGTCAAGAACAATATTCATGACACTGTTATAATGGCCTTATGACAGCCAATGTCAAAACCAACAACATGACAGTTTAATGTAATGTCAACCCATAAAGCTAAGTGTTTGATCATTAATCTGCTATGTCATGTTTATGACATATTTATGACAATTTATGTTGTCTTGATAATGTCAAGTTGTCATAACCAAGACATCTCAAACAATGTCATATTTGCATTCAAAATGTCATAATTGAGCGAATGACACTTAATGACATTTGTCATAAACATGCATAAACCCTCCTTCATATTCATGACATGATTATGAAGGTGTCATGTCAGTCTTATGCACACCCCTTCAAGTAAAGTGTTTCCAAAAATGACCCTTGTGACTGTCATGACAACTTGACATTACCAAGACACCACAACCTGTCATAAACATTACATAGCAGATTAATTAGCTTTATGGGTTAACATTACATTAAACTGTCAGGTGGTTGGTTTTGACAAGGCCATTATAACATTTTAATGACAAATTCAATGTGTAGCACTGTAGTTGAGGTCAAGAAAAATATTCATGACACAGTTATAATGCCCTTATGACAGCCAATGTCAAAACCAACCACATGACAGTTTAATGTAATGTTAACCCATAAAGCTAAGTGGTTTCTTAAGTTTGATCATTAATCTGCTATGTCATGTTTATGACATATTTATGACAGGTTATGATGTATTGGTTTATGTCAAGGTGTCATAACAAAAACATCTCAAACAATGTCATATTTGCATTCAAAATGTCACAATTGAGCGAATGACACTTAATGACAGTTGTCATAAACATGCATAAACCCTCCTTCATATTCATGACATGTGTCCTGTCATGCTTATGAAGGTATCATGTCAGTCTTATGTACACCCCTTCAAGTAAAGTATTTCCAAAAATGACCCTTGTGACTGGTTCTGTGCTCCAGGGTCAGATTTCTTCGTCTGTCTACATCTGAGTCTAATGATGAACTTGAAAGGGTCGGCTTCGTTCTCTAATCGCCCCTAATGATGAGTCTAATGGTCATGAGAGCATCTGAGAATCAAATCTGCCATCAGTCAAGGCAAGCTCTACATCAGAGATGTAATAAAGCCATGCAATAACCCGGCTTATTTGCTCGTGAGCTGTTATGCAGCTCTGTGATTGGCCGACGGGTAATCCAGACGGCGATGGCATTTACCCGTAAAACACATCAGAAATTACACTCTTCAAATGTGCTTTGGTAAATGCTTCTGAATGATTCATTCTCAAACTTTGGATTAAAAGAGCGTAAAATAAGTCAATTTAAGGGTTTCTAATGAAGGGTCTGTGAAAGGTGGAGCTAAACTGGCTAAACCTTTTGAAAGTTTGTTTGTCTATCTCAGGAGATCAAATTCAATATTTATAATATTTTTTATAATGGAAAAAAAGGGCAGCCGGATTGCAGATTTAGTCTCTTTATGTTTGAAATACAGATATTTTTTTTTAGCAATAAACATTAAATGAATATATACAATTTTTGTGCAATTTTTTGCAATTAAATGAATTTATATAGTCTGATTTTGCCTAAATTAAGCCGTTTTAAAGTTTTTACATTTCTCCCTACACTTTTATGGAATGATCCGTTATGTTTAATAAGGAAATGATTGTATTTATTTGATTTTGTTAAAAAAAAATTCTAAAAGTTTTCTTTCTCCTCTTCATTCTTCTAATATGAGCCTTTTTTTAGCACTTTTTTGCCATTGAAATTAATACAATTTGAGGCTGATTTTGTCTGAATTAAACAGTTTGAATTGAATGTTTATTTATTTTTGTCCTAAAATTTTATGCAATGTTCCATTATGTTACTAAGGAAACATAACAATGAAAAAAATACAGAAAAAGCATAAAAATAACATTAAAATGTATTAACTTTTAGTTTTCTTCATTCTTCTAGTGTTAAATGTTTGCCATTTAATAATAAAAACAATATAAAAAAAAGTAATATTAAAAAATAATTTTGCCTAAGTTAAGCCGTTTTAGAGTTTTTAATTGTAGTTTTTGAATGTTTAAACATTAATTTATTATTGAAAAGTATTTTAAATCAATTATTTGGGTAATTGATTGCTTCTTTTTTAAGTTTCCTTCTTAGTTTCCAATGCCTGTAAACATGAATCTCTTCTGCTTTACATTTTGATTGATTGATTTTCAGTGGAAGGTTTTAACAATGTTAGGTTTGTTCAGGCGTTGGTCTGGTGCAAAACAAGCCTGTTTAAACGAGTCCAGTGGTGTGTGTGTGTGTGTGTGGCTTGTTTCTGCACTTGATCTTGGTGTGTGTAAGCGACATGAAGCAGAAGGAAATGAAACCGGTCCTGGAGCTTTTCATCATAATCTCCTCCAGTCATCAGAGCCGGTTTCTCTCGCATAGACAATTGCATGTCTGACAACATCTCTCTCTCTCTCTCTCTCTCTCTCTCTCTCTCTCTCTCTCTCCCTGCAGACAGTAAAGGGAAAGAAGCCGCTGCGCTGAAGGCCGACCTGTTACGTGCCAGGAACATGAAGCGCTACATTAACCAGCTCACGGTGGCCAAGAAGCAGTGTGAGAAGCGGATCCGGCTCCTCGGGGGCCCGAACTACGAGCAGCAGGAGGACGGGGCCCCGGACGAAGGGGACGGCCCCCAGAGCCAGCGGGTACGGGACCGGGTCACACTCGCACCCTGCTTTAATAGTCATCGAATCATTTCCTTCATCCTTTAGTTGCCATGATTACATTTATCAAGGCATTGTAAATGTGAGTGTGTGTGTGTGTGTGTCAGGGCTTCGTTTAAAGTCCCCCTGTAGTTGATCATTTTATCCCTTAAAACTCATCTTCGTTTTTTTTTCTTCCTTAAAAATATGCTTTAATATGTCTTCATGCTTTAAAATATCTTGAATGTAACTCGACACCCTTGCCTCATTTAGTATGCGCGGTTCTATGAATATGCAGATGAGCCCCGCCTCCACTCACTCCCTCAGCTCAGAGATCCACTGGTTGACGATCACACGTTGATCTGATTGGTTACAAGGTCGTTTGTGACGTCAGAAACATCAGCGATTTCAAACCGTGTTTTTGAGACTGTCTTTGGTTCACTGCAGTTTTAAGCAGAAAATACTCAGCAATGCTGTCGACTTATGAACTTACACATGGTTTATGCGTATTAAAAACACCACATAGACATATAAACAACATTAAAAGTATAACAGAAAAAAATTCTTACGCTTCAGAAAGAAAGCAATGGCCCTAAAATATAAAATGCTCCAAAAGTGTAAAAACCCTTTTGTGTGTGTAAGAGAGAGAGTGTGTGTGTGTGGCCTGGTAAACCCTACGTTATGGGGACAAAATGTCCCCACAAGGATGTGTGTGAGAGAGAGTGTGTGTGTGAGAGAGAGTGTGTGTGAGAGAGAGTGTGTGTGAGAGAGAGTGTGTGTGTGTGAGAGTGAGAGTGTGTGTGAGAGTGTGTGTGAGAGTGTGTGAGAGTGTGTGAGAGTGTGTGAGAGTGTGTGTGAGAGTGTGTGTGAGAGTGTGTGTGAGAGTGTGTGTGAGAGTGTGTGTGAGAGTGTGTGTGTGTGAGAGTGTGTGTGTGAGAGTGTGTTTGTGAGAGTGAGAGTGTGTGTGTGAATGTGTGTGTGTGAGTGTGTGAGAGTGTGTGTGAGAGTGTGTGTGAGAGTGTGTGTGAGAGTGTGTGAGAGTGTGTGTGAGAGTGTGTGTGAGAGTGTGTGTGAGAGTGTGTGTGAGTGTGCGTGTG
>JARWKJ010000011.1:42652952-42667952 GCA_029959095.1 Rhinichthys osculus | reverse complement strand
AATTAATATCTGTGTAATCAAATTTATGATAATCGCTAATGAAGGCAAATTGCAGAATTAAATAATAATTTTTGAATAAAGTTAAATAGGCACAAGTTCATTTACATTTGACCACAGTTACAATATTTACTTGTCTAAGATTCCTCAGTCAAGATTATGTTAACTTTAAGAATTACGGTGAAAAAAAGAGACAACACAGACTCGGCCATCTTGGTTAATTTTTCAGAAAAGTTAAAATGAGAAGAGTGTTTCCTTTCGGATTATTTTAGCAGTGGGGGCAGGTCTGTCCAAACAACACACACCCCTGATGCTGAGCATATGCTGCTAAATGGTTTCCCTGGAGCCTGTTCCTTAAGTCTGTTTTCACCTATACAATAATATTAAAAAATGAGTGATGAGAGGGATTATTTTTACGCGTGTCTGCGCTATTCTCTGACATGCGGTGTTCTTTATCAATCAACGAAAGCCGGTCGCGGGGGCGCCACCCTCGCCATCTTTCCATTCACTTCACTTTTGCTATTTAACCAGAGCGAATGAGACGAGTGCGTCACGTGTGGTGTTTGTCAACGCACCTTTGGAGAGAAGTGAAAGTGACCGCTCGGCTAGTATCGATACTTCGGGAAATTAGTATTGGTACCGTTCAGATATTTCAGTATCGATATTTATCGAAATATCGATATTTTTGACAACACTAGTTTGAATATATATATATGTGTGTGTGCAGGCGTGTCTTTCTCTACAAAGTGACATCGCCAAATGACTTGTCCGGCAACGTAATACTGAATTTCTAGCCGTTTCCACTGATCAGGTCCTCTATAACACGACATGAGTCTGGTTTCCACATGCCAACACTCAGTCCTGATGTATTTGTGTGTGTTCAGTGTCATGTGATGGAAGGAGGGGACGTGGCCCTGGACGAAGGCAGTCGAGGCATCAACGAACAGGCCAGTTACGCCGTCACCAAACTACACCAGCTGTACGAGAGACTGGAGTACAAACGCCAAGCGCTCGGCTCCATCCAGAACGCTCCCCGGCCGGATAAAAAGGTGAATCATGGGAAATACTGCACTTCTATTTCAAACCAGGGTTTGAAATTAACTTTTTAACTCACTGGCCAATTCGGCTGCAAATTTTTTAAGTTATCGGCCATTTTATATGTGTTTATATTAGTGCTGTCAAACGATAAAAATATTTAATCGCGATTAATCGCATTAATGTCATAGTTAACCCGCGATTAATCGCATTAATGTCATAGTTAACTCACGATTAATCGCATTAATGGCATAGTTAACCCGCGATTAATCGCATTAATGTCATAGTTAACTCGCGATTAATCGCATTAATGGCATAGTTAACCCGCGATTAATCGCATTAATGTCATAGTTGACTCGCGATTAATCACATTAATGTCATGGTTAACTCGCGATTAATCGCATTAATGTCATAGTTAACTCGCGATTAATCGCATTAATGGCATAGTTAACTCGCGATTAATCGCATTAATGTCATAGTTAACCCGCGATTAATCGCATTAATGTCAAAGTTAACCCGCGATTAATTGCATTAATGTCATAGTTAACTCGCGATTAATCTCATTAATGTCATAGTTAACCCGCGATTAATCGCATTAATGTCATGGTTAACTCGCGATTAATCGCATTAATGTCATAGTTAACTCGCGATTAATTGCATTAATGTCAGTTAACTCGCGATTAATGTCATAGTTAACCCGCGATTAATCGCATTAATGTCATAGTTAACCCGCGATTAATCGCATTAATGTCATAGTTGACTCGCGATTAATCACATTAATGTCATGGTTAACTCGCGATTAATCGCATTAATGTCATAGTTAACTCGCGATTAATCGCATTAATGGCATAGTTAACTCGCGATTAATCGCATTAATGTCATAGTTAACTCGCGATTAATCTCATTAATGTCATAGTTAACCCGCGATTAATCGCATTAATGTCATAGTTAACTCGCGATTAATCACATTAATGTCATGGTTAACTCGCGATTAATCGCATCAATGTCATAGTTAACTCGCGATTAATCGCATTAATGGCATGGTTAACTCGCGATTAATCGCATTAATGTCATAGTTAACCCGCGATTAATCGCATTAATGTCAAAGTTAACCCGCGATTAATCTCATTAATGTCATAGTTAACCCGCGATTAATCGCATTAATGTCATGGTTAACTCGCGATTAATCGCATTAATGTCATAGTTAACTCGCGATTAATTGCATTAATGTCAGTTAACTCGCGATTAATGTCATAGTTAACCCGCGATTAATCGCATTAATGTCATGGTTAACTCGCGATTAATCGCATTAATGTCATAGTTAACTCGCGATTAATCGCATTAATGTCATAGTTAACTCGCGATTAATCGCACATTTTTATCTATTCTAAATGTCTCTTGATTTCTTTTTGTCCCATTATTTTTTCTCATTTTAATGCTCTTATCAACATGGAAAAGTGGATCGGCTTGCTTTGTGCAAATGTTTTTTTTTGAAAACAACACTGGCATTTACAGTGTTCAATTCACACTAACATTCTCACTCAGAGCAAATAATCTCTCACACAATGTAACACTGTCCATCAATAAAAGGGTGAAAGAAATACTGACGAGGTCCTGATATTGACGAGGGGGCGGAGAATTCGCATCAGCTGTGTGTGTGTGTGTGTGTGTGTGTGTGCTTGGCCATCATCAAGTGGTGTTTCAGACTGGACGTGCTGCGATGATGATAGCTCAGTTCACAACGACAAAACACACAGATCACTTTGGTCTTGTCAATGGAACCATTTGGCAACTTTTTAAAAGTAAACTTTCCATTCAGAATCTTATTGGCATCCATTTCGGCGTCTAGCGCTCGTCATCCACTCAAAACGTAACGTTACGTAAACTGTTGTTTTGTTTCCGGTCTAGCTAGATCCGTTTGCGCTTTGGTCGACGAAGCAACAAAACGTCCTCGCGCGGCGCAAGCCATTGAAATGAATGGGTCTCATAGCGCAGCGCCGCGTCCTGTTGCAAAAGCATGTGAAAAAAACTACAAAGTTTGCTAGGCCAAAAAGACCGTTAATCGCGCGATAAAAAAATTAACGCCGTTAAAATGGGTTTGCGTTAACGCCGTTAATAACGCGTTTAACTGACAGCCCTAATATATATAAATTATATTTTCGCGCAAAATGTGTTTTAGGTGGACAGATCAATACAGTTAAGAACATCAAAAAATATGTAGGATGTTGGAAAATAACAATGTATTTTCTCTGATGCGCTACGGCCCTCCCTCCACAGCTCGTCCTCCACAGCGGAGCCGGTCGTGAACGCGCAGGCTAGTAAACAGGGCATCCCATAACGGTGGATAAAAAGTTATATGGCACATTCACTAATAGGGACTAAATGTCAATAATATGCTTTACATTGACTATGGCCTGCCCATACTTTGACTACAAACTTGCTCCTCAAATCATTATGTATTTTCCAATAGCCTACATGTAACTTTATAACGTTGCACTCTTTCTAAAAGTTATAAATAGCTAGTAAGATAACGTTAATATAACGGTAACTAACGTTACAGTATGTAAGTAATTATTCTAGCGATATATAATGCTAGATAAGGTGTGCTAGTACATTATTTCAGCAACATGACAAGCCAGTGAATTAGCAGGTTTCAATTGTTGCTTAGCAGAGTGCGTGATATTTTATCTACATGTTATGCGGCTAGAGCTTTGACACCGAGTCAATGGGCTCTGTGTAATTCTTTCTTTTTCGCTTGTTTATCGTCATCGGTCTTTTTCCTTTTACCTCTTTGTTTTATGAGCAGGTGCCACTCGAGAATTGGCAGTTTAGCTTGTTTCTCCATCATAAGCACAGCTGCAGCTCGCCGGCAATCTTGAGTTTGAACGACGGCTCGCGCTGTGTAAGAGAGGGGTGTGATGATCAGCGCGTACACGAGCGTGATTGACACTGCTAAGACATTCCTCCTGGCTCTGATTGGTTGTTTCTGACCGGGAGCGTGTATTTCTGCAAATTGCAACAGGACCACTGGGAGGAGCCAGAGGAGCTTGATTTTTTCACAGATTATCTGTCTCATATTCTACTGTCAGGACATAATGACAGTTTTAACAAATATGTAAAAAATATTTTTTACAAAAGTTACCTACAGCAGCTTTAATCTTCGCTATTTCTTCAATGCAAATGAACAAGCGCGCCGTTATTAGTTGTGAACCCTGTTTGAAACAATAATAAATAGTAAATTTAGACTCCTTTATTGTGCATCAGACTGCTTGCACGTCTGTGATTGGCCAATGAATCCATGTGATCAAGTGGACAGCGGTAATCTACATGTTTAATTGTGCAGCCTTTATATATGCCTAATATATATATGATTTTTTATTTATTTAAAGACATACAGTTCCACAGTTTGTGGTCAGTATAATGTTTGAGGAAGAGTCTCTTCTGCTCACCAAGGCTGCTTTTATTTGATCAAAAATACAGAAAAAATAGTGAAATATTATTATAATGTAAATCAGCTGTTTTCTATGTGAATATACAGTAAAGTGTAATTTATTCCTGTGATCAAAGCTGTATTTTCAGCATCATTACTCCAGTATTCAGGGTCACATGATCCTTCAGAAATCACTCTAATATGAGGATCTGATGCTCAATAAACAGTTATGATTATTATCAAAATTGAAAACAGTTCATAGTTTTGTATAAACCATGATATATTTTTATTTTTCAGGATTCTTTGATGAATTAAAAGTTCAACAGAACACAAATCATGTGTAAAATAAATGTTTTTACTGTCACTTTTGTTCAATTTAATTAATCTTAGCTGAATAAAAGTATTAATTTCTTTGATAGGCCATTTGTTTCCTATTTATTTTTCATATCTCATCCTAATTTTGAGCTATAAAGTACCTTAAATAAATGAGTTATGTTATACAGAATAATATTTTAACATTATATATTGTATTTATTTTAATATTGTATGTTAATTTTATTTAATATAATAATATTTTCTGTATTTCCCAATTGATTATTCATGTTTTAAAACAAGGTAGCAGGAAAAGAGCAGAACCTTTAGCTTGTCTAAAGTACCAGAATTTCACAAGCAAAATCAAGATGAAATGTAAAAATAAAATAAAATCTTAAATTATCGGTAGTGATGACTCAAAGCAGTTGCTGCGGTCTGCAGATAAACGGCTGAGCCGACAGAAATATGTGTGTGAGCTTCCTTTGAAAACCACAGACTGAAACTGTAATGACACTAGACTGATGATGAATGCCTTCAATCATACTTTTTGTATTCATTTTGGGAGTTTTATTTTGCACTAAAATAAATAAGCAGTATTTATTAGGGGTGTAACAATATCGTGTCACTATATATCGCAATACAAAAATGCATCAATATGTATCGTGGATAATTCACCCAAAATTAAAATTACTGTGTGAGGACAAAAATGAAAGTTTACTGAGTTTTAGTGTCAGTACTACATTAAACGACTATATATAATGTTGAATATAATGTATAATAATAATGCAATGGGGGAATATTTGTGGCTCCTGATAATGTCTGATGTTACCAGTAAAAAGTGTCCGACATTATTTTAAATATATCTAGTCAGTGACAGATTGAATGCATATTCGACTAAAATAATTCTGTGTTTTCAGCTTCAGAATTATGAATATTGTTATTCTGGTGTCTCTATTGTTCATTGGGTTTCAGCATCAAGTCCAAGACTATTCATTCACACACACAATGTAATACCAAAAATAGCATTTTAATCAACAGTTATCATAAGTCTTGGAGTATCGCAATAATATCGTGTCGTGATGTGTGTCGAATCGTGACATGAGGGCATCGTTACAGTATTTATGTATTTTGGGTAACACTCTACAATAAGGTTCATTAGTTAACATTAGTTAACATGAACTAACAATGAGCAATGCATTTGTTACTGTATTTGTTAATCTTTGTTAACGTTAGTTAATACAAATAATCCAGCTGTTCATTGTTTGTTCATGTTAGTTCACAGTGCATTAACTAATGTAAACTAATACAACCTTTGATTTTAATAACGTATAAGTAAATGTTAATAAAGATTAATAAATGCTGTAGAAGTATTGTTGGTTCTTGGTTCATGTTAACTTTTGTAAAGTGTTGCCGTATTGTGTGTGTATGTGTGTGTTTGTGTGTGTTTGTGTGTGTATGTGTGTTTGTGTGTATGAGCGTATGTGTGTTTGTGTGAATGTGTTTATGTGTGTGTGTGTGTTTGTGTGTTTGTGTGTATGTGTGTTTGTGTGAATGTGTGTATGTGTGCGTTTATGTGTGTGTATGTGTGTTTGGTGAATGTGTGTGTGTTTGTGTGTATGTGTGTATGAGTGTGTGTTTGTGTGTGTATGTGTGTTTGTGTGTATGTGTGTTTGTGTGAATGTGTGTATGTGTGTGTTTGTGTGTATGTCTGTTTGTGTGTATGTGTGCGTTTATGTGTGTGTTTGTGTGTATGTGTGTTTGGTGAATGTGTGTGTGTGTTTGTGTGTATGTGTGTGTTTGTGTGTGTGTATTTGTGTGTATGTGTGCGTTTATGTGTGTGTATGTGTGTTTGTGTGTATGAGTGTATGTGTGTTTGTGTGAATGTGTGTTTGTGTGTGTGTGTGTGTGTATGTCTGTTTGTGTGTATGTGTGCGTTTGTTTGTGTGTATGTGTGTTTGGTGAGTGTGTGTGTGTTTGTGTGTATGTGTGTTTGTGTGTGTGTGTGTGTGTGTATGTGTGTTGCGGTTTGATTTAATGCATTAGATCAGGGGTCTCAAACTCAGCTTAACTGGGGGCCGCTGGAGGTAGAGTCGGGGTCAGGCTGGGCCGCATCAAGTATTCCACAAAAAAATAGTATTCAAGTATTCCAAAAAAGGAGCACAACTGATCCAATCTTCTCAATATTTATTATTAACGTTTCTTCTGAACTGTTGCTCTGAATTTGAACATTCCTTTCTGTACATGATCGGTTCTTCATGAGCTGTCCTTCTGACAGTTGAAGTTCATTTTACAAACTTTATTTGACTATAACACAATATTTATATTTGCTTATGTCCTTTTTATTTTCTTTATACAACACATTAATGATATTGAATGTTTTTTTTGGAAGGCACATTTCCTTTTATTATACTTAAAAAAACAATTATTGCTTTTGAAATACAAATATTTGCAGTCATGTCTGGCCTGATTGGTGGCAGCTCGCCAAGGGGCCGTTCACATATTGCGCTCACATATTTTGCGCGCTCAAGTTTGTTATTTCAAATGTAGGTGCGCGGTAAGCGCGCTCATAATTGAAGCGACGCACTCATTTTTTCCAGGCGCAGTATGTTTGTACTTCGCGGTTGTCTATGACAACTATTGACAACAAACCCACCGTAAGCTGTCACGAGACTATCTATGGTAGCCCATAAGGGATAAAAAAATAATAATAATAATTTAAAACGCGGCACACGCAACGACGGGCCGCACTAACATTAAAATTTAATGTCAAGTAGGGGGCCACAAAATATCACCCCGCGGGCCGCGAGTTTGAGACCACTGCATTAGATGATCTCTCCGTCACATGATCTCAGGGTCAGTCGTCTGCTCCTGTATTATTCTGCATTATGCATAAATAGCTAGTAAGATAACGTTATATAACGGTAACTAACGTTACAGTATGTAAGTAATTATTCTAGCGATACATAATGCCAGATAAGGTGTGCTAGTACATTATTTCAGCAACATGACAAGCCAGTGAATTAGCAGGTTTCAATTGTAGCTTAGCAGAGTGCGTGACATTTTATCTACATGTTATGCGGCTAGAGTTTTGACACCGAGTCAATGGGCTCTGTGTAATTATTTCTTTTTCGCTTGTTTATCGTCATCAGTCTTTTTCCTTTTACCTCTTTGTTTTATGAGCAGGTGTCACTCGAGAATTGGCAGTTTAGGTTGTTTCTCCGTCATAAGCACAGCTGCAGCTCGCCGGCAATCTTGAGTTTGAACGACGGCTCGCGCTGTGCAAGAGAGGGGTGTGATGATCAGCGCGTACACGAGCGTGATTGACACTGCTAAGACATTCCACCTGGCTCTGATTGGTTGTTTCTGACCGGGAGCGTGTATTTCTGCAAATTGCAACAGGACCACTGGGAGGAGCCAGAGGAGCTTGATTTTTTCACAGATAAAAAACTACTGGCAGCTCATGACTGCAAATATTTGTATTTCAAAAGCAATAATTGTTTTTTTAAGTATAATAAAAGGAAATGTGCCTTCCAAAAAAAACATTCAATATCATTAATGTGTTGTATAAAGAAAATAAAAAGGACATAAGCAAATATAAATATTGTGTTATAGACACAATATTTCACAGATATAGACATTATGAATTTTTAAGGCCTGACAGGTAATTTGTTGAGTTCAACTTGTAGAGAAACACACATCTGTGCATATATATATATTCAAACGTGCATATCTATAGACTAAACACATGATACGCAGGCGCACGCCGTCAGCGTTTACACATACTCGTGTTTTTGAAGTTTACACGGAGGCTTTTTTTGTTGTGTCGTGTTAGCGGCCGCTAAGTTAATAACTAATGATCTTTACAACGGAAGTGAATCAATCAAAACTAACTTTATCTGGACAATAACTTTATTCTAGAAGCCTAAACACTCTCTGTTACTGTAATCTCCTGTTATCACTGTAAAGCTGCTGTGAAACTCTATAGTTAACAGCGCTGTATAAATGAAGGAGACTCGACTGGGAGCTGAAACTCATCAGAATGCCTCTCCTGTAGATCGTGTCTCTGCTGAAGGAGGAGATCTGCACCATGGAGAAGGAGCACAGCGACCTCACGCTGCACATCTCGCGCACCGACTGCTGGTGTGAGAACCTGGGCGTGTGGAGAGCCGTCGTCAGCAGCGCAGAGGTCAGGAACACAACAGATCAACACATACACATCAGCACATTCAGTTACATTACAGAAGCAAAGAAGAAGAAAAAAAAAGTCAAAAGTTTGGAAGAGTCTCTTCTGCTCATCCAGGCTGCATTTATTTGATATACATGTACACACGTATATATATATATATATGTGTGTGTGTATTAACATAGTGTCTTTATTAATTTTGTGTATGTTTGTATTGATGTGTGTATATATACACTACCGTTCAAAATTTTGGGGTCAGTGAGAATTTTATTTTTATTTTTTGGAGGAAAGAAATCAATACTTTTTTATTTATCAAGGACAGTAAAGACATTTATAATGTTACAAAAGATTCTATTTCAAACAAATGCTGTTCTTTTGAACTTCCTATTCATCAAAGAATCCTAAAAAAAAAAAAAAACTGTACAACTGACAGACCAACAACTGTTTCAACATTGATAATAATAATAAATGTTTCTTGAGCATCAAATCCTCATATTATACTGATTTGTGAAGGATCATGTGACACTGAAGACACTGACACTGGTGATGCTGAAAATTCAGCTTTGATCACAGGAATAAATTACACTTTACTATATATTCACACAGAAAACAGCTGATTTACACTGGAATAATATTTAATACTATAACTGATTTTTGTTGTATTTTTAATCAAATAAGCGCAGCCATGGTTAGCAGAAGAGAATTCTTTTAAAAGTATTTAAAATCGTACCGACCCCAAACTTTTGACCAGTAGTGTATGTGTGTGTGTATACCTATCTATAGACATTAGTAAATGAATACACACTCTATGTTAATACACACACATGCATATATATATTTATATAGTGTGTGTATTCATTTACTAATGTGTATAGATAGGTGTCAAAAGTACCAGCATTTCACTGGCTGACAAAATAGTAATAAGCACTTCTTGATTTTTATTTTTAAATGATCAGTAGTAAAAAAACAACCTCAACCCAGTTGCTGCGGTCTGCAGATAAACGGCTGAGCCGGCAGAAATATGGGTGTGAACTTCCTTTGAAAACCACGGACTGAAACTGTAATGACACTAGACTGATGAATGCCTCAAGAGATTACTGTGACAGAAACACTTACTAACCTCGTCTATGTAACGTTTTCACATGTTGTCAGTCATGTCCACGTTCAGCTGGTAAACCTGGTGATCTATCTGTTAATCGGCTGTAAAAGATCCAGCAGTGTGTGCAGGGGTTTCAGGAGATCCAGGAGTGTGTGCAAGGGTTTCAGGAGATCCAGCAGTGTGTGCAGGGGTTTCAGGAGATCCAGCAGTGTGTGCAAGGGTTTCAGGAGATTCAGCAGTGTGTGCAGGGGTTTCAGGAGATCCAGCAGTGTGTGCAATGGTTTCAGGAGATCCAGCAGTGTGTGCAAGGGTTTCAGGAGATCCAGCAGTGTGTGCAAGGGTTTCAGGAGATCCAGCAGTGTGTGCAGGGGTTTCAGGAGATCCAGCAGTGTGTGCAAGGGTTTCAGGAGATCCAGCAGTGTGTGCAAGGGTTTCAGGAGATCCAGCAGTGTGTGCAAGGGTTTCAGGAGATCCAGCAGTGTGTGCAGGGGTTTCAGGAGATCCAGCAGTGTGTGCAAGGGTTTCAGGAGATTCAGCAGTGTGTGCAGGGGTTCCAGGAGATCAAGCAGTGTGCGCAGGGGTTTCAGGAGATCCAGCAGTGTGTGCAAGGGTTTCAGGAGATTCAGCAGTGTGTGCAGGGGTTTCAGGAGATCCAGCAGTGTGTGCAATGGTTTCAGGAGATCCAGCAGTGTGTGCAAGGGTTTCAGGAGATCCAGCAGTGTGTGCAAGGGTTTCAGGAGATCCAGCAGTGTGTGCAGGGGTTTCAGGAGATCCAGCAGTGTGTGCAGGGGTTTCAGGAGATCCAGCAGTGTGTGCAGGGGTTCCAGGAGATCCAGCAGTGTGTGCAAGGGTTTCAGGAGATCCAGCAGTGTGTGCAAGGGTTTCAGGAGATCCAGCAGTGTGTGCAGGGGTTTCAGGAGATCCAGCAGTGTGTGCAATGGTTTCAGGAGATCCAGCAGTGTGTGCAAGGGTTTCAGGAGATCCAGCAGTGTGTGCAAGGGTTTCAGGAGATCCAGCAGTGTGTGCAGGGGTTTCAGGAGATCCAGCAGTGTGTGCAGGGGTTTCAGGAGATCCAGCAGTGTGTGCAGGGGTTCCAGGAGATCCAGCAGTGTGTGCAAGGGTTTCAGGAGATCCAGCAGTGTGTGCAAGGGTTTCAGGAGATCCAGCAGTGTGTGCAAGGGTTTCAGGAGATCCAGCAGTGTGTGCAAGGGTTTCAGGAGATCCAGCAGTGTGTGCAAGGGTTTCAGGAGATCCAGCAGTGTGTGCAAGGGTTTCAGGAGATCCAGCAGTGTGTGCAAGGGTTTCAGGAGATCCAGCAGTGTGTGCAATGGTTTCAGGAGATCCAGCAGTGTGTGCAATGGTTTCAGGAGATCCAGCAGTGTGTGCAAGGGTTTCAGGAGATCCAGCAGTGTGTGCAAGGGTTTCAGGAGATCCAGCAGTGTGTGCAGGGGTTTCAGGAGATCCAGCAGTGTGTGCAAGGGTTTCAGGAGATCCAGCAGTGTGTGCAAGGGTTTCAGGAGATCCAGCAGTGTGTGCAAGGGTTTCAGGAGATCCAGCAGTGTGTGCAAGGGTTTCAGGAGATCCAGCAGTGTGTGCAGGGGTTTCAGGAGATCCAGCAGTGTGTGCAGGGGTTTCAGGAGATCCAGCAGTGTGTGCAGGGGTTTCAGGAGATCCAGCAGTGTGTGCAGGGGTTTCAGGAGATCCAGCAGTGTGTGCAGGGGTTTCAGGAGATCCAGCAGTGTTTGCAGGGGTTTCAGGAGATCCAGCAGTGTGTGCAAGGGTTTCAGGAGATCCAGCAGTGTGTGCAGGGGTTTCAGGAGATCCAGCAGTGTGTGCAAGGGTTTCAGGAGATCCAGCAGTGTGTGCAAGGGTTTCAGGAGATCCAGCAGTGTGTGCAGGGGTTTCAGGAGATCCAGCAGTGTGTGCAAGGGTTTCAGGAGATCCAGCAGTGTGTGCAGGGGTTTCAGGAGATCCAGCAGTGTGTGCAAGGGTTTCAGGAGATCCAGCAGTGTGTGCAGGGGTTTCAGGAGATCCAGCAGTGTGTGCAAGGGTTTCAGGAGATCCAGCAGTGTGTGCAGGGGTTTCAGGAGATCCAGCAGTGTGTGCAAGGGTTTCAGGAGATCCAGCAGTGTGTGCAGGGGTTTCAGGAGATCCAGCAGTGTGTGCAAGGGTTTCAGGAGATCCAGCAGTGTGTGCAGGGGTTTCAGGAGATCCAGCAGTGTGTGCAAGGGTTTCAGGAGATCCAGCAGTGTGTGCAGGGGTTTCAGGAGATCCAGCAGTGTGTGCAAGGGTTTCAGGAGATCCAGCAGTGTGTGCAGGGGTTTCAGGAGATCCAGCAGTGTGTGCAAGGGTTTCAGGAGATCCAGCAGTGTGTGCAGGGGTTTCAGGAGATCCAGCAGTGTGTGCAAGGGTTTCAGGAGATCCAGCAGTGTGTGCAGGGGTTTCAGGAGATCCAGCAGTGTGTGCAAGGGTTTCAGGAGATCCAGCAGTGTGTGCAGGGGTTTCAGGAGATCCAGCAGTGTGTGCAAGGGTTTCAGGAGATCCAGCAGTGTGTGCAGGGGTTTCAGGAGATCCAGCAGTGTGTGCAGGGGTTTCAGGAGATCCAGCAGTGTGTGCAAGGGTTTCAGGAGATCCAGCAGTGTGTGCAAGGGTTTCAGGAGATCCAGCAGTGTGTGCAGGGGTTTCAGGAGATCCAGCAGTGTGTGCAAGGGTTTCAGGAGATCCAGCAGTGTGTGCAGGGGTTTCAGGAGATCCAGCAGTGTGTGCAAGGGTTTCAGGAGATCCAGCAGTGTGTGCAGGGGTTTCAGGAGATCCAGCAGTGTGTGCAAGGGTTTCAGGAGATCCAGCAGTGTGTGCAGGGGTTTCAGGAGATCCAGCAGTGTGTGCAAGGGTTTCAGGAGATCCAGCAGTGTGTGCAGGGGTTTCAGGAGATCCAGCAGTGTGTGCAAGGGTTTCAGGAGATCCAGCAGTGTGTGCAGGGGTTTCAGGAGATCCAGCAGTGTGTGCAATGGTTTCAGGAGATCCAGCAGTGTGTGCAAGGGTTTCAGGAGATCCAGCAGTGTGTGCAAGGGTTCCAGGAGATCCAGCAGTGTGTGCAAGGGTTCCAGGAGATCCAGCAGTGTGTGCAAGGGTTTCAGGAGATCCAGCAGTGTGTGCAAGGGTTTCAGGAGATCCAGCAGTGTGTGCAAGGGTTCCAGGAGATCCAGCAGTGTGTGCAGGGGTTTCAGGAGATCCAGCAGTGTGTGCAAGGGTTTCAGGAGATTCAGCAGTGTGTGCAGGGGTTTCAGGAGATCCAGCAGTGTGTGCAATGGTTTCAGGAGATCCAGCAGTGTGTGCAAGGGTTTCAGGAGATCCAGCAGTGTGTGCAAGGGTTTCAGGAGATCCAGCAGTGTGTGCAGGGGTTCCAGGAGATCCAGCAGTGTGTGCAGGGGTTTCAGGAGATCCAGCAGTGTGTGCAAGGGTTTCAGGAGATCCAGCAGTGTGTGCAGGGGTTTCAGGAGATCCAGCAGTGTGTGCAATGGTTTCAGGAGATCCAGCAGTGTGTGCAAGGGTTTCAGGAGATCCAGCAGTGTGTGCAAGGGTTTCAGGAGATCCAGCAGTGTGTGCAGGGGTTTCAGGAGATCCAGCAGTGTGTGCAGGGGTTTCAGGAGATCCAGCAGTGTGTGCAATGGTTTCAGGAGATCCAGCAGTGTGTGCAAGGGTTTCAGGAGATCCAGCAGTGTGTGCAAGGGTTTCAGGAGATCCAGCAGTGTGTGCAAGGGTTTCAGGAGATCCAGCAGTGTGTGCAAGGGTTTCAGGAGATCCAGCAGTGTGTGCAAGGGTTTCAGGAGATCCAGCAGTGTGTGCAGGGGTTTCAGGAGATCCAGCAGTGTGTGCAGGGGTTTCAGGAGATCCAGCAGTGTGTGCAAGGGTTTCAGGAGATCCAGCAGTGTGTGCAAGGGTTTCAGGAGATCCAGCAGTGTGTGCAGGGGTTTCAGGAGATCCAGCAGTGTGTGCAGGGGTTTCAGGAGATCCAGCAGTGTGTGCAGGGGTTTCAGGAGATCCAGCAGTGTGTGCAAGGGTTTCAGGAGATCCAGCAGTGTGTGCAGGGGTTTCAGGAGATCCAGCAGTGTGTGCAAGGGTTTCAGGAGATCCAGCAGTGTGTGCAAGGGTTTCAGGAGATCCAGCAGTGTGTGCAGGGGTTTCAGGAGATCCAGCAGTGTGTGCAAGGGTTTCAGGAGATCCAGCAGTGTGTGCAGGGGTTTCAGGAGATCCAGCAGTGTGTGCAGGGGTTTCAGGAGATCCAGCAGTGTGTGCAAGGGTTTCAGGAGATCCAGCAGTGTGTGCAGGGGTTTCAGGAGATCCAGCAGTGTGTGCAGGGGTTTCAGGAGATCCAGCAGTGTGTGCAGGGGTTTCAGGAGATCCAGCAGTGTGTGCAGGGGTTTCAGGAGATCCAGCAGTGTGTGCAGGGGTTTCAGGAGATCCAGCAGTGTGTGCAAGGGTTTCAGGAGATCCAGCAGTGTGTGCAAGGGTTTCAGGAGATTCAGTCTGACCAAATGAAATGCTTTACTTTGTTTTTTTTTTTTTTTATGTGTGCCAAACCAATACATGTAGACGTCGAGTTTTAAAATATTTGGTATTTGAGTGAAATGCTCTACTACGCAGTGGCAATCAGAGTCTTTGAACATAATTTAATCATCATGTTAAAAACACAGTAAGCCTCCAGTTGCTTTTTAGGAAGTGGTTGCAATGGTAAAGATGCAATATTATAAATATACTGTATATAAATGCTTACATTTAAAGTAAAATATATATAATTTCAAAAATAAGCATGTGTGTATATATATATATATATATATATATATATATAATCAATGCTTATTTTGAACAATTATCTATCTATATACTTATTTTTGAAATTATATATAATTTAATTTAAATGTAAGCATTTATATACAGTATATA
>JARWKJ010000011.1:42545452-42642952 GCA_029959095.1 Rhinichthys osculus | reverse complement strand
TAAAATATTTATAACATTCATTAAAAAATATGTTTGAAAACTTTTTGAAAAATAACACATTTTATATGTACACACATATTCAAGATATTAGCTAAACTTTTTCCAAAAAAAATAAAACCGACTTGAATATAAAGATTACATTTGTAAGAATTTGGCACATGCATTTTAAACTAGCCTCTCTTTGGATCATCTTTATATCACACTGAAATAATACTGAACTTCTCCGAGATGAAACGAGTGATGTGTGGTTTATATTCTGCCGTGTACGACGTTCATCTGCAGCTCCTGACAGATTTCTGGATCCATCCTGGCAGCCTGACGACAACGAGAGCAGTCCAGTCAGCTTTATAAAATACAGATCGCTCAAATCATCCGCAATTCTGACTTTTCATCGTAATTGCAAGTTTATATCCCACAATTCTGACTTTTTTTATCGCAATTGCAAGTTTGCATACAGCAAATCAGATTTTTTTATAGCAGTTGCACGTTTATATCCTGCAATTCTGACTTTATCGCAATTGGAAGTTTGTATCCCACAATTCTGACTTTTTTAATCGCAATTGCAAGTTTATATCCCACAATTCTGACTTTTTTATCGCAATTGCAAGTTTATATCCCGCAATTCAGAATTTATCGCAATTGCAAGCTTATATCCCACAATTCTGACTTTTTTTTATCGCAATTGCAAGTTTATATCCCGCTATTCTGACTTTTTTATCGCAATTGCAAGTTTATATCCCGCAATTCAGAATTTATCGCAATTGCAAGTTTACATCCCACAATTCTGACTTTTTTATCGCAATTGCAAGTTTATATCCCGCAATTTTGACACTTCATCGGTATAGCGAGTTTATATCCCACAATTCTGACTTTATCGCAATTGCAAGTTTATATCCCCAATTCTGACTTCTTTATCGTAATTGTGAGTTTTTACATCTCACAATTTTGACATTTTTTATCACAATTGCGAGTTTATATCCCTTAATTCTGACTTTATCGCAATTGCGAGTTTATATCCCACAATTCTGACTTTTTTATCGCAATTGCGAGTTTATATCCCTTAATTCTGACTTTTTTATCGCAATTGCGAGTTTATATCCCGCAATTCTGACTTTTTTATCGCAATTGCAAGTTTATATCCCACAATTCTGACTTTTTTATCGCAATTGCAAGTTTATATCCCACAATTCTGACTTTTCATCGGTATAGCGAGTTTATATCCCACAATTCTGACTTTTTTATCGCAATTGCAAGTTTATATCCCACAATTCTGACTTTTTTATCGCAATAGCGAGTTTATATCCCACTCTTCTGACTTTTTTATCGCAATTGCAAGTTTATATCCCACAATTCTGACTTTTTTTATTACAATTGCAAGTTTACATCTCACAATTTTGAAATTTTTTATCACAATTGCAAGTTTAGATCCCACAATTATGATTTTTTTAATGCAAATGTGTTTATATCCTGTAATTCTGACTTTTTAATCGTAATTATGAGTTTATATCCCACAATTCTGACTTTTTTATCGCAATTGCGAGTTTATATCCCTTAATTCTGACTTTATCGCAATTGCAAGTTTATATCCCACAATTCTGACTTTTTTATCGCAATTGCAAGTTTATATCCCACAATTCTGACTTTTTTTATCACAATTGCAAGTTTATATCCCACAATTATGATTTTTTTTAATGCAAATGTTTATATCCTGTAATTCTGACTTTTTAATCACAATTTTGAGTTTATATACCACAATTCAGACTTTTTAATCGCAATTGCAAGTTTATATCCCACAATTCTGACTTTTTTATCGCAATTGCAAGTTTATATCGCGCAATTCTGACTTTTTTTTATCGCAATTGTGAATTTATATCCCGCAATTCAGGTTTTTCCACTATTGCGAATTTATATCCCGCAATTCTGACTTTATCGCAATTGTGAGTTTATATATTACGCAGAAGTTTTGAGAGATAATCTCTCAACTGCAATTTAAAAAGTCAGAATTACTTTGATTATTTCCCACATCGCTTCTCAGCAGCAGGGCATTTTACAGGTCTAACATCTGTGCAGAAGAATTGCATTATAACAGACACTTACTGCAAAGAAAATTATTTTTTTGCCATTTCCACTAGGTGTAAATACCGTCTATCTCTATTTGCACTTTAGTGTACCTGTGTGAAGTATCTTTTCGCCCTGTCTCTGTTCTGCGGGACCCCTCGGCCCAGATAAAGGCAGCGTGCGAAGTAAAACATGGCAATAGTGATGCCCTTCCTGATGAACTCCTCCAGACAGCCGGTGTGTCTCGCGATGGCGCTCGTATCCTCGTATCCACACACTCTGAGAACAGCCAAAACCAGTTATTACATGCTGAATCAAACCGGCTACGTTACATGCAACCACATAATCCATTAGTAACCATATTGACGGATTTAAACTGCAGACTTAATATTTATACATTTATAGTCATAATTTGGAGACAATGAGCATTTGTTGTACCGCTGATCACGCAGTAAAATGCTCTAAACCAGTCGTGTGTGGATGAGAGTCTGAGACCAGCACTGGTGGCCGTTGTCCTGCTCCACTTCACAGTGAAAGGAGAATTATAGAATTACAGGACACTCATTTTTACGACACTTTATTCAACAGAAGAACAGCGCGTCACACGTCATTGCGCTATATCTACGTCATTGCACATGCGCAGTCCTTTCAGTTCCGGTTCTCAATCCGATCAAGTGTTTACATGTTCTCTCGATCAGATTAGAAAAGGAATAAACCCCTCTTTCAATCCAATCGATTAAAGTGTTTACTTGAAGGCTTTTCAGTCCGACTGAGCCGTCAATCCCATTACTAACGGATTATTTGGTTGTGTGTGTGTGTGTGTGTGTGTGTGTGTGTGGCTGCACCGTTCTCCCAGTGCTGCGGCTCTGGAGTAGAGTTTGCGCTGGTAGTAGCAGGCCGTCAGATGACCCTGAGCGTAAACGTTCCCTCTCTCCGCCGAGTCCTTCAGGCAGAACAGGGCCGAGTCCGGGTCCTTCTGCACACCGAGGCCGTGCAGATACATGACTCCCAGAGCGCCCTGAGACTCCACACTGCCGTTCCCACACGCCTCCGAGTGCCACGAGAACGCCTGACACACACACACACACACACACACGCTCAGGTTTACTACATCTGAAAAACCTGCATTAGATTTCCCTTACCGATGATTTCAGAAACGAGTCTGAGAGATGCGCTACTGTTCAAAAGTGTGGGGTCTGGAAGATGAAATTAAGGTCAAAAGTGTAGTAAAGACATTTATAAAGTTACTTTTGTTTACTCTCTATTCATTAAAGAATTCTGAAAAATAAAGGTTTCCACTAAAATATGAAACTGTTTTCAATATTGATAATATTCATAAATGTTTATTGAGCAGCAAATCATCATATCAGAGGGATTTCTGAAGGATCATGTGACACTGAAGACTGGAGTAATGATGCTGAAAATTCAGCTTTGATCACGTGATAAATTACACTTTACTATATATTCATATAGAAAACAGCTGATTTACATTGTAATAATATTTCACTATTTTTACTGTATTTTTTATCAAATAAATGCAGCCTTGATATTAGTTAAAAAGCAGAGATAGTTGGAATTGACTTTCAAAATTCACATAAGATGAAATTGACATAAGTCATAATTATGACATAAAAATTCTAAATCGACATAAAAAGTCAATTATATTTCACTTGATTACATCATGGAAGTCTATTTCTGCCACGTATCATGCTTTTCTAAAACAATTATGACATAAAAAGTTATAATTATGACAAAAAGTCGAAATTGACAAAATGTTGAAACTACAGAAGTCAAAATTGACTTGGTTATAATTTTATATATATACATATAAGACAAAGATTTTTTTTTTTTTACAATTGTAAAGTTTTAATGTATTTAAATTATATGTATTCTAACTTAAATTTATTATTAAGTTATTTTAATTAACTTATTATAATTGATATGCATTCTTAATTTAATTTATTATAATTATTATTATTTTTTATAATGCAATATAACAGTTAAATGTAGGCTATTATCAACAATTTGTTTAGGTCAACGGATGGCTAATTCACTTTTCTGAAGCAGTTTCTGAATTTATGAGTAGGGGTGGGGGAAAAAATTGATTCTTAGATGCATCGCGATGCGGACGTGGACGATTCTGAATCGATTCACAATTGTCAAAAATCGATTTTCAAAAAAAAAAAAAAAAAAAATTTAGATATATATTTATAAAAACGTAATATTGACGGAACGCGAAAGACGGAACTCTGAAGCGCGGAAGTGCAGTGGCCGTACATAACAGTGCACATAACAGACGCGGACGCGATGGCTGAGCGCCAAATCCAAACACCCTCCTCGTTAAAAGCTGACGTGTGGAAATATTTTGGCTTCTGAAGTTGAAGGGGGAAAGGAGCTGGACAAGAGCCACACTAGCTGTAAGCTTTGTAGAGTAAAACTAAAATATTTCGGAAACAAGACACATATGAGAAGCCATATGACACGTTTCCAGCCAGAGGAGGAAAAACACTCGGCTGTAACGTTACCGGTCGTTGTTATATTATTAATTTACTACAAATATGCTGCTGCTAGTTCAGACACACATGTATTTTCCTGTTGGTTCTTTGCAATGTTAATAAAATATATTGTACGTTAATTCTTTATGGGTCATTACTTTGTACTTTTAAAGCAAAGTATTTATAGTCACACACACACAAAAAAAAGATTCTGATAATCGATTTAGCATCGAATCGCAGCCCTCTGAATCGTAATCGAATCGAATCGTGAGGTGCCTAGAGATTCCCACCCCTATTTATGAGTAGAATAAGATCTGTGGTTATCATACTTGATGCCTCACGTTGTGTTTTATAACATAAATTTCATCAAACATGAATTTTGAAGGAACTGTGTGTTTTTAAAATGCAAACGGCTCCCTGTGGACGACAGCGGTTCTCGTCGTGCACATGAACTCAGATTCTAGTGTATTTGTAGTTTATTAAGAAGTTTGTTAGTGACAAAACATGAACGTCTGCTCCAGTAATCGCAATTGCAAGTTTACATGCCACAATTCTGACCTTTTTATCATAATTGTAAGTTTATATCCCGGATTTCTTACTTTCTTTTTATCGCAATTGCAAATTTATATCCCGCAATTGTGACTTTTTTATCGTAATTGCGAGTTTACATTTCGCAATTCTGACTTTATTGTAATTGCGAGTTTACATCCCACAATTCTGACTTTTTTAATTGCAATTGCAAGTTTATATCCCGCAATTCGGACTTTTTATTGCAATTGTGAGTTTATATCCCGCAATTGTGACTTTTTTATCGTAATTGCGAGTTTATATCCCGCAAATCTGACTTTTTATTGCAATTGCGAGTTTATATCCCGCAATTGTGACTTTTTATATCGTAATTCCGAGTTTATATCCCGCAAATCTGACTTTTTATTGCAATTGCGAGTTTATATCCCGCAATTCTGACTTTATTGTAATTGTGAGTTTATATCCCGCAATTGTGACTTTTTTATCGTAATTGTGAGTTTATATCCTGCAATTCGGACTTTTTATTGCAATTTTGAGTTTATATCCCGGAATTGTGACTTTTTTTATTGTAATTGCGAGTTTATATCCCTCAATTCTGACTTTTTATTGCAATTGCAAATTTATATCCCGCAATTGTGACTTTTTTATCGTAATTGGCGAGTTTACATTTCGCAATTCTGACTTTATTGTAATTGTGAGTTTATATCCCGCAATTGTGACTTTTTTATCTTAATTGCGAGTTTATATCCCGCAATTTAGAATTTTTTATTGCAATTGCAAGTTTATATCCCGCAATTGTGACTTTTTTATCGTAATTGCGAGTTTACATTTCGCAATTCTGACTTTATTGTAATTGTGAGTTTATATCCCGCAATTGTGACTTTTTTTATCGTAATTGCGAGTTTACATCCCACAATTCTGACTTTTTTATTGCAATTGCAAGTTTATATCCCGCAATTCGGACTTTTTATTGCAATTGTGAGTTTATATCCCGCAATTGTGACTTTTTTATCGTAATTACGAGTTTATATCCCGCAAATCTGACTTTTTATTGCAATTGCGAGTTTATATCCCGCAATTGTGACTTTTTTTATCGTAATTCCGAGTTTATATCCCACAAATCTGACTTTTTATTGCAATTGCGAGTTTATATCCCGCAATTGTGACTTTTTTTAGCGTAATTGCGAGTTTACATCCCACAATTCTGACTTTTTTATTGCAATTGCGAGTTTATATCCCGCAATTCTGACTTTTTCATTGCAATTGCAAATTTATATCCCGCAATTCTGACTTTTTTATTGCAATTGCGAGTTTACATTTCGCAATTCTGACTTTATTGTAATTGTGAGTTTATATCCCGCAATTGTGACTTTTATCGTAATTGCGAGTTTATATCCCGCAATTCGGACTTTTTATTGCAATTGTGAGTTTATATCCCGCAATTCGGACTTTTTATTGCAATTGCGAGTTTATATCCCGCAATTGTGACTTTTTATATCGTAATTGCGAGTTTACATCCCACAATTCTGACTTTATTGTAATTGTGAGTTTATATCCCGCAATTGTGACTTTTTTATCGTAATTGCAAGTTTATATCCCACAATTCTGACTTTTTTATTGCAATTGCGAGTTTATATCCCGCAATTCTGACTTTTTTATCGTAATTGCAAGTTTATATCCCACAATTCGGACTTTTTATTGCAATTGTGAGTTTATATCCCGCAATTGTGACTTTTTTTTATTGTAATTGCGAGTTTATATCCCTCAATTCTGACTTTTTATTGCAATTGCAAATTTATATCCCGCAATTGTGACTTTTTTATCGTGATTGGCGAGTTTACATTTCGCAATTCTGACTTTATTGTAATTGTGAGTTTATATCCCGCAATTGTGACTTTTTTATCGTAATTGCAAGTTTATATCCCGCAATTGTGACTTTTTTTATCGTAATTGCGAGTTTACATCCCACAATTCGGACTTTTTATTGCAATTGTGAGTTTATATCCCGCAATTCGGACTTTTTATTGCAATTGTGAGTTTATATCCTGCAATTGTGACTTTTTTATCGTAATTGCGAGTTTATATCCCACAATTCTGACTTTTTCATTGCAATTTGCAAATTTATATCCCGCAATTGTGACTTTTTTTATCGTAATTGCGACTTTACATTTCGCAATTCTGACTTTATTGTAATTGTGAGTTTATATCCCGCAATTGTGACTTTTTTATCGTAATTGCGAGTTTATATCCCGCAATAGCTGGGTTTCAGTCACGTGATTATGATGACGCGCGAAATTCAGATGGAGTTCAGGGAGTGAAGAGCGCAATGGACGAGATGGAGGAAAGTCCGTACTGTACTACTTTACACGCTATTACAAGAGTAAGATATAAACAAAAAATCAAACATATGTTGGACGTGATCCTTACGTTATGAAGAGGAGCGATTTTCAACTGAATTGAAAGATTTTCCTGCCATCGAGGCGATAGATATCAGCAACTACCTCGTCTTACAGACATACTTTGACTTTACAAAGTTCGTAAACGTTACACGTTACACAAACATAGCCACTTAAGTTGTATTAACTCACCTTTGACGAAGTGATCACTGCACAAACGGGCATTTTCCCATTCGGCTCCTCCCGACCGCAGACATAGGTTTGCAAGCCGTTTTCCCGGAGTTTTTCGGTCAATTTCTTGCATTTCCCCCCTTATGAACAACAACTTTTGGTGCACGATAAAAAACTCCTCGTGATTTGATCGATTTAAGTAACCATAAACGACGCAAAACAGGCATTTTGAGTTTGTTATAGTGCTTTCTAAATACAGCAAATCACTTCCTGCCCTCCATTTGCATTTCGCGCCATGGCAACGCAGTGGCGTGACGTCATATGAAAACAAGCTATTGTGACTTTTTATATCGTAATTGCGAGTTTACATCCCACAATTCTGACTTTATTGTAATTGTGAGTTTATATCCTGCAATTGTGACTTTTTTATCGTAATTGCAAGTTTATATCCCACAAATCTGACTTTTTATATCGTAATTTCGAGTTTATATCCCGCAATTCTGACTTTATTGTAATTGTGAGTTTATATCCCGCAATTGTGACTTTTTTATCGTAATTGCAAGTTTATATCCCACAATTCTGACTTTTTATATCGTAATTGCGAGTTTACATGCCACAATTCTGACTTTATTGTAGTTGTGAGTTTATATCCCGCAATTCTGACTTTTTTATCGTAATTGCAAGTTTATATCCCGCAATTGTGACTTTTTTATCGTAATTGCAAGTTTATATCCCACAATTCTGACTTTTTATATCGTAATTGCGAGTTTACATCCCACAATTCTGACTTTATTGCAATTACGAGTTTATATCCCACAATTCTGACTTTTTTATCGTAATTGCAAGTTTACTTGCCAACCACAGACCTATTCCACTCATTAATCACTATTCGAAAATCCCATTAGATTCCCAAAGGAACCCAGAGCTGATCCTCTGGTTGTGCGACTGCAAGCGGAGCCGGTCACGCATGATCTCAGGACCTTGGTGAGGTCGAGGGTCTCGGGTCTGCAGTAGAACATGCCGAGAGACGACTGCGCCTCCACACTAGCGTCCGGGTTCCCCTCATCAGCTGCCAGGAGCCAAAGCCTGCGGGAACACACAGGGCACCGTCACAAATCACACTTGCCTACTAGCGGCGTCACAATAGATGGCAATACAAAAATGCAACAATATGTATTGTGGATAGTGACATTATGTGTTGTGTGCAGTTCACCCAAAATAAAAATGTAATGTCTACATTACTACATTAAACTACTATATAATGTTAAATACAATGTAATGAATTTCTGTACAAAGTGCCCGACATTATTTTAAATATATCTAATCAGTGACAGACTGCATATTCGTCTAAAATAATTCTGTATTTTCATCTTCAGAATCATGAATATTGTTATTCTGGTGTCTCTATTGTCCTGTGCTTTGGGTTTCCAGCACCAAGTCCAAGACTATTCATTCACACACACAACGTACAGTAATACCAAACTTAGCATTTTAATCAACGGTACATGTTTTATGTCTTGGAGTATCGCAATAATATCGTATCGTGAGTTCAGTATCGTGATGTTGATTAAAATGTGTGTAATTATTTTCAACATTGTTTAATGTAGTACTGACACAAACTCTGTAAACTTGAATTTTTATTTTGGGTGAACTATACACAATACATATTGTCACTATCCACGATACATGTTGCTGCATTTTTGTATTGCGATATATTGTGACACGATCAATTGTTGCATCAGATTTGTGTTTTATGTGATAGTTTCTCACCGCTCTGCTTCAGCGCTGGACGCCTGGACCCCGTGACCCTCCAGATACGCCCGGCCCAGGTTATACAGCGCCGCGTGTCTGACAGAGCCCGCGTGTGAGGAATCCCACAATGCAACTCTTCTCATCAACTCCATTGCTTTGCCCTGTTAAAGTTGGTGGTTTTCATATAGACAGTGAGACTTTAATAGAGTGTAACAGTGTCCGTCCCCTTTTTCGGAAGTATTTTTTTCCATTAATTTTTTTCCATATGGATTTTAAAATAGTCTTATAAGCCATGAACCGAGCCAATCAGCTGCGAGGAGAATCACAACACTGCAAACTTTGGTTTGAAGCAAAAAACGTGTTTGAAAATCAGACAAAAATTCAAGACTGTGTGTTTAAGGACTTCAGTGAGGGACAGAACTACAATCCCGTGAAGCATTGCGAATGACACAAACTAAAAAATGGGCGAACTACTCATTTAATATAGTTGAATATATATAAAAACAATAAATATTTTTTTTTTAAGTTCATTGCAAAATATGCATATACAAACATTTCAGTATTTTGAGTGAAGAGAGCTCGTTTATGGGAGTGGGCGGAGCTAAAGAGCTGTTTTGGTGGTTTTGCTTGTCTCGACTCTGATTGGTGTTTTTTTCTTTACAGCATTATGGGTAATGTAGTTTATCACCACAAATTTTGCTGTTGAACTCGATTCTTTTATAAATAAGTTGAAATAATGCGGGCTAACGGTTTCAACAGAAGCAAACACCATCGATTAACTTCCTCATAGCTCACAGTTGGGCTGTCTCTAAAGGTTTATGAGTTATCATTCAAAATCAGTTTTCATATGGGGAAAATGAATGGAGTTGACTTCCGACTGTTGCGCTCCAATTTTAGTTGCTTTTGCAGGCGTTTGTAAATTTGTAACATACAAAAAGCCTATTATTACTGTGGATCTGAGAGATATCATGAATAAGAAGGTCCTCACAAGGTCTTCTTTGGTTCCAAGTCCATCGTAATACATGACAGCCAGCTGATATAGAGCTCGGGGATCTTCATCTTTAATGCCGTCGAAGATGATCTCTGCTTCTGTGAAGCGGCCCTGAAGAACACACACCAGCAGTCACGAGTCATGGATTACATTCCCACATGATTCTGGCTTTGCATAACCTATAGAATCTGTGCGAAGATTAAATGAGAGAGACTTTAACATCACCTCCTCATAGTGTAACTGTCCCAGGAGGAAGGCGGCTTGAGAATCTCCACTTTCTGCTTTCTCTTTAAGCAAAATCACTGTCTTCTCCACGGACTCAGCACTGATCTCTGCTAAACTCAAACACAATCAATATATTTGTATGATCTACTGTGTGTGTGTGTTTGTGTGTATAAATATATATATAGCCTACAGTCAAAAGTTTTGAATTGGTATGATTTTTACTTTTTTTAAAGAAGTCTGTTCTGCTCACCAAGGCTGCATTTATTTGATACAAAAACAGTAATATTGTAAAATTTTATGAAAATTTTAAATAACTGTTTTCTGTTTTAATATATTTTAAAATGTAATTTATTCCTGTGATCAAAGCTGTATTTTCAGCATCATTACTCCAGTCTTCAGTGTCACATGATCCTTCAGAAATCACTCTAATATGTGGATTTTATGCTAAAAAAAACATTCATTATTATTATTATCAATGTTGAAAACAGTTGTGTCCAATTGTTTTCAGGATTCTTTGATGAATATAAATTTCAAAAGAACAGCAATTATTTGAAATAAAATCTTTTATAACATTATAAATGTCTTTACTGTCACTTTTGATCATTTTAATTCATCCTTGAATAAAAGTATTGATTTCTTTTATTTATTTCCCCCCAGAAATAAAATAAAAGTTTTTACTACAGACCCCAAACTTTTGAACGATAGTGTTTAATGTTACAAAAGCTTTTCTTTTGAACTTTTTATTCATCAAAGAATCATGAAATAAAAATGTAAATAACTGTTTTCAATATTAATAAAAATGAAAAATGTTTCTTGAGCATCAGATCCTCATATTAGAGTGATTTCTGAAGGATCGTGTGACACTGAAGACTGGAGTAATGATGCTGAAAATACAGCTTTAATCACAGGAATACATTTTAAAATATATTAAAATAGAAAACAGTTATTTTAAATTCGCATAATATTTAACAATATTTTTTTTGTGTATTTTTAATCAAATAAATGCAGCCTTGGTGAGCAGAAGAGGTTTATTTTAAAAACATTAAAAATATTGCTGATCTAAAACTTTTGACTGGTAATGTTATAAATACACATCTCCGATCACGTGTTTGACTCACCTGGTTGCATCATCTCTTCTCTAATATCTTTATAATTCTTGAGAAACTTCGAGGTTGTGATTTTCTCCATTTCCCCCGACAGAACCTCTAAATCACTGCTTACAAACACACTTTACTTTCACCATCAGCAGCACTGTAAGAAAAAGGATAATGCGTAGATTATTTCGACGGTTTTCTTTATCTATAAATTTCCTAACGGATAAAACGCGTGTTTGATAGTGGCGAAAAGTGAATAAACAACAGTACAAACAAATGTTACCATGACAGCCACTGATGACCTCACACTGCGGCTTTGCTTTTAATGGAACTTATCGTAGTAATTAATATAATTTAATTAATTATATAATTATATAATAATATAACATTCAACAATTACGTGTTTATTAAAATCGTATTTCTCTCCCTGTCGGCTAATTTGTTAAAATGTAAACATAAAAAAAAAAAATAACTGTCTATATACAACTGTTCTTATTTTAATTCAGTAAGAGACATGTTTTCATTTTTATATAGTTTTTATTATATAAATTATAATACAATTTTAGATAATTTAGAACTTTATATAATATAATGTAAACGTAAATTAAGAGTTTTGGCTCTGATTACAAAATAAGAGTCCGCAGAAACGTTGAAAAATGTGAGAAAAGATCCTTGTGGGTTGCCGTAGATTCTCACTGCACAACACGGAAATGAGAATTTCAAAACACTAATCCGGGAGAGTCTTCATTAATCGTGTGGATTTAGTGCCGTTTCTCTTCAAAATGCCGTCATATTGCGGGCAGTGAGAAAGAAGCCAGGCTACAGTGTTTGTGTTGTCTTATGTGAATAAGTGATATTAATGTATTAATCTTCATCATGAAGCTGAGCTCATCAGTATTTGCTTTATTGTGTCTCATATTTGAGATTTTGTCAGTCGCTCTTTTCCTGAGAGGATTCTTCCCTGTTCCTGTCAAATCCTCCTTTTCAGCCAAGAGCAAACTGACTGACTTTCCTGCAGAGCCACACACAGGTAAACACACACACACACACACACACACACACACACATTTATATATATCTTTATATATATTATTTATAGTTGTTATTTTTAGAATATAATTATATAGAAAAAATATCATTTTATGTGTTTTATATGTATGTATAATACATTTATTAGGTTATAAGTTATTTAATTATATTATATTTAGACTCTTTAGATGCTCATTATTCTTCAGCATGTTGAGCACACACATCTACAGCTGAAAGGTCAAGTCAAGTCTCCTTTGTTGCATTATTTCCTGTTATCTCTGTAAAGCTGCTTTGAAACAAAGTGTGTGTGTGTGTGTTCCAGGAGACGGCGTGAACTCGTCGCGAGCCCCGGCTCCTCTGTTCAGGCGTGTGGTGCTGCTCCTGATCGACGCTCTCAGACAGGACTTCGTGTTCGGCTCTGACGGTCTCAGGTTCATGCCGTACACCAGACATGTGCTGGAGAGAGGCTCTTCTCACAGCTTCACTGCCAAAGCCAGACCGCCCACCGTCACCATGCCCAGGATCAAGGTCAGACACACACACACACACACACACAAACACACACTCTCACTCACTCACTCACATCACATAACACACACTCACTCACTCAATCACTCTCTCACTCACTCACTACTCGCGTCACTTAAGAACATACACACACAGTCACTCACTCACACACACAGTCACTCACTCACACACACAGTCACACACACACACACACACACACACACACACACACACACACACACACACACACACACACACACACACACACACACACACACACACACACACACACACACACACAGACAGTCACTCAGTCACTCACTCACTCACTCACACACACACACACACACACACACACACACACACACACACACACACACACACACACACACAGACAGTCACTCAGTCACTCAGTCACACACACACACACACACACACACACACACACACGCGCACACACACACACACACACACACAGTAACTCACTCACTCACACACAGTCACTCATTCACACACACACACACACACACACACACACACACACACACACACACACACACACACACACACACACACACAGTAACTCACTCACTCACACACAGTCAGTCACTCACACACACACACACACACAGACACAGACACACACACAGACACTCACTCACACACACACAGTCACTCATACACACACACACACACACACACACACACACACACACACACACACAATCACACAATCACACACACACACACACACACTGTTAGATGAGATGTTAGAGTTGCATCACTGATAATAGTGATGCAACTCTAACTCATATTAATTAAATATGTAATTATAATAAAAATGGTTAATAATATATATTTTATATTAATATTTTATAGTATAGCCAGCAGCCATATCACCCTGTAGCCCAAGACTGGTTGCCCACTGAAGCTAAGCAAGGCTGAGCCTGGTTAGTACCTGAATGGGAGACCTCCTGAGAAACCCAGGTTGCTGCTGGAAGAGGTGTTAGTGAGGCCAGCAGGGGGCGCTCTCCCTGTGCTCTGTGTGGGTCCTAACGCCCCAGTGTAGTGACGGGGACACTATACTGTCAAAGAGCACCGTCCTCCGGATGAGACGTTAAACCAAGGCCCTGACTCTCTGTGGTCATTAAAAATCCCATGGCACTTCTCGTAAAGAGTAGAGGTGTAACCCCGGTGTCCTGGCCACATTCCACCCATTGGCCTCCTAATAATCCCCATCCACTGAATTGGCTCTATCACTCTCTCTCCTCTCCAACTATAGCTGGTGTGTGGTGAGCGCACTGGCGCCGTTGTACTGTGGCTGCCGTCGCATCATCCAAGTGGATGCTCACACTGGTGCTGGCTGAGGAGAGAACCCCTGATATGATTGTAAAGCGCTTTGGGTGTACAGTAGTACATATGAAAGCGCTATATAAATGCCTCATTCATTCATTTTATAGTATTTAATTTGATATTTGTTTTTGTGCTACAGATTAATTTTATGCATATTCTACAAATTCTGTTAAAACAACAAAAATACTAAATGGGGTAAAACAGCAGTGTTGTGTGCCGTGCAGGAGTGTCCAGCAGATGGAACTCCTGATCCACCGGAGATCATGTATCCGCTGCGCAAGGCTTGATCACCAGAAGAAAGAGTGTTTATTAAAGTGTTACACATCCAGAGATCATGTTTAGACAATAATAGGGCACTTAGCTGTATAGAAATATGTTTTTATATCTTAAGTGTCATAATTTAATGGATTATTCCAAAACTATAACAGTGTTGCATGGGGAGAGACGGTGTGAGAATTTGTGTGAGGGAGTTTGTGTGTGTGTGAGCGGGGGTGTGTGTGTGTGTGAGTGTGAGCGGGTGTGTGTGTGTGAGCGGGTGTGTGTGTGAGGGTGTATGTGTGTGAGCGAGTGTGTGTGTGTGTGTGTGTGTGAGCGTGTGTGTGTGTGTGTGTGTGTGTGTGATCGATTGTGTGTGCGAGCGAGCGTGTGTGAGCGAGTGTTTGTGAGCGTGTGTGTGTGTGTGCGTGTGCGAGTGTGTGTGTGTGTATGTGTGTCTGGTGTGGGAGTGTCAAAAGGTTAGTTTCGTGTCTGTGTGTGTGTCTGGGTGTGGCAGAGGTTAGTTGAGTTTAAGTGTGTGTGTGTGTGTGTGTGTGTGTGAGGGTGTATGTGTGTGAGCGAGTGTGTGTGTGTGTGTGTGTGAGCGAGTGTGTGTGATCGATTGTGTGTGTGTGATCGATTGTGTGTGCGAGCGAGCGTGTGTGAGCGAGTGTTTGTGAGCGTGTGTGTGTGTGTGCGTGTGCGAGTGTGTGTGTGTGTGAGCGAGTGTGTGTGATCGATTGTGTGTGTGTGATCGATTGTGTGTGTGTGATCGATTGTGTGTGTGTGATCGATTGTGTGTGTGTGATCGATTGTGTGTGCGAGCGAGCGTGTGTGAGCGAGTGTTTGTGAGCGTGTGTGTGTGTGTGTGTGTGTGTGCGTGTGCGAGTGTGTGTGTGTGTGTGTGTGTGTGTGGTGTGGGAGTGTCAAAGGTTAGTTTCGTGTCTGGGTGTGGCAGAGGTTAGTTGAGTTTAAGTGTGTGTGTGAGTGTGTGTTTGTGAGTGTGTGTGTGTGAGAGTGTGTGTGTGTGTGACAGGAAGTAAACAGGAGTGTGTTTCCCGTATAACGCCGTAACTCGCTGCTTCACTGTCATAGTACGATGCATCGCTGAAGAAATCATCTAGCTAGTCACGACTGTTTCCCGAAACCATATTATATAAAAATGTTTTTTTTATTGATTTTTATTTTATTGATTTTAAAGAATTACAACTACAGTCAGAGGGGTACAATGAGTGAACAAACAACGACATGTATAAAGAAACACAGTATTATCGCAAATTTGTCGTTCAAGCCCGTTGGTTAATGATGTCATGAACTTGGTGGAGAAATAACTTCTTTATATGAATCGTTTGAGATCAAATTAATGCTAGACGTTTTGCTATAAATTACGGACATGGCATCTGAGGAATATTTCTCCCGATATGAAAGGAATATTTGAAATATTTGCTTTATTTCCAGATTCAATCATAGGCTTGTTCTTACATACTAGAGCACTCTTCAAAAACAACACTTTAAATCTCTTGACAAACTAAAATATGTATTCAAAATAAAAGACACAGGTTGCACTGAATGTCAGCTTGCTTATTTTGCTCCAGATCAGGGTTTATTGAGTCCACATGTTATGCAAACAAAAAACTGCTTCTAACCACAGGAGATCTGTCGCTCACACACACACACACACACACCTCTGCGATGCTGTTTGCGAATGTTCATTGGAACGATGGTTTCGGGAAACACCGACGCGTTAAACTGATGATAACGACGCAACTCACGACCATAGTTGTCTAACGATGCGTTCAGAAAACACAGTCCAGGGCGTTACTGACAGACTGGGAAGAGAGGAGCCGCAACAGTGGAGAATATGAGGAGAATAATCAACATTCAAGCAGGAAAACCTGTTCTAGTAGAGCCTGAAACTACATCAAGACTTTGTAAAATGCCTCTTCATGGGATAACGCCCCAAATCAAACAATATGATTGCATTTGAACAGTTAAAGTGCTCGACGTGTGTGTGTGTGTGTGTGTGAGACACTTCAGTGAGTTCGTGTGCTGAAAGGAAACGGGCAAAGTGGCCCAGCGTCGTCTCTGGTTGCCGTAGAGACGCTCTTGCCATTGATTCGCAGTCAGTGCTGATGATGTCATAACCGAGAGTGTGACACCCTGGCGAATGGAGCTGTCAATCAAACGTCTGGGTCACAGTGTTACAGCTTTCTGCTCTCTTCTGTGACGCTTTATACGGATGCAACGGAGGGCTGAAATGTACTTATTAAATGTCTTCTGAGTGCATAATTTCCCAGAATTCCACAGCAACTTTGAAATATAGATGCTTCATGTTAAAATAAGTTGTATTGATATCAAAGAGTGACTTTTAGGTTCATTTTAGGGACATCTAGCTGTTAAAAAAGGACTCTGTGAGGTTTCTGTGCTGGTTTTAGGAAGTAGATCAAGTCTTTTTTTATAACTTCACAACTTTTGACTAACAGGTGTTGCCGTGTTTAAGTGCGCGTGCTGCTTTTGGGAGACTGTTGTAGCGGTTATCAAAGTTTCATGTAAATATGCAACATTTTTGCTGTGTTATTATTGCCTCACTTTCTGTTTTCACCGGCAGCTTTTGTTTAAGTGTTTCTGGAGAGTCGAGATGTTGCTGTTGTTGAACTTGAGTCGAATGTTTGAGTAGAATATTAATATAAGTATTAATTAAAGAAGAATTAATTTTTTTGCTTCCCCCCCAAAATAACTAATTGAACAGTTTACATAAAAATGTCAATTTTGATTTCCTCAGGCTTTTTCAAAACATGTATTACTCTTTTATTTATTTAGTATTTATTAATATTTTAAATTAGCTTTTATTTTTATAGAAAATAATTTTCATGTTATTTTTTAGTTTTAGGAATTTTGCTTTGTGCTTTTGTCATTTTTATTAGTTTTTTAATATATCTATTTAGCTTTAATGTATTTTTCTCTTCGGTTTTAGTATTTTTAGTTATTTTTCTGTTATTTATATTGTACGTTATTTTAGCTTTTTTAAATAACAAAATGATTTTTCCATCATCGATTTAGGTTTAGTTAATGAATCTGATTGGTTAACAAATTTTCTAAGGTGTTCAATTATATTCAGGGAAACTCACGGCTAAAGTAGTTCCAGCAGGTTTTGACTCAAAACCCTTTGAGTTTCATATCACTTCGCCAAATGATTTCTGTAACTTCAAAGGTCTTTACAGCCGACAACAGCAACAGAACCAAATCCCACAACGACACTGACCCAACAAATAAATATAGTAAAAACAATAGGATTAAAACGACAAATTAGTTCCATTTTTTTGCCACACAATTAGGTTTTATTATTATTATATTATTGTTTTTATTATGTACAGAAAGCACATACTCTCTTTCTCCTGCTCTCTCACACGCGCGCACACACACACACACACACACACACACTCGCACAGAAACGTGTTTTCAGTGCAGCTCTGACGATATAATCGGTAAAATAGTTTAGCAACTTAAAAGCTACATGACATTTCTCATTAGCGAGGAATTAACGGCACTGTTCTTGAAGCACATAAACTCACAGTTTCTCTTAGTAGAGACACTTCTGCAGAATACTAAGAGATGCACAGACTCAGTTAATTCACACACTTAATGTCTCTCTCTCTCTCTCTCTCTCTCTCTCTCTCTCTCTCTCTCTCTCTCTCTCTCTCTCTCTCTAATAACTGCATTTTCTGCTATAAATGGCTCAAGTCTGACTCAAGCTCTAAAATGACGTTTTGGTATTAACAACGGAGGCGTGGGATAAGATGTGTAAGAAATAAGTCCTACACACAAGAGTGTTTTAAGAACAAAACCTGACAAATGTCTTGAAATACTTACTTAAATGACATGTAGACTTCAATAGATCTGCTCTTGGGCACAATAAGCAAGCTAACATTTAGCTTTCGTTCTGCTTAAATGTATATGCATTTTAATCTACTGTAAAAAAAAATTTAAAGCGGAACATACACTGAACAAAATGCTAAACGCACCACTTTTGAGTGGCCTTTTATTGTGGACCGCCTAAGGCACACCTCTGCAATAATCCTGCTGTCTGATCGGCATCTTGATATGCCACACCTGTGAGGTGGACGGATGATCTCGGCACAGGAGAAGTGCTCACTAACACAGATTTAGACAGATTTGTGAACAATATTTGAGAGAAATAGGCCTTTTGTGTACAGAGAAAAAGTCTTACTGTGCGTTCACACCGGACGCGAATAGCGCGTCAAATTCGCGTCTACCGCGTCTAGTTTGACACTTGAGCACTTTGTGTTAATTCGCGTGTCAATGGCGAAATTGACGCGCGTAAAAACAAAAGTTTGAAGCGAAATTTACGCGCGTCAGAGGCGAAATCCGGAGGCGAAAGTTTCGAAACCCGTTGGCGGCCATCTTTTTAGATGTTTATCGAGCATTAGCATTAGCATTATTCGAGAGAGTCACCGCTCGTATATGCTCTGGAGAGCAGAAACAGCTCCGTAGGGGACATCGTCGCTGTACTCGGGTCCACCAGACCCTCCGGAGGGTTTCAGGAGTTTCACAATTTGCTCCAGGAGCTAGGTTTGGTGGACCTAACGGTGAGGACGCTGACGAGGACAGCGTAGGCCGTATAAGCCCTCGGCCTCGAGTGGTCTATGCCTGTCGAGCCCGCGCTCTACAGCCCGGCGCGAGGTTCACCATCGCCGGCACACACCTAATCTGTCATTTATTTTTGTTTTGATAATAAATGAAGCCAGCCTCCAAAAGTGATTAATCTGTCCTGTGATTTTTCTCTCTCTCTCACACATCACTGTCCAGACACGAACTTATGTGGGTTGTCTTTACATTATAATAATATTTCATATAATCTAGATATGGAATAAATAGCATTCAATGCAAAACGAATATGTCTCATATATTGAAATCAAGTTTTATGTGATAAAATATTTGCTTTGTTGTGCATTAGAACCACAGTCATTTATTACAAAATAATTTATTGAAGCATCCAGATACTTCTCCACGTGACAGCAGCAAGCAGCTAGGCTCCTGATTGGTTAACGCGGCGCGAATTGACGCAGAAGTTCAGATTTTTCAACTCGGGCGGCAGACGCGAATTCGCGTCAAACTCGTGAATGCACAAATAGCACTAACTAAATCATTCGCCCGTAACGCGCTTAACGCGCCAGACGCTCAATTCGCGCCATTCGCGCGAACTTGACGCGCGAATGAGGCGTATTCGGGTCTACCGCGCCGCGCTCTACGCCTCATTCGCGCCACAGGAATTTTTTACGCGCCTAACGCGTCTTTGCATTGACTTAACATTGAAATCACTCGCGCCTGACGCGCTATTCGCGTCCGGTGTGAACGCACCATTAGATCTTTGAGTTCAGCTCATGAAAAATGGGGGCAAAAACAAAAGTGTTGCGTTTTTAATTTTGTTCAGTGTATAATGATGATTTTATTATTATTATGAAATGAAAATATTAAATAAGATATTTATTATTATTAAAATATTAAAATTAAAATATTATAATATTTTAAGTTAATAATAATAATTTTATTTTTCAATTGTACTACAAAATAAAATAATTATTATTATTTTTTTTTACAGTACAACAGTATTACAATTGTAATATATTTCTAGTAATTTACTGTAAAATAAAATTATAATTAAATAATGTTTTGTTTTACAATATAACAGAAACAGATTGTTTTAGAATATAAACAAAAGTGTTGCGTTTATAATTTTGCCGGCGATGAATCATACATCAAATAAAGCAAAATAACATGGAACACAAACAGTGAATCAGTCATTAGATGCCATGTTCGTTACAGCAGTATCTCTGAGATCTGGAATAAATTAGTTTGCAGAAGTTATTACTCGACCATGTTACTACGTCTTCAGGAAACAGTCGAGACTAGTTGGTTAGTAAAGGGTAGTTAAAGTGTTAGTTCACCCAAAAATTTAAACTCTGTCAGTAATTACTCTCCCTCATGTTGTTCAACCCCGTAAGACTTTCGTTAATCTTCGGGACACAAATTAAGAGATTTTTGATTAAATCTGAAAAGTTAGTAAAGACAATGTTTAAAATCTTAGCTTCTGGGTTGTACGTCAGAACGTAGGCTCACTATTGGCCAGCATCACACACATGACCAGCGTCGGCCAATAGCAAGCCTACGTTCTGACGTACAACCCAGAAGCTAAGATTTTAAACATTGTCTTTACTAACTTTCTGGGCCGGCAAGTGTAATCACACTGAGTGATCAGCTCTCAGATTTAATCAAAAATATCTTAATTTGTGTCCCGAAGATGAACGAAAGTCTTACGGGGTTGAACAACATGAGGGAGAGTAATTACTGACAGAGTTTACAATTTTGGGTGAACGAACACTTTAATCAGCGAGTTTATGGGAAAATCACCTCACATCACAAGATTTTTGAAAAATACCATACGAAAGTTAATCCAAAGTGACAAAGAAAGCACCATAAAAGTGGCATAATACAATTTTGACAGCCGGGAACGTAGGTAGATTTTTTGAAAGAAAGTCATGTGTTATCAAAAAATGACAGTCTGTGACATTCTGTAATAACATTTTATCGTATTTCCACCAAATGCACCATACAAAGTCCTGAGTTTGTGTGTGTTTGCTTTTATTCGTCGCTTTCCTGAAAAAAGATGCAGGTTTTCTTCTTTAGGTCAGGCACCTTTAGATCCTTCTCTGTTGCTGTGAAAGTTTTCTGAAAGCTTTTGTTTCTGTAAAGTTTGCTTATTTTCCCTCAGCACGGATAAGCTCTCTCTCTCCGCTCGCGGTGTCTTAAAGCCTGTCCTACTTTTCACGTCTCCAATCATCAGGATTGACACATTAAAAGGTGGGATGTGTTTCCAAACTGCAAATCGGCCCGTCTGGAGGCGGAATTCATAAAGTCAGCGTCACAGAAAGAGCGTTGAACGAAAGAGACAAACTCTGGAAGTTGGTGAAGAGAAATGAGTGTCTGGATGTTTGCCTCGGGTGTTTAAAGCAGGAGATGCTGAGATAGCGGCGGGTTTAATCAGTTCTGCTGACTAGTCTCTGTTGCCCATGGTGTGTGTACTGTTATTTCTTGTGCTCATTTGTCTTTAAGAATCATTTGAAGGTGTTTAGCATCACTATTAAAGTTGATTTTAACTATTTTTGTCTTTGTGCATTGAAGAAAAAAAAGAGTTTGCAAGGAAAACCACACATTTTTTTTGTTTTGATTGAGCCTCAAAATGGTTCGAAAACCTTTTTCTTTTGTGTTTGGCTGAGAAACCTTAAAAATGCGAATACTTTTGTGATTTCAAACGTTTAAAGTCAAGTCACCTTTATTTATATAGCGCTTTTTACAATACAGATTGTATCAAAGCAGCTTGATAACATGAACATAATACAAGAAGTTGGGTCATCGTCCACCTGAAGTAAGGCAGATCAATAATATTGTTGAATAATTGAATGTTCTCGGTTGAACTGATTTCAACCCATGTTTCTATTGGTCTGTTTCCACAGCACTTGTTCTTTTCATCGGTGTGGAAGAGCAAAAAAGCAGCAAAACTCTTTGACACACTTTCAAGAAAGTTTTTCAAGCAGTTTCAAACTCAAGCAGAACTTTTTGAGACTCAATCCCCAAAAAAAATGCATTTTGAGGGAAAAAATTATTGGTGGTTTTGACTGCAAAACTGTTTGGATGCACAGTAAAGACAAATATATATATATATACACTCACCTAAAGGATTATTAGGAACACCATACTAATACTGTGTTTGACCCCCTTTCGCCTTCAGAACTGCCTTAATTCTACGTGGCATTGATTCAACAAGGTGCTGAAAGCATTCTTTAGAAATGTTGGCCCATATTGATAGGATAGCATCTTGCAGTTGATGGAGATTTGTGGGATGCACATCCAGGGCACGAAGCTCCCTTTCCACCACATCCCGAAGATGCTCTATTGGGTTGAGATCTGGTGACTGTGGGGGCCATTTTAGTACAGTGAACTCATTGTCATGTTCAAGAAACCAATTTGAAATGATTCGAGCTTTGTGACATGGTGCATTATCCTGCTGGAAGTAGCCATCAGAGGATGGGTACATGGTGGCCATAAAGGGATGGACATGGTCAGAAACAATGCTCAGGTAGGCCGTGGCATTTAAACGATGCCCAATTGGCACTAAGGAGCCTAAAGTGTGCCAAGAAAACATCCCCCACACCATTACACCACCACCACCAGCCTGCACAGTGGTAACAAGGCATGATGGATCCATGTTCTCATTCTGTTTACGCCAAATTCTGACTCTACCATCTGAATGTCTCAACAGAAATCGAGACTCATCAGACCAGGCAACATTTTTCCAGTCTTCAACTGTCCAATTTTGGTGAGCTCTTGCAAATTGTAGCCTCTTTTTCCTATTTGTAGTGGAGATGAGTGGTACCCGGTGGGGTCTTCTGCTGTTGTAGCCCATCCGCCTCAAGGTTGTGCGTGTTGTAGGGGTGTAACGGTACACAAAAATCACGGTTCGGTACGTACCTCGGTTTTAAAGTCACGGTTCGGTACGTTTTCGATACAGCAAAAAGTAAGAAATGCCAGAGAAATTTCCTATTTGTTCAAAGAAAAAATATTTTTTAAATAATTGTGAGTTTTCCTACATCTTGAAACTTTCAGGTTTATAAATGGGTGTCATCTTTGAAGGATAAACAAATAATGTTTTGTTCATCACATTAAAAATAACATTTAAATATGAAGAGTTCAGATGCAAAAGCCATTTGAAATTTTCTTCTAGAATGATCATTTTTTATCAAGCTTGTATATTTAAGTTCAGTATTTTCACTTAAATGTCAATGAAGATTACCTATTAATTGTCATTTGAGTGAAATTACTGAACTTAAATATACAAGCTTCATAAAAATGATCATTCTAGAAGAAAATTTCAAATGGCACTTAGAGGCTTTTGCATCTGAACTCTTCATATATAATATTTAGTTTTGAAGTGCTGGAAAAAGATGTGTGAAGTACTTGAAAGCATTTCACTATTCCAGCCAAACTGGTTACAGTTATGGTGAATGTTGCTGGTCTGTGGACGTAAAGTATTACTAGTTCATTCACCGCGCAATATTTCTCCTGGTGTCCACGTCAGCGCTGTTTGATCTAATAGAGATCTACGGTTAATAACGGAGAAATGTGAATGCTTCTCACTAGATCTCGCAGTGCTGTTATTACTTCAGTGGCGAATTCAAATGTTTTCTTCACTGGATCTCTTAGCGCTGTGTAGTAACAGTGTCGCTTGATCGAGATCGGCTCGCGCTGCACAGATGTTGCTGGTCCGAACTCCGAACTGATAAACGATCCGTGAAGCACATAATGAGTAGCGCAGTTTCGTTCAGCTTTCTTTACGCTTGCCATTTGATGTTGTGCAACGTTGTGGTGTTCGCGCCAGCGCAAATTTTGTCGGTAGGAAAAATGGTCCAAGGAATCGTTCGGTTTGTATGCGTACCGAACCGGAAGCCTCGAACCGAAACGGTTCAATACGAATACATGTACCGTTACACCCCTAGCATGTTGTGGCTTCACAAATGCTTTGCTGCATACCTCGGTTGTAACGAGTGGTTATTTCAGTCAAAGTTGCTCTTCTATCAGCTTGAATCAGTCGGCCCATTCTCCTCTGACCTCTAGCATCAACAAGGCATTTTCGCCCACAGGACTGCCGCATACTGGATGTTTTTCCCTTTTCACACCATTCTTTGTAAACCCTAGAAATGGTTGTGCGTGAAAATCCCAGTAACTGAGCAGATTGTGAAATACTCAGACCGGCCCGTCTGGCACCAACAACCATGCCACGCTCAAAATTGCTTAAATCACCTTTCTTTCCCATTCTGACATTCAGTTTGGAGTTCAGGAGATTGTCTTGACCAGGACCACACCCCTAAATGCATTGAAGCAACTGCCATGTGATTGGTTGATTAGATAATTGCATTAATGAGAAATTGAACAGGTGTTTCTAATAATCCTTTAGGTGAGTGTGTGTATGTATATATATATATATATATATATATGTATATACACTCACCGGCCACTTTATTAGGTACACCTGTCCAACTGCTCGTTAACACTTAATTTCTAAGCAGCCAATCACATGGCGGCAACTCAGTGCATTTAGGCATGTAGACATGGTCAAGACAATCTCCTGCAGTTCAAACCGAGCATCAGTATGGGGAAGAAAGTTGATTTGAGTGACTTTGAACGTGGCATGATTGTTGGTGCCAGAAGGGCTGGTCTGAGTATTTCAGAAACTGCTACTGGGATTTTCACGCACAACCATCTCTAGGGTTTACAGAGAATGGTCCGAAAAAGAAAAAACATCCAGTGAGCGGCAGTTCTGTGGGCGGAAATGCCTTGTTGATGCCAGAGGTCAGAGGAGAATGGCCAGACTGGTTCGAGCTGATAGAAGGGCAACAGTGACTGAAATAACCACTCGTTACAACCGAGGTATGCAGCAAAGCATTTGTGAAGCCACAACACGCACAACCTTGAGGCGGATGGGCTACAACAGCAGAAGACTCCACCGGGTACCACTCATCTCCACTACAAATAGGAAAAAGAGGCTACAATTTGCAAGAGCTCACCAAAATTGAACAGTTGAAGACTGGAAAAATGTTGCCTGGTCTGATGAGTCTCGATTTCTGTTGAGACATTCAGATGTTAGAGTCAGAATTTGGCGTAAACAGAATGAGAACATGGAACCATCATGCCTTGTTACCACTGTGCAGGCTGGTGGTGGTGGTGTAATGGTGTGGGGGATGTTTTCCTGGCACACTTTAGGCCCCTTAGTGCCAATTGGGCATCGTTTAAATGCCACGGCCTACCTGAGCATTGTTTCTGACCATGTCCATCCCTTTATGGCCACCATGTACCCATCCTCTGATGGCTACTTCCACCATGTCACAAAGCTCTAATCATTTCAAATTGGTTTCTTGAACATGACAATGAGTTCACTGTACTAAAATGGCCTCCACAGTCACCAGATCTCAACCCAATAGAGCATCTTTGGGATGTGGTGGAACGGGAGATTCGCATCATGGATGTGCAGCCGACAAATCTGCGGCAACTGTGTGATGCCATCATGTCAATATGGACCAAAGTCCCTGAGGAATGCTTCCAGCACCTTGTTGAATCTATGCCACGAAGAATTGAGGCAGTTCTGAAGGCAAAGGGGGGTCCAACCCGTTACTAGCATGGGGTACCTAATAAAGTGGCCGGTGAGTGTATATGCGAGTGGAGAGCTATATATTTGTATTTCAGTTTTAGTTTTAATAATTTAAGTTACTTTCAGTTAAAGGTGAACTATGCAGGTTTTTTACCTCAACCGAACAGCTTCGGAGTCATTGGAATGGTTATATTACTCTTTTCGGGTTGAATGGTGGTCGTTTCGCACCCCCCTATCGCATGTGAGCGGAAAAAACACAGTTGCAACTTTGAGCCGGTGGGCCGCCGGCCGCAGCATCAGGAAATGTCGCGTGATATCACGTCTCGCGATGTAACGAATTGCTTTACGGCAAAAAAGATCTGATAAAATAAGCATCAAACAGAAATAACCCGGGGCCGTATACATGTGGTGTTCGAGGCGCACATACAATACAGACTGCCGACAGTTAAACAGGGCGCGCGCAGCTCTTAAAGGGGCCACACCTTATTTCCACTCGTTACAGCGTCCATCCTACTGAACAGGTACCGGTGTACAGGGGGAGGGGATCCGGCCGTGAGTGCGAGCCATCTCTGCGTGAGTGCTATTCACGACAGTACAAGTGCTCCACAGCGACTCTAGGGGTCGCTGTTTGACAAAAACTGAATTCCTGCATAGTGCACCTTTAATTGCCTAGGCAACATTTCTAATTGTAGTTAAAGGTTTAAGTTTTTCATCTGTTATTTATAATGTAGTTTCAGCTTTTTTTCCCTCCAAATAATGAAAACGATTTTTAATCATTTTAGTTTGGGGTTTTATTAACTATAGCAATGCTGATCCCAACATTTTTTTAAGAATCAAATTCAATTTGGCACAGTAAAACAAAAAACAAAAAACTTAATATCATAACAGATCTGACTTGTTAAATTGTATCATCCATCACACAATTTTAATTTAATTGTGAAATCTTGTATTTCTCTCCGGTTTCGTTCTCATCTTGTGTGTGTTACCGTACATGATATGATAGAGTTTTCATTGTGTGCATATTAATAGCATGTATATGTGTTACTTTAGGCGTGATATATTCTTATTAGAGCCTTTATGATGGTTTGGTTCTTAGATCGTTGTTCCTGCATGAACTTTATTGATTGAGATCAAAATAACTGCAGTGTTTCAGCTGTGATCAGGCTGATAATATTCTGCGTTTATATTGAGCTGTTATGAGTTTAGTGAATGTCTCATCAGATAATACACCTGTTTGATTGATTGGTAACCTCTGGGATGTTGAAAACATTACATTTAGACTAGTTTTTAAAAATTTTATAAAGAAAATATGAATGATGCATGTTTGTGTAAAAGCCACCGCCATGTTGCTAAAGTGTATAAAAGAGTTAAATCACTTTGTATGTTTACCAGTTTACAAATGAATATTGAGTTATAGTCATGTGTCGTATATCCGAGTGAAGCGCTTCTGGGACAAGAACAAATGTGGGCGGGGCTTGATTTTGTCTGTGTGGAATTGATTGGATGGTTGTGGTTTGCTATTGGTGGATCTCATGTGAGTGACAGGTTGCTCCGCCCACATAATAATATGCACCAATTAATCATTTAAAATAAATACTGCAATATTCAAGCGCCAACCTTCCGGTCTCTCTTGATTCAACACTGAAGAGATTTAAACTGCAGTTCCTCCACTGGCCACTAGAGACCGGCTGCAGAAGAGAGTCAGTCCCATAAACCCCCATGTTAAAATGCCCAACTTTACAGCAGAATAAAACATGTTTACAGTCTGGTGCAAAAAGTGGTTTTGGTCTAAATCGCTAATGTTGCCCTTCATGACGACTGTGAGGCGGGTGAATGTTTTTATAACTCATCCGTTTAAATTATAATAAGCCTTAAAGTTGTGCATAATTAAGGGCGTGGCCACTTGAGTGACAGGTGGATTGCCGCTGATGTCACTACTAGCCGTTTGTCTGTTAGCGTCACGTCACCTCAGCTAATCCGCCTCGCTGCACATTTTCGTTTATTCGGGAGTGACGCTGCCAAGATGGCGACGGCCGGCTCCGTCCACTCTGGGCTTCAGAAACGCTCTTCAGAAACACTACAGGTGACGTCACACACACTACGAACATGTTTTATACAGTCGATGGCAATATTCCATTAAAACAAAAGCAAATACAAGAATTGGCACTTTTGATGTCATGGTGACTTTAAAAGTCTCCATTTAGCAGATGTGCTCGTGCTGATGTAACTGTATGGAGACATTTTAGGGCTTTTTTCTGGCAGAAATGCTCTTTCCGTTCAGCAAAAACCCACTGGCATCATCTCTGGCTGTGAAGGCTTCGAGGATCTGCAAGCATACAAATTTAAACCTTTCCCAGTGCCAGAATCTCTAATGCGGCATAAAACCACTGCAGAGGCCGGCCAGAATCCTCTAATTGCTCATGTTTCACTACAAATGTGACAAGAGTAAAGCAATTAGCCTGTGATTTCTGAAAGCTCGGAGTCTGAGAGAGAGATCTGTGAGATTGGCTCACCAGCCAATGAGGAGCTTCTGCTGTTTTAGAATGTTAATATAGTATATAGATAGGTAGTATAATAATGTGTGTGTGTGTGCGAGAGAGTGAGAGAGTGAGAGTGTGTGTGAGTGAGAGAGTGTGTGAGCATTTGTGTGTGTGTGTGTGTGTGTGTGTGTGTGAGCATTTGTGTGAGTGTGTTTTATGTGTATATATTTAGCCATTAGTGTCTGACCCTTCACTCGAGTGCGTGTGTGTGTGTGAGCGTGTGTGTGTGAGCATGAGTGTGTTTGTGTGTATATATTTGGCCATTAGTGTCTGACCCTTCACTCGAGTGTGTGTGTGTGTGTGTGTGTGTGTGTGTGTGTGTGTGTGTGTGTATATTTGGCCATTAGTGTCTGACCCTTCACTCGAGTGTGTGTGTGTGTATTTGGCCATTAGTGTCTGACCCTTCACTCGAGAGTGTGTGTGTGTGTGTGTGTGTGTGTGTGTGTGTGAGTGTGTGTGTGTATATTTGGCCATTAGTGTCTGACCCTTCACTCGAGTGTGTGTGTGTGTATTTGGCCATTAGTGTCTGACCCTTCACTCGAGAGTGTGTGTGTGTGTGTGTGTGTGTGTGAGTGTGTGTGTGTATATTTGGCCATTAGTGTCTGACCCTTCACTCGAGTGTGTGTGTGTGTGTGTGTGTGTGTGTGTATTTGGCCATTAGTGTCTGACCCTTCACTCGAGAGTGTGTGTGTGCGTGTGTGTGTAAGTGTGTTTGTGTATATATATTTGGCCATTAGTGTCTGACCCTTCACTTGAGTGTGTGTGTGTGAGCATGAGTGTGTTTGTGTGTGCATGAGTGTGTTTGTGTGTATATATTTAGCTCTTAGTGTCTGACCCTTCACTCGAGTGTGTGAGTGGTATTGTGAGCGTGTGTGTGAGCATGAGTGTGTTTGTGAGCATGAGTGTGTTTATGAGCGTGTGAGCGTGTGTTTGTGAGCATGAGTGTGTTTGTGAGCATGAGTGTGTTTGTGAGCGTGTGTGTGTGAGCATGAGTGTGTTTGTGTGTATATATTTGGCCATTAGTGTCTGACCCTTCACTCGAGTATGTGTGTGTGTGTGTGTGTGTGTGTGAGCATGAGTGTGTTTGTGTGTATATATTTAGCTCTTAGTGTCTGACCCTTCACTCGAGAGTGTGTGTGTGAGTGTGTGTGTGTATATTTGGCCATTAGTGTCTGACCCTTCACTCGAGTGTGTGTGTGTGTGTGTGTGTATTTGGCCATTAGTGTCTGACCCTTCACTCGAGAGTGTGTGTGTGCGTGTGTGTGTAAGTGTGTTTGTGTATATATATTTGGCCATTAGTGTCTAAACCTTCACTTGAGTGTGTGTGTGTGAGCATGAGTGTGTTTGTGTGTGCATGAGTGTGTTTGTGTGTATATATTTAGCTCTTAGTGTCTGACCCTTCACTCGAGTGTGTGAGTGGTATTGTGAGCGTGTGTGTGAGCATGAGTGTGTTTGTGAGCATGAGTGTGTTTATGAGCGTGTGAGCGTGTGTTTGTGAGCATGAGTGTGTTTGTGAGCATGAGTGTGTTTGTGAGCGTGTGTGTGTGTGAGCATGAGTGTGTTTGTGTGTATATATTTAGCTCTTAGTGTCTGACCCTTCACTCGAGTGTGTGAGCAAGAGCATGAGTGTGTTTGTGAGTGTGTGTGTGTATATTTGGCCATTAGTGTCTGACCCTTCACTCGAGTGTGTGTGAGTGTGTGTGTGTGTGTGAGTGTGTGTGTGTATATTTGGCCATTAGTGTCTGACCCTTCACTCGAGTGTGTGTGAGTGTGTGTGTATATTTGGCCATTAGTGTCTGACCCTTCACTTGAGTGTGTGAGTGTGTGTGTGTTTATATTTGGCCATTAGTGTCTGACCCTTCACTCGAGAGTGTGTGAGTGTGTGTGTGTATATTTGGCCATTAGTGTCTGACCCTTCACTTGAGTGTGTGTGAGTGTGTGAGTGTGTGTATATTTGGCCATTAGTGTCTGACCCTTCACTCGAGGATTAGAGCGTTAAGCCTGATGTTTTAATAGCGTCTCTGATATAAACTTCAGTTTGACTTTGAATCAAAACGTTGATGAATCATTTCAGACTGAACATCAATTCAAAACTCTGATGCATCAATTTGTTTGCAGCATCACTCAAAAAATATTCATGCCATTTTTCACTCTGTATATTACAATTGTTGCTTTTTTGACTGATCAGTGTTCGGACACGCTATTCATTTGTTGCTTTTTGCATAATTCACTACCATTCAAAAGTTTGGGGTCAGTAAGGTTATTATTTTTTTTAAAGAGAAAATTCAGCAAGGAGTAACGCATTAAATTGATGAAAAGTGACATTTATAATGTTTCAAAAAGTATATTCAGTATAAATGCTGTTCTGAACGTTCATCTCAGTTTCCACAAAAATATGAACTGTTTTAAACACTGATAATAATCAAAAATGTTTCTTGAGCATCAGATCCTCATATTAGAGTGATTTCTGAAGGATCATGTGACACTGAAGACTGGAGTAATGATGCTGAAAATACAGCTTTGATCACAGGAATAAATTACACTTTATTATATATTCACATATAAAACATCTGTTTACATTATCCAAATATTGCACTTTTTTTTGCTGTATTTTTAATCAAATAAATACATTTTTGGGGAGCAGAACAGACCTTTTTCAAAAACATTACTATCTATTATATTTCAAAAAGCAATGAAATAGAGAGCGTCTCTCTCTCTCTCTGTGTGTGTGTGTTAATTATCACGGAGAAACACGTTACGCTAGATGACAGTAATTGTGTTGTGTACACTAAGAGACACGCAATCAATACCCTCATTATAACACAGCGCAAACACAAGGGCTGGTCTGGTCTCGAAGCGTGTGTGTGTGTGTGTGTGTGTGTGTGTGTGTGTGTGTTCTCGTAGCTTGTTTTCATCATTAGATGATGATGGTTCTCCATGAAGGGTGAGGGAAAGGTTTCATGTTGTGTTTTTCTCTGCGTGAAACTACAAAGAGTTTGTAAATTTGTGATTCTGTTTCCCAGAATAGCTAATCAGGCATCTGGCCTATTTTAGAGTGTTTCTGGTCATTTACATTCATATTACGCTTTTATATAATCAGACTGTATAAATATGAGACTTTATGAGCTGAGAAATAAAACAAACAGGCGTTTCTTGTCCAAAATCATGTACATTTTTCCACCCATAAAGCTATATTTCACTTCAGTATGTATTGTTTACAAGACATAAAAGGAGCAGTCAATTTTTATAGAGGCTATATTCTACATAGATCTTTTTTTATTTCTAATGTCTTGCGTGAGCGCACAAAAAATGCATACGCAAATACTCTAAATGCATCGCAAATGTTTTGTCGTGTTGCACACGTTAATGTGTTTTGTTGCTCTCTGGGTAACAAAAAAAAAAAAGAGGTTCCTTCATAAGTTGCATATGTTTGTGTGTCTGTGCTGTTAAAACATACAGACTTTTGCTGATATTTTCAGATTTTTGCCCCTTTTATTCCTTTTTAAAAATATTTCCTTTCATGTAGAGTGTAATAGAGCTGTTTTTGGATGTAAAAGGTCTGCAAAGTTATTGTGTCACAAAAGAAAGAAGTGATTCTGAACTGAAACGAGTCGTCAGTAATTCAGTCTCACTTCCTGTGTAGGTTTGTAACTCATTTGCATAATGCCAGCCTGTGGTCTTGATTGGCTGAACAGCGTCTCTTAGCCCCGCCCTCAAACACTGTAGTGTATCTGAGACTGGAAGAGTTCGGTTCGTGTTGATCGTGTCGAGAAGACGCTGTTTTCTGCCATCGTTTCTGTTCATATCACTGTGATCAAGAGCTGAGATTCAGATATGATAATGAGCGTTTGCTTTCTGACCAATCACAGCAGAGCAGCTCTCAGAGAGGCGGGGCTTAGAGAGACTGAAGCGTTTCAGACACTGAGAGGAAAGAGCTGAAGCTGCCGTGGAGATTATGAGAGAATAAAGTGTTTTTGGATGCATGTGAACTAAAACAACATTAGGAGCCTTTAAAATAGCATAATGGGGCAGTTTAAATTACTTGCTCAACAAAATCCACCATAACAGTAGTTGACGTGATAACCGATTGTCAAAGATGATGTCAGCTCCCCTCGCAGTGCTGAGAATACAGTGTGCTCTTGGATTGATATAAATTGCATTCAGATTCAAATCATTTTTTTTTAATGGCTATTTTCCACCTTGTCGCTGAGAATTTTAATTAAACCGATTGTTTTTATACGTTACCTTTAAGACTGCTCTAAATTTAAGGCCTGTTTGGACAGTAAAGCTGTGTTTTGGTTTCTTAAAGAGGCCCTTTAACAAACTCTTGATGTAGTTTCAGGCTCTACTAGAACAGGTTTTCCTGCTTGAATGTTGATTATTCTCCTCATATTCTCCATTGTTGCGGCTCCTCTCTTCCCAGTCTGTCAGTAACGCTCTGTTTAGCTCCTGTCTCTATGAAGCCCCTCCTTCTGAAAAGCACACTGTGCTCTGATTGGTCGGCTGGATCAGTGTGTTGTGATTGGTCGAGCGCTTCGAGTGTGTTTGGGAAATGTCCCGCCCCTTCCCATAACCACCAGTTTAACACACTACTAACTAACTCAACCAGGCCCCGCCCCTTTATTCTGCGCATGAATTATTATAATGAGGAATATTGTGACGTGTTCCCGGGAGAAACTCAAGACTACAATGGAGGCGTTTCAGGAGTTCAGAAACACTGACACTGATATAGAGAAGAACTGGAGCGTTTTCATGATCAAACTGCAACATCACACACTGAAGATGTGAAGAAAGTAGAATAGCTCGTCTGTAAACAGCGATGTGTGTGTTCCCTCATCAGGCTCTGACGACCGGCAGCATCCCGGGCTTCATCGATGTGGTGATGAACCTGAACTCTCCGGCTCTGCTGGAGGATAACCTCATCTGGCAGGCCAAGAGCGCCGGCAAGCGGATCATCTTCTACGGCGACGACACGTGGGTTCGGCTCTTTCCCAAACACTTTATGGAGCACGACGGCACCACCTCCTTTTTCGTGTCCGACTACACCGAGGTGAGAGGAGCTGAACTCAAAGTGTGTGTCATATAGAGTCGTTGTGGAGCTCTTCGGCCATTTGTGACTGAAAAATTGTACATTTTTTTTTTTTTCACTCCAAATCTTTTAATTTGTTTTCAGTGACAGTACAGAATAAGACATCATAAACGGTGGACAGTAACAAAGATATTGTCCATTATTAATCCAATAGCTCAAATTTTTTTTTTTTTTTAAATTAAAAATACTACTGTTGTAGAGTAGAATTTAGCTACGTCTCAATGTAACAATTATACTAACACTTATAATAATAATAATCATCAAAATAATAATAAATGGTTATTAAAACTAGATATTTTTTAATAACCACATTTTTTCTTCATTTTAACAGTAAAGCTCTGTTGTGTAGCACTTTCTTTGACGAAAGTTTAATTTCATATGATTAAAAGATAAGTGAATGTTTTATCCCTTCATTTGATTGCCAGAAAAATGTAAATTGATCACTACATAATGTTTAAAAAAACTAAATCAAAACATTTAATTGAAACAAATATTTTTAATTAATATATTTTGTGTTTTTTATGAATTCAATCAATTAGACATTCTTTTTGATTATTAGAATTTAACTAAACCATTCAAATTTAATCCAGAACACTTAAAACAGAAAACAGGGTTTGGTGAAAATAAAACGTTAAATAAAAGGGCGCTAAAAATGTCATTTTTGTTAAAACTGTTTATAAATTGTTTTTAAATTGTATAAGTTTTATTGATTTCAGTCACATGCTTTTTGATTATTACAATTAATTTAAATATTAAAATGAACTCCAAAAAAAAAAAAAAAACGGAATCCAGAAAAATTTAAACGGAAAAAACAGAATTTGGAAAAAAGTTTTTCAAAGGGTCATGATTCCTCAAGCTTATGTTTGTTTTTGACCGAGTTTTATTTCTATTTTAATCTCTCGGTCTCGTTCCCTCAGGTGGACAATAACGTGACCCGTCACCTGGACGGCACGCTGAAGCGGGACGACTGGGATATTCTGATCCTGCATTACCTGGGTCTGGATCACATCGGGCACATCAGCGGACCCCACAGCTCCCTGATAGGACCCAAACTCACGGAGATGGACGACATCATCAAGAAGATTCACTCCTCGCTCATATCAAAGGTGTGTTTCAGCTTCTCTTCAACATATCGGATCCATCCGAAAGAAACGGCGACTTCATGATGCGGTCGGATCTATTCGGTGCATGTTTGTGTTTCTCTAAACCTTCTTTTCTTAAAGGGATAGTTCACGGCGGCAGTGGCTCAGTGGTTCATGTGGGTTGTCTACAAACCGGAAGGTTGGTGGTTCAATCTTCGGTTCCACCTGACCAAGTGTCGAGGTGTCCATGAGCAAGACACCTAACCCCAGTGTGTGTGTGTGTGAGACACCTAACCCCGGCTGCTCCCGACGAGCTGGATGGCGCCTTGCATGGCTGCCGTCGCCCGTCGGTGTATGAATGAGTGTGTGAATGGGTGAATGTGAGGCAAATCTAAAGCGCTTTGGTGGCCATTGGGTCTGTGAAAGCGCTATATAAATGCAGTCCATTTACCATTTACCATTTACCCAAAAATGAAAATTAGGCCATGAATTACTCACCCTGAAGTCATCCTAGGTGTATATGACTTTCTTCTTTCAGATGAATACAATCTGAGTTATATAAAAAAATGTCCTGGCTCTTCCAAGCTTTATAATGGGAGTGAATTGGTGTCTGTCTTTGGAAGTCCATAAAATTGGATCTGTCCATCATAAAAGTGCATCTGTCCATCCTAAAAGTGCATCTATCATCATAAAAGTGCATACATCCATCATAAAAGTGCATCTGTCCATCATAAAAGTGCATCTGTCCATCATAAAAGTGTATCTATCCATCATAAAAGTGTATCTGTCCATCATAAAAGTGCATCTATCCATCATAAAAGTGAATCTGTCCATCATAAAAGTGCATATGTCCATCATTAAAGTGCATCTATCATCATAAAAGTGCATCTATCCATCATAAAAGTGCATCTATCCATCATAAAAGTGCATCTGTCCATCATAAAAGTGCATCTATCCATCATAAAAGTGTATCTGTCCATCATAAAAGTGCATCTATCCATCATAAAAGTGTATCTGTCCATCATAAAAGTGCATCTATCATCATAAAAGTGCATTTGTCCATCATTAAAGTGCATCTATCATCATAAAAGTGAATCTGTCCATCATAAAAGTGCATCTGTCCATCATTAAAGTGCATCTATCATCATAAAAGTGCATCTATCCATCATAAAAGTGTATCTGTCCATCATAAAAGTGCATCTATCCATCATAAAAGTGGATCTATCCATCATAAAAGTGCATCTGTCCATCATAAAAGTGCGTCTGTCCATCATTAAAGTGCATCTATCATCATAAAAGTGCATCTATCCATCATAAAAGTGGATCTATCCATCATAAAAGTGCATCTGTCCATCATAAAAGTGCATCTGTCCATCATTAAAGTGCATCTATCCATCATAAAAGTGCATCTGTCCATCATTAAAGTGCATCTATCCATCATAAAAGTGCATCTGTCCATCATTAAAGTGCATCTGTCCATCATAAAAGTGCATCTATCCATCATAAGTTCATCTGTCCATCATAAAAGTGCATCTATCATCATTAAAGTGCATCTATCTTCATAAAAGTGCATCTATCCATCATAAAAGTGTATCTGTCCATCATAAAAGTGCATCTATCCATCATAAAAGTGGATCTATCCATCATAAAAGTGCATCTGTCCATCATTAAAGTGCATCTATCCATCATAAAAGTGAATCTGTCCATCATAAAAGTGCATCTGTCCATCATAAAAGTGCATCTGTCCATCATTAAAGTGCATCTATCATCATAAAAGTGCATCTATCCATCATAAAAGTTCATCTGTCCATCATTAAAGTGCTCCACAGGCTCCGGGGGTTAATAAAGGCCTTCTGAAGTGAAGCGATGAGTTCGTGTAAGAAAAATATAAATATTTACAATAATACTAAAATAACACTGGTTTCAACACTAGCGAACCTCCACAGAAATCTCTCCGTCTCTCTGTGCTTGTTATATATTTTTTTAAACTAAAAAGTTTAGTTTTGTGTCTGATGAACAGATGATGTGAGTCTCAGTGATGAGTTTCACGCTGGATTTTACTGTATAAATAGGCCAAACAGTGTTGCGTTCACATTGTAGATCTCATAGTTGCCATGGAAACACTCATATGAGAACTTAAAACCTTTCCAGACACATCAGTCGCTCTCATTTCCAGTCATAAACGTTCAATACTCAGGCCTAAAGCATCATTGTGTCGACGGTGAATGTAACCTGTGGTTCACGTCAGCTCTCTGCTCTGGGTAATTGCGTAGTTGTGTAATTATGCACATTTATCTGTGTGACATTCGCCCTGGCTGATTTGCAGAATAACAGTTAGCTCTAAGTTTCACAAGTTGGGCTCTACCAGAACAGGTTTTCCTGCTTGAATGTTGATTATTCTCCTCATATTCTCCATTGTTGCGGCTCCTCTCTTCCCAGTCTGTCAGTAACGCTCTGTTTACTTCTTGTCTCTATGAAGCCCCTCCTTCTGAAAAGCACACTCTGATTGGTCGGCTGGATCAGTGTGTTGTGATTGGTCGAGCGCTTCGAGTGTGTTTGGGAAAGTCCCGCCCCTTCCCATAACCACCAGTTTAACACACTACTAACTAACTCAACCAGGCCCCGCCCCTTTATTCTGCGCATGAATTATTATAATGGGGAATATTGTGACGTGTTCGTTCCCGGGAGAAACTCAAGACTACAATGGAGGCGTTTCAGAACTCTATCCTCAAACTGCAACATTACACACTAAAAAGATGAAATGCACTCGTCACGAGGCTTAAACACGCCTCTAGATTGGTGACATCTGTATAACCAGCTGCGTCCTACTTTAGCCTGTTATAATATCTGCATGTGAAATCTGTTCCCTCAGCAGGTGAGAGAGTTTAACTCCCTACAGGACCAGAGGAACACATCCAGCACTCATTAATCATCACAGATCTTATACAGGTTATCCAGAGCGGTGCCTTAAGTAACAATGAGTTTCAGAGCATGATAAAACGGTGCGTCAGGAACATCCACAGCAAGAGGGACTTTCAGGAGAAATCACATTACCTTGATCTTCTGGGATAAAAGAACATAAAAAGAGCCTTTTATAGGGAGTAATAAGTACAGTCAAACCAACAATTATTCAGACACCAGTTATACTTCATTTATGTAAGTGAGGAGAGCAAAATAAAGTGTGACATATTATACCCAATAATTCTTCATACCAGTCAAATGTATAAAAATTTTGGAGCAAAAATTATCCCGACACTGAGCTGATCATGTTTTGCTGAAGTGTGTTTTCTGTAACTGCTAATGCTCTTTTTACACACACACTGAACAACATGAAGCATTGCTTGGTCACTGGTTAAGCTAAACTGGTATTATCTAATTGTGTAGTTAAGTTTAACAGCTGACAGATATTCAACATAATTCATGTGTGAAAGTCTAACAGAAGGACGGGCAAAACCAGTCAAATATCAACTCGTATAATAACGTAATATTTAATTACCATTTTCTAAACCATAGCGAATAAACTGTGATATTGTGAGAAATGTTGAAGGTGTCTGAATAAATGTTGGTTTGACTGTATGTTAGTGATGCGTGATTTTTTCCCCCCAAACCACTTCAGCGGAAATCCCGCCCTGCAGCCGATTCTAAAGTTTTCATTGGTCATGTCAATCACTGTACTGATTGCCTACACCAAACACTGATCCCTAAACCAGTGTTTCCCAACCCTGTTCCTGGCGGCACACCAACACTGCGCGTATTCTTTGTCTCCCTAATCAAACACACCTGATTCAACTCATCAGCTCATTAACCCATGTGATTATGAGCTAATGAGTTGAATCAGGTGTGTTTGATTAGGGAGACAAAGAATACGTGCAGTGTTGGTGTGCCGCCAGGAACAGGGTTGGGAAACACTGCCCTAAACCTACCCGTCACTGTAACCTAAACCAATGAAATCGGCTGCAGTGCGGGATTTCCGCTGAAGTGGTTTGGGGGAAAAAAATCACGCGTTAGTGATGTATGTCTCGAGACCAGCCTTGGTCTCGAGACCGGTATCGAGACCACTTTTACGTGGTCTAGGTCTTGTCACGGCCTTGACTGTCTTTGGTCTTGGTCTTGTCTAGGTCTCGTTGTCTCAGACCGACATAGTGATCGGGGGATTTAGCAATACCAATATCCACGACGATATCCGCAACGGATTGAAGCGCGCGTCCGAGTGAAGACCGTATCCGCGCCACTGATCGCAGCGGCAACGAGCACTTTGATCACTTGATTTTAAAAAACACATATCATGTACAGTTTTTGATGTATTAATATTTAGTAAAACACATATCAGTGACATGATGGGTTTTAACTTCATTCAGGAGATTTTGGGTAACTGCACAACTGACAGATGACTTTGAGCGTACACCGCCAACGGTGTGTGTGTGTGTAACCATAGCGACAAAACAACCAACTTTCGGATCCTGGACTTTAGCTTATAATTTCGTTTAATTTCTCGGTCTTGGTCTCGACTTGGTCTTGGTCTCGGTCTCGGTCTTGGTCTTGGTCTTGGTCTTGGTCTCGGTCTTGGTCTTGGTCTCGGTCTTGGTCTCGTTCTTGGTCTCGACTTGGTCTCGGTCTTGGTCTCGACTTGGTCTTGGTCTCGGTGTTGGTCTCGACTTGGTCTCGACTTGGTCTCGGTCTTGGTCTCGGTCTTGGTCTTGGTCTCGACTTGGTCTCGGTCTTGGTCTCCATTTTGGTCTCGGTCTCGGTCTCGACTTGGTCTCGACTTGGTCTCGGTCTTGGTCTCGTCTTGGTCTTGGTCTCGACTTGGTCTTGGTCTCGACTTGGTCTCGGTCTTGGTCTCGGTCTCGGTCTTGGTCTCGACTTGGTCTTGGTCTCGACTTGGTCTCGGTCTCGACTTGGTCTCGGTCTTGGTCTCGGTCTCGGTCTTGGTCTCGGTCTTGGTCTCGACTTGGTCTCGGTCTCGACTTGGTCTCGGTCTTGGTCTTGGTCTCGGTCTTGGTCTCGACTTGGTCTCGGTCTTGGTCTCGTCTTGGTCTCGTCTTGGTCTCGTCTTGGTCTCGTCTTGGTCTTGGTCTCGACTTGGTCTCGGTCTTGGTCTCGTCTTGGTCTTGGTCTCGACTTGGTCTCGGTCTTGGTCTCGGTCTTGGTCTCGACTTGGTCTCGGTCTTGGTCTCGTCTTGGTCTCGTCTTGGTCTCGTCTTGGTCTTGGTCTCGGTCTTGGTCTCGACTTGGTCTCGGTCTTGGTCTCGTCTTGGTCTCGTCTTGGTCTCGTCTTGGTCTCGTCTTGGTCTTGGTCTCGACTTGGTCTCGGTCTTGGTCTTGGTCTCGGTCTTGGTCTCGACTTGGTCTCGGTCTTGGTCTCGTCTTGGTCTCGACTTGGTCTCGGTCTTGGTCTTGGTCTTGGTCTTGGTCTCGACTTGGTCTCGGTCTTGGTCTCGTCTTGGTCTTGGTCTCGACTTGGTCTCGGTCTTGGTCTCGGTCTTGGTCTCGACTTGTGCCCTGTCCCAAATGGAACCCTAAACACTCGCGGTCTTCCTCTGAGTCCGCACTTTCGCAACGTAACATCCATCCATTCCTCATCCATCCATCCATCCATCCATTCCTCTATCCATCCATCCATTCCTCCATCCATCCATCCATCCATCCATCCATCCATCCATCTATCCATTCCTCCATCCATCCCTCCGTCTGTCATGGAATCTAAAAATTTATTAGTGGAAAAGAAATAAACAATAAAAACAATCAGCAATTCAAATGTATGCAGAGACTCTGGTAGTGTTATGGGTTTTTATGTCCAGTGTCCACGTCTCTCATGCTTGTGATCTAGGTTTGCTCATAATGATCTGAGAGTTGCTTTGCACCTGTGCATGCTGGGAGTTGTTTGTCATGTTTCTGACTGCGATTCCTGCTTTCTCCCGCTCCAAGGATGGCTTTAATTGGGCGTTTTGGGCTGGCATGTAAATCTTCAAGGTTTCGTTGGAAACGTTCAGCGGTGCCTTTGAATAATGTGGTCTTGCTCATCTTGGAAGCTCAACTACAACTACGTGAAATGATGTCTGGGAATACTGGTTCCTGCTATCAGGTTCCCTTGCCTGTAAACCTGAGTTTCTGTACGCTAGTTGGTTAGTAAATGTATTCCTCCCTGATATCTGTGTGGATCGAGCTCCAGGTGGGATTGTGTGCATGTAACCGGAGGGAAGAGCAGGAGAGTTAGTTACAGCGAGAGGAAATCAGCAGATATCATGGATATCATGTTTTTATGCCTTGCAAAGTTACATATTTGGGCTTCTGTGATCTATTGAACATTTCTTGTTCAATATTTGTCACCAAGATTAAGTTATTTAACATAATTTGGACATAATTTGGTTGCAAAAATAATATTATGGATACAGTTGTAATTTATTAACTAAGAGTAATAAATGCACTAACAAATGTATTTAACTAATGGGACCTTATTGTAAAGTGTTACCATATTATCTGTAAATATTGCAGAGATTATTGTATTTTTATTATTATTTATATTTATTTTTGTGTGGTGGACCCAGTGAAAATATTGGCAGAGCCAAATCTGAACTACCGGTCTTCTTTAAAAATCTTACTATTAGCCCTTTATTAATATTATTAATAATAATATTTTGTAATCTTTATGGTCAGTAAGGATGCTGATCTAAGTTTCACAAACCTAAAGCCCTGTTTTTATTTTAGTTTTTATAATGTTAAATTAGCTTTTATTTTATTTATTTTTTTTTGTTTTCATGCCAATTTTAATTTGAGCTTTATGTGCTTTTGTCATTTTTATTAATTTACTAATTAATTTTTACATTCCTAAAGCTTAATTATTTATTTTTTATTTCAATTTTAATTTGAGTTAGTTTTAGTTTTTATTTATTTCCAGTTAGTAATTTAAGTGCTTCAACTTTAAAGGCCAACATTTATAATTCCGTTTACTTTAAGTTTTTCAAATAATATTTATATTTTATTTCAATGAACAGAATTGTTTTTAAAAGTTTTAGTTCATGATAATAACCCTGATCTTTACACAAAACAGTTCTTGCTTCATTTCTGGCAGTGCACGACAGATAGCAAAGACTCGCTGGTTCAGTGATGGATTCATCAGACTGAATATCAGCCATAACTCACAGGTTCATGTCTTTATTCATTGTCTGTTCGTTTTGGACCTGCTGACACACAGTGTTTCTGTTACTCTCTCTTTCTGTCCTCCCTTCCCTCTCGTTACCTGTGAAACACATTGTGTTTGTCCCCTGAGATCAGTGGGTCAGTCCTTCTCCTCTCTTCTTCTTTTAACCGGCACGTTTTCTGTCGATCTGCTCCACATACGCAGAAGCCAAGACACGATTAATCACTCAAAGATCAAGATCTCGATTCAAACACACATTCCTAAATGACAACGATTCACTTGTGTCTAATACACCTTTGACAAAATCAAGAGAGAGATTACACAGTGATCTACACAAACACCTCAGCTTATTTATTTAGTATTGATTTTATAATTTATGACACTTATACATACAAGACAACAATACTAATACGTCTCTGGGATCTGGTATAATGAAAAAATCATTATATCATAGATTTGTATGAAACAAACACGTCACAAACAGTCTTTTCAACATCACAGTATTATCATTTCTCTTACAATTCATATTATCACACAAATACTGGGATTAAAGTTTATATTTCGAATATGAATACTGATGTCTACGGTAGCGATCAAAATAGAGCAAAATTAACTTCAAATGAAGATTGTATCAATTATATTGTTACCCCAGGAGGTGGCTGATTGAATCATTGAATCATTCACTCAAGAGATTTGTTTAAAAACACTGATTCATCCAGCAATTAAGTAAGTGTCTTTATGGTCTGTGTATCATCTGATCATTTAATTTCATATTTGGAAAGGAATAACGAGAAATGAAAAGACGGCTCGTTTATTAGTTGTTTCGTTCATAGACGCTTTATGAGTGAGTCATTGAATCATTCACTCAAGAGATTTGTTCAAAAACGCAGATTCATCTGGTAATGATACAAGTGAAGTCTTTTTGAGTGAGTCATTGAATCATTCACTCAAGAGATTTGTTCAAAAACACTGATTCATCCAGCAATAATATAGCAAAGTCTTTATAAGTGAGTCATTGAATCATTCATTCAAGAGATTTGTTTAAAAACACTGATTCATCCACCAAAAATATAGCAAAGTCTTTATAAGTGAGTCATTGAAACATTCATTCAAGAGATTTGTTCAAAAATGCAGATTCATCTGGTAATGATACAAGTGAAGTCTTTATAAGTGAGTCATTGAATCATTCACTCAATATAGTTTGTTATATTTTAATATTTCGATATAGCTTTAATTATTTTTTTTAATGTCTTTCTCAGTTTTAGTGATATTAGTATTGTAACTTAAAAATATTTATTTAATTTAGTTGCCAAGGCTAAATGTTGTTTAAGTTTATAATTTAAAATATTTATATTATTTATTTATATATATTAGTTGGAAAAACATTTTTATTTCAATTGAGTGATTTAAAAAAAAATAGTTTGTTTTATTCAGGGTTGTTGTTACAACTTAAACTGAAATCATAAAAAATTGTTTGTTACTTGAATTTTTTTATTTTTTATTTCAGCGAAGGCAATATTTCCCATTTTCATTTAGTTTAATGTGATGCACTAATATAATTAAAACTGAAATAAAAATGAATAAAAACCATATAGACAAAAAATTACAAAAACACAACAAAACTACTAAAACTTTACCTTAACTGAAATTAAAATGATGAATATTCAAAATATTACGATAAACTATAATAGTATCTCAGTGATTATAAAATGACTCTGTTTAGTCGTTATTTACAGAAAATCAGTTCTCAAAAGGACGATCAGAACAGAGAGTTTGGAGAGGAAAGATTCGAGTTTCTCCCGTCATGTTCCTCAGCAGAAAGTGTTTCGGAGAGTGAATAATGGCTCACTTCGGCTCAACTCTTCTAAGCGCTATTAAAATGGCATCTTTCATTCCTTTACCTCTTTCTATTTCCACATTCCCCTCATCTTCCTCTCGCAGCTCGCTCCGTTCCTCCAACCGATCCGCTCTATCCTGAAGTCAGAAATCACTCAATAATACTCAGTTTGATTCAGTCACTTCTGATAAACCCACACACACATCTCCTGAAGCTCCCGGCGGCGGCTTGATGGGGAATTATTCTACAAAAGCTCCTTTTGGTACAGTGTCGCCTTTCTTTATTAGTTTTGTCCTGCTTTAAGCTTCCTCGGATTAAATCATGAGGGGAAATGCTCTATTTCAGTGTGTTTTTATGTTCCCTTATAAAACACTCTTTCTGTATATTCTAACACTGTTCTTTATCTTTAACCCTGTGATGTGAACACATGAACAGCCTGAGATCTCCATTACTGCAGCTCACTCTGTGTCTATGTGGTGTTTTTAATACGCTTAAACCATGTGTAAGTTCATAAGTCGACAGCATTGCTGAGTATTTTCTCCTTAAAACTTAAAAAAAGACAGTCTCAAAAACACGGTTTGAAATCGCTGGTGTTTCTGACGTCACAAACGACCTTGTAACCAATCAGATCAACGTGTGATCGTCAACCAGTGGATCTCTGAGCTGAGTGAGTGAGTGGAGGCGGGGCTCATTTGCATATTCATAGAACCGCGCATACTAAATGAGGCAAGGGTGTCGAGTTACATTCAAGATATTTTAAGGCATGAAGATTTTTTTCCACAGTCTTTTTGATGATCAAATATGAGTTAAAATTAGGGTTTTTAAATAAAACTTTAAATAAAGATACATTTCCTGGAGATGCAAAATGACTTTTCTGAAAGATTTATCAAAATTAAGCGAGTTTATGATTAAAAAACTAGATTATTTTCTTAGCCTATTAACAGATATTTTTTCTTGTTTTAAGAAACCTAATTTTGAGTGTTATGAAAAGTCTTATTTTTGGAAAAAAGAAAAGATCTATTAATGGCAGTAAGAAAATAATCTTGTTTTCCCATTTTTTTTTTCTTGTTTTAATAATAAACACTTATTTCTGAAATCAAAAAACAGCTTTTCAAGCAAATTTATTTTTTAGATATACAGTATATATATATTTAATGGATTTGTTTTATGTCTCAGAACACCAGCTAAGACCAGCACAGCTACTGTAAGCTGGTTTAGGGCATTTAACAGTTTAAACGAATGCAAATCTCCTTGGTCACATTTCCCAAGCAAATTTGCAAAAAAAACAAAAACAAATCGAATTAATTGTATTTTTCTATTTCTATTGTATTATAATTTTATTTGTAGAAGTGCTAGTAGTCATTAGCATGCGTTTAGTGGACTCATGAATATCTGAACCGGAGGACTTGTTGCTAGCGAAGCATCATTAGTGTGGTGTTAGGGCTCAGAGTGAGCGTTTCCAGCGACGGCCATCCAGCTGTGAGTGCAGGAGTGTGTGTGTGTGTGTGTGTGTGTGTGTGTGCATGAGGGAATCAAGTGGGCCGAGAGACTCTTTGATGTGAAACAGAGCTGATCATCCCTGTCCCTGATGAGTGAGTGAGAGAGAGACACACAAACACACACACACACACACACACACACACACACACACACACACACACACACACACACACACGTGTTCAAACCTCAGTGATTTGCTCCAGTGAAGAGGACAGCAATCCAGCGTCTCTCACACACTCTCTCACACACTCTCACTTCCTCTTGTGCACACAAACACACACAATTATACTGCGAAATCCCCTGAAAACTGACAATACATTTATTTTTACATCATTTTTGGTCTGTAAGATCAAGAAATGTTTATTGAGCATCAGATCATCATATTAGAGTGATTTCTGAAGGATCATGTGACACTGAAGACTGGAGTAATGATGCTGAAAATACAGCTTTGATCACAGGAATAAATTACACTTTACTATATATTCACATAGAAAACAGTCATTTTAAATTGTAATAATATTTCACAATTTTACTGTTTTTACCATATTTTTGATCAAATAAATGAAGATTTGTTGTGGGTTAGAGACTTAACAAAAACCTAAAAAAATTCTTACCAACACCAAACTTTTATAAGGGTGTGTGTGTGTGTGTGTGTGTGTGAATTTGTTTGTTTGAACAGTAGCAAACATAAAATAAATGGTGATAAAAATATACATGAAGACAAAAAACCCATATTTAAAAAAATCCACTTTTTGAAATACCTTCACCATTTTTATTTTCTGCTGGCTATTTTTCAGCCCAGACCCAGACTTCAGTCATAAAATACAATAATTCATCATATAAAAATCTGAATTATTACAGATTGACCGAGAATGATCTAGTCTCGCGTAACCCGAGCTTCTATCGCAGGTTTTCTTGGCCAAGGACTTTTGACTGACATGTAACGCAACCAATCACAGTTCGCTTTATTCTGCGTCATGTTTAGGGGCGTGACAATATGATGTCGATGTCTCAAAAATATTTAGATGAATAATAAAAGTTTTTGATGTGTGTGTTTCAGGAATCTGAAGGGACGCTGCCCAACCTGCTGGTTGTGTGTGGAGATCACGGCATGTCTGAGACCGGCAGTCACGGCGGATCGTCAGAAGCGGAGATCAACACGCCGCTCGTGCTCATTAGCCCCGCCTTCAGGAGGAAAGGTGAGATGTAGCTCCGCCCCTTCTGTCTCGCAGCTTGTGTTTCCACAGCATGAAGGGAAGATCTTACGGGTTTATGAATGAACCGCTCTCAGGGCGCTATCCCACACCCGGAGCATTGCAGCGGCAGGCGCGACGCAAGTGTGTTTTGCTAGTTTCAGCCCAACGCAGTTTTCATTTTCACGTCCTGCACCGCGTTGTTTAAATAGCAAATGTCTCAGACATTTGCCCATCTGCCCATGGGCTGCTGGTCTGAGAACGAGTGTGTGTTCAGGCGCATTGTTGGAGCGTTGCTATTTTGAGGAGCTGAAATAGACTGAGCCGTCGACCGACTGAACCCTGGGCTGAAGTCAATCGCGCAGTATTTGTTTGGTTACTTAAAGAGCGTGTTAGTAATGTGAGCCTATAGGCGGCTCCACAACGCACGTACACTCTGCTTATTACACACACACACACACACATACACACACACACACACACTCTGCTTATTACACACACACACACACACACACACACACACACACACACACACACACTCTGCTTATTACACACACACACACACACACACACACACACACACTCTGCTTATTACACACACACACTCTGCTTATTACACACACACACACACACACTGCTTATTACACACACACACACACTGCTTATTACACACACACACACACACACACACACACACACTCTGCTTATTACACATACACTTACTCTGCTTATTACACACACACACACACACACACTCTGCTTATTACACACACACTTACTCTGCTTATTACACACACACATTCACTCTGCTTATTACACACACACACACACACACACACACTCTGCTTATCACACACACACACACACACACACACACACACACACTCTGCTTATTACACACACACTCACTCTGCTTATTACACTCATACTCTGCTTATTACACACACACTCATTCTGCTTATTACACACACACTCATTCTGCTTACTACACTGTAGCGATTGTACCCACGTATAAATATAATTAATTATTATTCATAACGGATTATGATCAATAATTAATAATTGAATTATTTTCAGAATTTACTGTAGCAAAATCAATAGTATGATCAGTTTATCAGTTCATCCAATGAACGGAAAGCATAAACAATTATTAATTCTAGGAAATATAATATCTTCTTGGCCAAGAAAGACTAATTCCCAGCTAACAGCTAAATTAAGAAATAAATCAAGGGTCAAAGCATAGGTAACTTACCGTAAAACTTCAAATAATAGCCCGGGCTTTTATTTTCCCAAATCGTCGAACTGCACCGGCTTGTATTTGAGACAGGCGTCTATATGAGACAGGCCTTTATAATTTAGTGTTGAGATGTTGTTCATTGAGTGTAAACCTAGAGTCTCTAATCTCTAAAAATCTCCAAATGCTCCACGTGAAACTGCTGTCTTCCGACCTTTTACTATCGTGTCAATTGATTTGGATTAATATGCGCGAGGGAGAGAGAGCAAGACAGCGCTCGTTTTGTTTGAAGACGGGAGAGTGCGCGCGCGCGGCCGGGGCGCTCTCTCTCTCTCTCTCTCTGCGCGCCCTGTCAAGCGCAGCAGTTATTCTATTCTACATCACTCGCCGGTCAAAAAAGGCTTTGGCGGGACACAAATTTGCTTTTTCGGCCGCCAAAAAGCGGACGATCCGACGGGTTTTAGATGGTTTTAGACCCGGCCTCTATTTGAGACCGGCCTTTATTTACCCAAACCTGCAGCCACACCAGGCGTGTAAAAGAGACAGGCGTCTATTTGGGACTCGGCTATTATTTGAAGTTTTACGGTAGATCGAAGTTCAAGACAATAAATCGGTAAGCACATAACACAAGTAATGCTTCTCTTTTCAAATACAAACAATACTTTATTGATTATAAGCCTATGACTAACACACATAAAACTAATATAACACAAACACACGCACACGCATTCATACAAGTTGAAGAAAGACAGAGAGTGAGGAAGACTGAGTTTTAGGAGTTAGATGAGATCCCAAGTTTCTATATGCACTTAAAAGACATGACCTGAACGAACCATCAATAATTAATTTCACCCTTTTATCGTTTCTTAGGCGGGTAATTCAATTTGATATGAAAATGCACCAGTTCAGTTAAAAGTCTGGAGGTACTTGCTTGTCCTTGCGTTGCTTTTGAGGATTCCCTTTTGTCGGTGTGAAGGCGTTCCCCGAGTCCGTTGTTTTGCTGGCGGTCTCCTCGTGCTTGATAGATCTTGAACCGCCAGTCACGTGGTGTGTTGGCGCGGATGAATGAAAGTCTTTGAAGTTGAAAGCTGGTTTTGCAGTTGAAACGTTAAAACGAAACTTTGCAGCAACACTTAACTTAGAACCGAGACTTTTAACGGAAAAGAAACAAACTAAGAAAATAAAGAAAAGTGAGACGAGATGGCTTCAATTAAATCTGTTTTAACCCATATCTTGATTTGGGTCATTTGTCTCTGCGTCTACATGGTTACTATAACCATCGTCGGCTCCACCCGGCGTCGGGCATCACAAGAGAGATATCACAAGAGCCGAGGGCAAGAGAGCAGGGCAAGAGCGGATCACAAGAGCATCACCAGAGAGCAAGAGCGCATCACAAGAGAGAGGATCACAAGAGCATCACCAGAGAGCAAGAGCGCATCACAAGAGAGCGATTCTGTGTCCGGGTCTAAGATTTTAAACTCAAAATGTTTGTCCCGCCTCCTGGAGGAATTTGGAATTCGGACAATAAGATACTATATGGTTATTTGAGAGGGGGGGTCTTTCCTATCCCCCCCCTTCTCTCATCGCGAATCATGTGCTCTCTGTGGTCTGCTTACTCATCAGCTTGAACATAGGATTCAGTTTAGACATAATTTCCATTTTAAGAACATAAACATTTTTACACAGATTTCAATCAAGCCACCCTCTGAATTAATAATATATGAGCATAATGATAGGAAACACAACACTTTCATTCCAGCATCTCTAATATTTAAAACAATTACATGACTTAGATGTGATCTAAGCAGAATAGACACCTACAGGGGTTGTAAACACAATATATAATTATGTTATGTTACATGATTTTGATTGTGGGTCAGTCAAGAATTGTTCTGGGATGAGTTTTATTGGTATTTGATATGGAGGAAAGTCCTTATGTGTGTGTGTAAAGTTTCTGGGGTTTAAGAAAGACATTCCAGTCTGAGGTAATGATAGTTCCTGCTGAAATCTGTTCTTGTTCAGCATATCATGAGACCTTGGTTCTTAATGAAAGGCTAGTCTGTTTAGGCGCAGGGGTCCGTTGGCTTCTTGTTAGGGCCTCTTGTTTCACCATTTCTGAACAGATCTGTTCTTGCCAAATTATAAAACATTGACAACGTCCTTCCTTTAGTTAAACAACAAAAGGTCTTCTTGGCTCATAGCCTCAGGGATAATTTGGAATATGCAGCATCTTGTGTTTGGTTATGTCTGAAAGCTTCAATTGTGTTTGGTGCATTCTCAATGTCGCTACAACACACACACACACTCTCTGTTTATTACACACTCACTCTGCTTATTACACACACACTCACTCTGCTTATTACACACACACTCTGCTTATTACACACACTCACTCTGCTTATTAGACACACACTCACTCTGCTTATTACACACACACTCACTCTGCTTATTACACACACACTCACTCTGCTTATTACACACACACTCACTCTGCTTATTACACACACACTCACTCTGCTTATTACACACACACTCACTCTGCTTATTACACACACACTCACTCTGCTTATTACACACACACTCACTCTGCTTATTACACGCACACTCACTCTGCTTATTACACGCACACTCACTCTGCTTATTACACACACACTCACTCTGCTTATTACACACACACTCACTCTGCTTATTACACACACACTCACTCTGCTTATTACACACACACTCACTCTGCTTATTACACACACACACACTCACTCTGCTTATTACACACACACTCACTCTGCTTATTACACACACACTCACTCTGCTTATTGCACACAGACTCACTCTGCTTATTACACACACACTCACTCTGCTTATTACACACACACTCACTCTGCTTATTACACACACACTCACTCTGCTTATTACACACACACTCACTCTGCTTATCACACACACTCACTCTGCTTATTACACACACACTCACTCTGCTTATTACACACACACTCACTCTGCTTATTACACACACACTCACTCTGCTTATCACACACACTCACTCTGCTTATTACACACACACTCACTCTGCTTATTACACACACACTCACTCTGCTTATTACACACTCACTCTGCTTATTACACACACTCACTCTGCTTATTACACACACACTCACTCTGCTTATTACACACACACTCACTCTGCTTATTACACACACACTCACTCTGCTTATTACACACACACACTCACTCTGCTTATTACACACACTCACTCTGCTTATTACACGCACACTCTGCTTATTACACACACTCACTCTGCTTATTACACACACACTCACTCTGCTTATTACACGCACACTCACTCTGCTTATTACACGCACACTCACTCTGCTTATTACACACACACACTCTGCTTATTACACACACACTCACTCTGCTTATTACACACACACTCACTCTGCTTATTACGCACTCACTCACTCTGCTTATTACACACACACACTCTCTGTTTATTACACACACACTCACTCTGCTTATTACACACTCACTCTGCTTATTACACACAGACTCACTCTGCTTATTACACACACACTCACTCTGCTTATTACACACTCACTCTGCTTATTACACACACACTCACTCTGCTTATTACACACACACTCACTCTGCTTATTACACACACACTCACTCTGCTTATTACACACACACTCACTCTGCTTATTACACACACACTCACTCTGCTTATTACACACACACTCTGCTTATTACACACACACTCACTCTGCTTATTACACACACACTCACTCTGCTTATTACACACACTCACTCTGTTTATTGCACACAGACTCACTCTGCTTATCACACACACTCACTCTGCTTATTACACACACACTCACTCTGCTTATTACACACACACTCACTCTGCTTATTACACACACACTCACTCTGCTTATTACACACACTCACTCTGCTTATTACACACACTCACTCTGCTTATTACACGCACACTCTGCTTATTACACACACACTCTGCTTATTACACACACACTCACTCTGCTTATTACACACACACTCACTCTGCTTATTACACACACACACACTCACTCTGCTTATTACACACACTCACTCTGCTTATTACACGCACACTCACTCTGCTTATTACACACACACTCTGCTTATTACACACACACTCTGCTTATTACACGCACACTCTGCTTATTACACGCACACTCTGCTTATTACACACACACTCTGCTTATTACACACACACTCACTCTGCTTATTACACACACACTCACTCTGCTTATTGCACACACACTCACTCTGCTTATTACACACACACTCACTCTGCTTATTACACACACACTCACTCTGCTTATTACACACACACTCTGCTTATTACACACTCACTCTGCTTATTACACGCACACTCTGCTTATTACACACACACTCTGCTTATTACACACACACTCACTCTGCTTATTACACACACACTCACTCTGCTTATTACACACACACACTCACTCTGCTTATTACACACACTCACTCTGCTTATTACACACACTCACTCTGCTTATTACACGCACACTCACTCTGCTTATTACACGCACACTCACTCTGCTTATTACACACACACTCACTCTGCTTATCACACACACACTCACTCTGCTTATTACACACACACTCACTCTGCTTATTACACACACACTCACTCTGCTTATCACACACACACTCACTCTGCTTATCACACACACACTCACTCTGCTTATTACACACACACTCACTCTGCTTATCACACACACACTCACTCTGCTTATTACACGCACACTCACTCTGCTTATTACACGCACACTCACTCTGCTTATTACACACACACTCACTCTGCTTATTACACACACACTCTGCTTATTACACACACACTCTGCTTATTACACGCACACTCTGCTTATTACACACACACTCACTCTGCTTATTACACACACACTCACTCTGCTTATTACACACACACTCACTCTGCTTATTACACACACACTCTGCTTATTACACACTCACTCTGCTTATTACACGCACACTCTGCTTATTACACACACACTCTGCTTATTACACACACACTCTGCTTATTACACACACACTCACTCTGCTTATTACACACACACACTCACTCTGCTTATTACACACACTCACTCTGCTTATTACACACACTCACTCTGCTTATTACACGCACACTCACTCTGCTTATTACACGCACACTCACTCTGCTTATTACACACACACTCACTCTGCTTATCACACACACACTCACTCTGCTTATTACACACACACTCACTCTGCTTATTACACACACACTCACTCTGCTTATCACACACACACTCACTCTGCTTATCACACACACACTCACTCTGCTTATTACACACACACTCACTCTGCTTATCACACACACACTCACTCTGCTTATTACACGCACACTCACTCTGCTTATTACACGCACACTCACTCTGCTTATTACACACACACTCACTCTGCTTATTACACACACACTCACTCTGCTTATTACACACACACTCACTCTGCTTATTACACACACACTCACTCTGCTTATTACACACACACTCACTCTGCTTATTACACACACACTCACTCTGCTTATTACACACACACTCACTCTGCTTATTACACACACACTCACTCTGCTTATTACACACACACTCACTCTGCTTATTACACACACACTCACTCTGATTATTACACACACACTCACTCTGCTTATTACACACACACTCACTCTGCTTATTACACACACAGGGTGTGCAGCAGCACACAAACATGCCAAATATTAAAAATAAAAGGATTACAATGTAAAAGATGATTATTGTGTACATAAATATATGTTGAAACCCGGCTTGTCCCGTAGATGGTCTTTAACCTTTAACCTTCACACACACACAGCTTTAACCTAAACACACACACACACACACACACACACACACAGCTTTAACCTAACCACACACACACACGGTTTAACCTAACCACACACACACACACGGTTTAACCTAACCACACACACACACACAGCTTTAACCTAAACACACACACACACACGGTTTAACCTAACCACACACACATACACATACGGTTTAACCTAACCACACACACACACACATACGGTTTAAACTAACCACACACACACACACACATACGGTTTAACCTAACCACACACACACACACACACACACACATACGGTTTAACCTAACCACACACACACACACAGCTTTAACCTAACCACACACACACGGTTTAACCTAACCACACACACATGGAAACCTAACCTCTCACACAAGCAGATCCTTTTCCTCGCTAGAGAATCGTTCAGTCTTTCCACTTGCAAATTCCTCCATGTAACTAGAAAGGGAAATGAAATTACACTCTGATTGGTTTATTGCACGTTACGCCCAAAACACACCTGTTACTCATTAAGAGAATAGAGAAAAAACACACTCATTACTCATTAAAGGGATACTCCACCCAAAAATGAAAATTCTGTCATCATTTACTCGCCCTCAAGTTGTTGCAAACCTGTATGAGTTTCTTTCTTCTGCTGAACACAAAGGAAGATATTTTGAAGAATGATTGGAACCAAACAGTTGTGGGGCACCATTGACTTCCATATTATTATTTTTTTCTACTACGGTAAGTCAATGGTGCCAAACAACTGTTTGGTTCCAATCATTCTTCAGAAATCTGAAATCTGAAATCTTCAGAATCAGAGTTTGAACTGGTTTAGGGCGGGGGGAATCTGTCTGTCAATCAATGTGAGGACACGCCCTGTTTTGTAGGTCCCACCCCCTTTTAGAGATCTCCAAGTTTTGCTGCTTGACCCTTCTTGGATATCTCAGGCCGTTTCTGTGTTTTCTCCGGAGAATTTGACAATTGGACTATCGAAAAAATTGGTGTTTTGAAGTAAAGGTTACTCGCATTAAGATCCTCCTCCAAAGTAAAGGTTCTGCGACTCTCTTTGAAGTTCAAGAGAAACATTATTGATTTATTTTTTTTCCAACTGCAAAGTTACTCTGTTTGAAACTAAAGTTATTTTAAGCCTGGGTTGTATATTTGATGTCTTAGTCCTTCAGTAAAGTATATTGGCCAGGATTTTGTGCACAGAGTTCCTCCCACAGTTGTTAAGCCATATCCAATAATGGCCATATGACAGATATCTCAGCTAAACAAGGGCTTTGATAGTCCGGCAAAGAAGCTTTACACACAATAATTCAGTCTCCATGTGTGTCGGTGTGCCTAAAGTGAGGATTTTTCATATTTACCTTGCTTTAAATCAGATTAACCACCATCATATTCACCAATGCATTTAAGAAAATGAATATTTTTGTGAGGGACGGGGTATGGGATCAATATCCCGCCAAATGTATTGCGGCCATGGATCAAAAAATGAGCGTGATTAAAAAAAAAAGTGAACCCCCCTCTTCGATTGATTGGCTAGAGGAGGAGCTGTCAATCTAGAACTAGTGGACCAATGGTGACGCTTACGCCCGCCCTAATTTACATGAAACTCCAACTGCAACATTTGGAAGAGCAAGCGCAGAACATGGAAAGAAGAGCGAAGAGATAAACAGCACAAGCGTGCAGAAAAATGCACAAAGTACAGAGTAATAAAACCAAGGAAAACATAATTTTAAAGAAAACATGAACATAAGTTTAAGTTTCGTGCAAAATATTTTTTTAATGTGTTTAAAGTTTTTATTCATGCTTGTTATTTTGACAGATATCTCAGCTAAACAAGGGCTCTGATAGTCCGGCAAAGAAGCTTTACACACAATAAATCAGTCTCCATGTGAGTCGGTGTGCCTAAAGTGAGGATTTTTCATATTTTCCTTGCTTTAAATCAGATTAACAACCAGCATACAGTTGAAACCCGAAAAATTAGAATATCATGCAAAAGTTCATGTATTTCAGTAATTCAACTTAAAAGGTGAAACTAATATATTATATAGACTCATTACATGCAAAGTGAGATATTTCAAGCCTTTATTTGTTATAATTGTGATGATTATGGATTACAGCTTATGAAAACCCCAGTCGTGAAAAGGTTTTCATAAGCTGTAATCCATAATCATCCAAATTATAACAAACAAAGGCTTGAAATATCTCACTTTGCATGTAATGAGTCTATATAATATATTAGTTTCAGCTTTTAAGTTGAATTACTGAAATAAATGAACTTTTGCACTTCGAGTTTCACCTCTACTCACCGATGCATTTAAGAAAATGAATATTTTTGTGAGGGACGGGGAGCTGAACGTGCCTTACTGCTGTAAAAGCTCAAGAAACGGGAAGATACACACTGCTGGAGTGTGTAATGAGTCTTCCGGAATCAAAGTTTCTCTTTCAGCAAACTCTCCGCAGCGCACGACACCGAACAACGCTTATATCAAAAACAGTGGCACTTTTCAGATCAGCCTTAATGACTGCGAGATATTCTTAGAGTCTGCAAAGCTATACGCATCTGTACATCTGTTTAAGAGTTATTTGAACCAGTCTTGCATTTTAAATGTGTTTTATGCACAAAAATATGTTCTGCTTTTGTTAAAACTCAGTGTAGAAATGTTTCACATAATGAAGGGCAATTATTCCACACGAGAAAAGAGCGTGCTGTTGTTTCACACTCTTCTTTGCTGGAGCAATACATTTATTAGGTTTTTTCCTCAAGGTTTCTTGCACCATTTACAGCCAAGATGTAGTTTTTCATGAGCACTTCCACCCTCTGTGATCCTCAAAATTGTGGCTAATGTAGTAATTTAATGCTGGCTAGTCTTTATTTAATACATATTACAGTAGAACTGTTTGCTCTTCAATCTAATAATTTCCCAATGAATAAAATCAAGAACTTTTTAGGTGTTTTAAAATCTTTTCACCTCAAAAGAGGTCATTACTTTGACTTTAAATTCTTAAAATAGTTTTTTGCTTCATATTTTTGTGGAAACCGTGATGGATTCTTTGATAAAAGAACAGCAATTATTTGAAATAGAATCTTTTGTAACATTATAAATCTCTTTTACGGTCACTTTTTTTAATCAATTTAATGCATCTTCGCTGAATAAAAGTACAATTTTTCTTTGAAACAAATCTTATTGACCCTAAACTATGCAACAGCATGTACAAAAGTTACATTTACAGGTGAAACTCGGAAAATTAAAATATGGTGCAAAAGTTCATTTATTTCAGTAATTCAACTTAAAAGGTGAAACTAATATATTATATAGACTCATCACATGCAAAGTGAGATATTTCAAGCCTTTATTTGTTATAATTTTGATGATTATGGATTACAGCTTATAAAAACCCCAAATTTAAAATTAGAATATTGTGAAAAGGTTTTCATATCTGTAATCCATAATCATCAAAATTATAACAAATAAAGGCTTGAAATATCTCACTTTGCATGTAATGAATCTATATAATATAGTAGTTTCACCTTTTAAGTTGAATTACTGAAATAAATGCTGATATTAGCGACTGAACGCCAGTGGGCGGGGCCTATGATGTGATGATGGATAACTATTGGTCGATGTCTTGCTCTGGAGGCGGGCATATGCAAATGTATTTGCCCGTGTGACATCACAGATCCTGCAATATCAAAACAAGCCGTTTTTAAAGCTTGATTAAATAAATGCTTTGTTTATAATGAGGAGGACGTTTTAAGCGATGAAACTTGCAGGATGCTTCAAAACTTTAATACAAAGACCTCTTATATGTCAAAAGATCAATGCAAATTAGAGATCTCGTGTCATGACCCCTTTAAATCTCAAATGTCTGTGCATTAATCCCCCCCCCCCCCACTGTTTTATAATGGATTAATTTGCATTGAGTCCAGTGTGTAATTGATTGTGACACACAGAGCTGGCGCAGCGCTCGTCGCACTGATCGCGTGACGCAATACACACAGCTCAAACATGACGCATGCATAACCACGTGAACACACTCACACACACACACACACCCTAGAGTGTGAAAATCTATGTGAGATGCTCATTATCCACTTCTACTCATTTTTCTCTCCCAATGAAAGTGTGGAGTGGCAGAGCATCTGTCTACACCCGACTGACAGGGTAAATGTGATAATTGTTTCTTTTCCTGCCTGATCTATTTTGGTGATCTCTTACTCATCTATACACACACACATTCACACCAGCTTCCTCTTGCAGCATGCGGTTTTTATTCAAAGATGAGCTCATATTCACACCCGCTGCATGCTGACCTCATCGTCCATCAGATCACTGTAGAACCAGCGCCGTCCCGAGACTGTTAATGATCAGCTCTTCTGGTGACTTCTGTCTGTTTCTCCTGTGGGATTCAGTCTGATTCACCAATCCACACACACACACACACACACACACGTTTACCCGACCCCTAAACCTAACCTACCCATCACACACACACACACACACATACACTAACCCGACCCCTAAACCTACCCAACACACACACACACACACACACACACACACACGTTTACCCGACCCCTAAACCTAACCTACCCATCACACACACACAGACACACATACACTAACCCGACCCCTAAACCTACCCAACACACACACACACACACACACACACACACACACACACACACACACACACACACAGTAACCTGACCCCTAAACCTAACCTACCCATCACACACACACATACACACACACTAACCGGACCCCTAAACCTACCCATCACTCACACACACACACACACGCACGCGCACTCACACACATTATTATTATTATTATTATTATAAACCTAACCATCTCTCACACACACACACACACACACACACACACACACACACACACACACACACACACACACACACACACTAACCAGACCCCTAAACCTACCCATTACATTACACACACACACACACACACACTAACCCGACCCCTAAACCTACCCATTACATCACACACACACACACACAGTAACCCGACCCCTAAACCTACCCCACACACACGCGAACACACACACATTATTATTATTATAAACGTAACCATCTCTCTCACACACACACACACACACACACACACACTAACCCGACCCCTAAACCTACCCATTACATTACACACACACACACACACACACACACTAACCCGACCCCTAAACCTACCCATTACATCACACACACACGCACACACACACACACACACACACACACACAGACACACACACACACACACACAGTAACCCGACCCCTAAACCTACCCATTACATCACACACACACACACACACACACACACACACACACACACACACACACACACACACACACACTAACCCAATCTCTAAACCAACCCATCTCTCTCTCACACACACACACACACACACACACACTGACCCGACCCCTAAACCTCCTACCCATTACATTACACACACACACACACACACTAACCCGACCCCTAAACCTACCCAACACACACACACACACACACACACACACACACACACACACACAGACACACACACACTAACCCGACCTCTAAACCAACCCATCTCTCACACACACACACACACACACACACACACACACACACACACTGACCCAACCCCTAAACCTATCCATTACATTACACACACACACACACTCACTATCTACTGGTTTGTTAGTGTGCAAAGCCAGCGCGGACGACGCAACAGCAACACACACCATTCAGCTAAATTATAAATGCAGTTTTTGAGTTCAGATTCATCAGCAGCAAAGTGCAGGAAACACGGACTTAAACGCTGATGTTGGTCTTATTTATGTGAAGAATATATTATAAGTTTAGCGTGTATAAATAGTTTATTCAGTGTCATCTAGTGATCTGCATCTATGTCTTAATATGTAAATATGTCTTCATTTTGGGTGCCAGTTTGCAGAACAGCACTGGAACGAGAGAAAAAAGTAGTAGAAAAACTGGTGGATGGACGATAGATAGATATATAGATATGAACAGATAGATGGATGGATAGTGGGATAAACGGATAGATAGATAAAACAACCGATGGATGGATGGATAAATGGATGGATGGATAAATGGATGGATGGATGGATGGATAAATGGATGGATGGATAAATGGATGGATGGATAAATGGATGGATGGATGGATAAATGGATGGATGGATAAATGGATGGATGGATAAATGGATGGATGGATGGATGGATGGATGGATAAATGGATGGATGGATAAATGGATGGATGGTTGGATGGATGGATGGATAAATGGATGGATGGATGGATGGATGGATGGATGGATGGATGGATGGATGGATAGATGGATGGATGGATAAATGGATGGATGGATAAATGGATGGATGGATAAATGGATGGATGGATGGATAAATGGATGGATGGATAAATGGATGGATGGATGGATGGATAAATGGATGGATGGATAAATGGATGGATGGATAAATGGATGGATGGATGGATGTAGAAAAGTCTTACTTACAAAACTGCAGTTGAACAGTAATACCGTATTGTGTTTCCCAACAGCATGGACTGAAGTGTTCAAATAAATAACTGACCATTTTATTCACGTTGCTGAAGTAAAAAATAGACAGAAATGTGCCGTTACCGACGTGTGTGTGTGTTCCAGCAGGCCTGGAGGAGCTGTTACTGATGTGTGTGTGTGTGTTCCAGCGGGCTTGGAGGAGCCGTTACTGATGTGTGTGTGTGTGTGTGTGTGTGTGTGTGCGTGCGTGTGTGTGTGTTCCAGCAGGCCTGGAGGAGCTGTTACTGACGTGTGTGTGTGTGTGTTCCAGCGGGCCTGGAGGAGCCGTTACTGATGTGTGTGTGTGTGTGCGTGCGTGTGTGTTCCAGCAGGCCTGGAGGAGCTGTTACTGACGTGTGTGTGTGTGTTCCAGCGGGCCTGGAGGAGCCGTTATTGATGTGTGTGTGTGTGTGTTCCAGCAGGCCTGGAGGAGCCGTTACTGACGTGTGTGTGTGTGTTCCAGCGGGCCTGGAGGAGCCGTTATTGATGTGTGTGTGTGTGTGTTCCAGCGGGCCTGGAGGAGCCGTTACTGATGTGTGTGTGTGTGTTCCAGCGGGCCTGGAGGAGCTGTTACTGATGTGTGTGTGTGTGTGTTCCAGCGGGCCTGGAGGAGCTGTTACTGACGTGTGTGTGTGTGTTCCAGTGGGCCTGGAGGAGCTGTTACTGACGTGTGTGTGTGTGTTCCAGTGGGCCTGGAGGAGCTGTTACTGACGTGTGTGTGTGTGTTCCAGCGGGCCTAGAGGAGCCGGAGGTCCTGGAGCAGGTGGATCTCCCCCCCACCCTCGCCCTGGCTCTGGGTTTGCCGGTGTCCCAGAACAGTGTGGGCCGCCTGATCCCGGCCGTGTTCGAGGACTCGCCGCTCCGGGATCAGCTCCGCCTCCTGCAGATCAACGGACACCAGCTCAGCCGACTCCTGCGCGACAGCAACCCCTCCTTCCACAAGGGTGAGTCCGCTCCAGTCCGATCCGGTCATGTCAAGTCCCCTTTATTTATACAGCGCTTTTTACAATACTGACTGTTTCAAAGCAGCTTTACAGAGATAACAGGAAAATAATGAAGCAAAGCTTGTTTCCATAAGGAAATAGCGTCACAGTCCAGCTTAAGTCAGTTCAGTGATGCTTAATTTTTGTTGTAAAAAAGTTATTAGTTTAGTTCATTTATATATATATACCCGCTCTGGAGAAAACCGTGATGTCATCGTCCAGCTCAGTTCAGTTCTCATATAATGGTGTCAATGCAGGAGATCAATAATATTGTTGAATATTAAACGAGATGTACCCAACTAAGCAAGACTTAAGCCAATGGCGACAGTTGCCAGGAACCAAAACTCCATCAGTGACAGAATGGAGAAAAAAAACCTTTGGAGAACCCAGACTCAGCCAGTTCTCCTCTGGTGAACCGATACCCCTTTTATTTAAAAATGGCGGTCACAAGTTTCTTACTTCTAGACCAGCAATGTTTTGGTGCTACTTAAAGGAGCTGTATGTAAGAAATTTATTTCAATTAATCATAAAATGGCCCTGATATATCACTAGACATTAAGAAATCATGTACATTTCAAATACTTATATCACTGACAACAGTAGTCCGGCCAGGATATTGTCATTTAAAAGGTGCAGTTGCAGCCCTCAACTGATGTTGATGTTGTCATGTTGTGTTTTGGTCTGATGCTCCACCCTCCACCTATCTACCAATCACGAAGTCAGTAGTGTTGCGGCATCCGGGTTGCCAGCTCTGCTCTAGTTACTGCAGCTTGTCACGTCCCTGCTGGATCCTACAGCCTATCTGGCAACCTTGAGTCAGGGGGAGGGGGAGGGGATACACCACTCTACAGTCATTTGACAGTGATTGCAGTACCAGTTTTGGCCACAATCTTACATACAGCTCCTTTAAGAACCACTTTTCCTGGTTCAGAGCTGGTGGTTTCGATGTCGAAACACAAAGAACTGATTTGAAACTAGGCTCTGGCTCTGGACCAAGCGTGCCGCACAAGCCCTGAAAGTGAAGCCAGAGTGTCTCGATCGCCCCCCGGTGGCCGGTCCCAGTATAGCTCATAAGCCCCGCCTCCCCGTGTTATTCAACGGCTCGCGAGACCAACTAAACAATTAAATTACACTTCAAATATCGCTTTTCCAAAGATGGTTTCTGTCATTTACTGTAGTTTTCATCACGCTGATGTAATTTCATGTGTTTGTTTTAAAAATAAGTTTGTTTTTAGTTAGTTATTTGATGCGGTGGTGTGACGTCATGATTGACAGCTGTGATTGATAGGTTCTCTGAGTGATGTAGTCCCTGAAGCACCAACTGACTTTTTTCGGGATTTTCGGAGGACTGAGGAGATTGGAGCTTTAAATGTAATATCTAAATTTCTATAATTAATTTAAATAAAAGTGCCGGAGCGTGTGCTTGCGATTGATTCTGGAGAGTGGGGGCGGGGCCTTGATTTCTCGGCTTTACTTCCGGCTCACGACTGCGCAGGTCTGGTGCCGAGATCGCTTCTGCGCAGACTCAAGTTCAAGATGTCAGCGCCATATCGGGACACTGGCGGCTTCACTTCTGACCAATGGAGGAGAGCGAAGGGGCGGCGTCCATCTTTTTTTACAGTCTATGCTCTGAACCAGTACTCGAACTGCCTTGGTGGAAAAGCTTATGAGGTGTGAGTGTGTTTATTCAGTGTTATGGAGTTTGATGCTGCTGTCTGCTGACATTTTCACTTAAATATGTCCTAATACAAAGTCTTGATGTAGTTTCAGGCTCTACTAGAACAGGTTTTCCTGCTTGAATGTTGATTATTCTCCTCATATTCTCCATTGTTGCGGCTCCTCTCTTCCCAGTCTGTCAGTAACGCTCTGTTTACTTCCTGTCTCTATGAAGCCCCTCCTTCTGAAAAGCACACTGTGCTCTGATTGGTCGGCTGGATCAGTGTGCTGTGATTGGTGGAGTGCTTCGAGTGTGTTTGGGAAAGTCCCACCCCTTCCCATAACCGCCAGTTTAACACACTACTAACTAACTCAACCAGGCCCCGCCCCTTTATTCTGCGCATGAATTATTATAATGAGGAATATTGTGGCGTGTTCGTTCCCGGGAGAAACTCAAGACTACAATGGAGGCGTTTCAGGAGTTCAGACATACACTGACACTGATATAGAGAAGAACTGGAGCATTACACACTGAAGATGAAGATGAACACATGATAGGTCGTCCACACACACACACAGACTTGTTTTCCTGGAGTGTAAGTCTCGTGTAGCCAGACTGTCTGCATAAATAAATACATTGTTTGATTGACATGTAAAGCAGCCATCCACCTTTTTTTTTTTTCTGTGCATTTAGGACCGGGTTTTTCTAAATTTGTTGCTACACAAAAGAAAGATTGGCATGAAAAAAAACCCCATTCAAATGCACAGCAAAGTCGATCCGCGGCACAGATGCTGATGCTTCCCTCCGGATCGGATCCGCTTTTATAGCAGGAAGAAAATGCTAAGAGTGTATTTTCCTCACAGCTGGCCCGTGGTCTGGGAATGAGAACATGTGAAGGGATGGAAATATGATCTGCTTTTACTGTTTATAAATGTGCAGTAAAGGCAGCAGTCTACGTTTCTGTTTTATACGTTCATATTGTTCCTGTGTATCATACTTATCCTAACATTTACATTTTTGGGTAATAAATTACTCATTATTTATATATTAGAGTACTTGAGTACAAAATTAAATTAAATATACTCTACGGTACCGATCAAAAGTTTAGAATTAAGGATTCATTTAAATTTATAATTCATTGATTTTATTAAATTGCATTGCATTATTTTTTATTATTATTAATTAATTTATAGCATTGCATTGCACTAATTTTATTATTAATTTTATAATTCATTCATTTTATTACATTGCATTAATTGTATTATTAATTAATTTTATAATTAATTAATTTATTGCATTGCATTAATTTTATTTTTTATTTAATTTGATTCTTCATTGGTTTTATTGCATTGCATTAATTTTATTATTAATTAATTTGATTCTTCATTGATTTTATTGCATTGCATTAATTTTATTATTAATTAATTGTATTACATTGCATTAATTTTATTATAAATAATTGTTTAATTAATTTATTGCATTGCATTAATTTTATTTTTAATTAATTTGATACTTCATTGATTTTATTGCATTGCATTTATTTTATAATTGATTAATTGTATTACATTGCATTAATTGTATTATAAATAATTGTATAATCAATTAATTTATTGCATTGCATTCATTTTATTTTAAATTAATTTGATACTTCATTAATTTTATTGCATTACATTGCATTAATTTTATTAATTCATTTTCTAATTTTCTAATTGTATTAATTTGCATTTATTTTATTATTAATTCATTTTATAATTGATTAATTGTATTACATTGCATTCATTTTATTACAAATAATTGTATAATTAATTTATTTATTGCATTGCATTCATTTTATTATTAATTAATTTGATACTTCATTGATTTTATTGCATTGCATTCCATTAATTTTTTTATTAATTAATTTTCTAATTTTCTAATTGTATTAATTTGCATTTATTTTATTATAAATAATTGTATAATTAATTAATTGCATTGCATTCATTTTATTTTAAATTAATTTGATACTTCATTAATTTTATTGCATTACATTGCATTCATTTTATTAATTCATTTTCTAATTTTCTAATTGTATTAATTTGCATTTATTTTATTATTAATTGGTTTTATTGCATTGCATTAATTATATTTTTAATTAATTTGATACTTCATTGATTTTATTGCATTGCATTCATTTTATAATTGATTAATTGCATTACATTGCATTAATTGTATTATAAATAATTGTATAATTAATTAATTTATTGCATTGCATTCATTTTATTATTAATTAATTTGATACTTCATTGATTTTATTGCATTGCATTCCATTAATTTTTTTTATTAATTTCATAATTCATTAATTTTATTGCATTGCACACAGATCCAGTGCTTCCTGTGCTCTATGATGAAACCTAACCAGATGAAAGCTGACGATTTCTGCCAACTCTTGTCTTTAATATGCATTAGACGTCATATTCCCTCTTTCACCTGAGCTGAAGGGAAGGTTCGGGAGCGAGTGGAGGATGAGATCTGATTGATGAGGACGACAAACTGCGCCACCCACTTTCGTCCTTCCATTTTCCGAAGGAAATTCAAAAATATGCGATTATTAGAGGTCAGCTCTTGCGTTTGTGTGTGTGACGTACAGGCGAATATGAGCTCGCTTCACCCACGTCTGTCTCTCTCTCTCTTTGCAATGTAGAAATTCTCCATCATGCTTTTGCAGCCTAATGAAGCACTTAATTAAATTGCGGATGAATTATTGTGATTAAGAGGAGAGTCGTTCATCAGAGTTTCTCTGAGCACATTGACCTGAAAGCGAGACGTTGGAGGTTTTCTGCAGATAACAGTTTCCCACGGTAACATGCTGAGAGCTCGAGCTTAGGATTCAGATGCAACATGCAGCAGAAGCCCGAGTCACACTCGAGATCCTGACCTGCTTTTCCCTGTGTGTGTGTGTGTGTGTGTGTGTGTGTGAGCGAGTGTGTGTGTGTGTGTGTGAAGCCATTTGAATTATATGGATGCTATAATATTTTATATTCAATAATATTTATATTTTTTATGACATATTTCATAATAATGCATAAGGTCATCATTCTTAATGATTGCTTTTGGTTCATTCGTTATGCTGTTCAAGGTCGAGCTCATTGCATGATGTATATTTGGCAAACATAGGAGATGATCTGTGTGTTTCATTCACTGCACAGAACACACACTGCAGAATACAGAAATAGCCTGATAGTGTGTGTCGTTCCAAACCCTCAGAGTATTCTCCTTTTGTACCATTTTCAGCACTTTCACCCAGGATGCATTGTGAACTGCACTATTAAGCACATCCTGAGCTTGCCTACACACACACACACACACTCTCTCTCATGAATGAATGAGTGTATGAGTGAGTGAATGAGTGAGTGAATGGGTGAATCAATGTGAGGCAAATGTAAAGCGCTTTGGTGGCCATTGGGTCTGTGAAAGCGCTATATAAATGCAGTCCATTTACCATTTACACACACTCACACACACCTTCACTCACTCACACACTCTCACACACTCTCTCACACACACACACACACACACACACACACACACACACACACACACACACACACACACACACTATCTCTCACACACACAGTAAAAAGTCATATCCAAAATTATGACCGGTCATGGTTTATATTAATGGTGTCACTCCAGAAAACTTTAAGCCCAGTTTAAACCCCAAACCAGTTTAAACCCCAAACCAGTTTAAACCCCGAACCAGTTTGAACCCCAAACCAGTTTAAACCCCGAACCAGTTTAAACCCCAAACCAGTCTAAACCCCGAACCAGTTTAAACCCCGAACCAGTTTAAACCCCGAACCAGTTTAAACCCCGAACCAGTTTAAACCCCGAACCAGTTTAAACCCCGAACCAGTTTAAACCCCAAACCAGTCTAAACCCCGAACCAGTTTAAACCCCAAACCAGTTTAAACCCCGAACCAGTTTAAACCCCAAACCAGTCTAAACCCCGAACCAGTTTAAACCCCTAGCCAGTTTAAACCTACTTTAAGAGGTGATTTATGAAAATTTTTAAGAAGATTTAATCTCTTTGTACGTTTTGTGTAAAAAAAAAAAAAATGTAATTAAATATTAATATTTAATACTTAAAAATTCTTAATATCTTACAAACTATTTTTGGGAATTTGTTCTCTTAAGTTATAAAATAAGAGGTTCTCTTTTAAGACCTGTCCACGTCTCCGTCCGTCTCGCTCTCCCTCGTTTTCTCTGATTTCCCGCAGTAAATATTCATGATCCGTGTTATTGTGGGATCAGGGAGAGGCTCGTCCCAGATGAACAACATGAAGCATTGCTTGGTCACTGGTTGAGCTAAACTGGTATTCTCTAATTGTGTAGTTAAGTTTAACAGCTGACAGATATTCAACATAATTCATGTGTGAGAGTCTAACAGAAGGACGGACAAAACCAGTCAAATATCCACTGAGTTCTCGTCATATTTAATTACCATTTTCTAAACTAAAGCGAATAAACTGTAATAATGTGAGATGTTAGAATAAGGTTTGACTGTATGTATCTGTAATACGCATGGAAATTACTCACTGTCATAATAACACCATGTAATAGTTGACATGGATTCATGGGCTAATTCAGCATAATCATGTAATTGATTAATCACTGTCTCGCTTATTTGTGTTATGACAATATATGAACGATCCAGCAAAGTGAATTCGTTCATAAGAGAGTAGATGTGTGTGGAAACGCCTCTGATGATCTGTGTCAGCCGCTAACGCTCAGTAATAACTCATTTATCACGACTTCTCTCCGGGTTAACCTGATCTCGGTGTATCACTGTCTGTAGGGTTCACACACACACACACACACACACACACACACACACACACACAGGACGATTAGGATGCTCAGGGGAAACCAACTAATTCTAATCATCAACAACATTTATTTATAAAGCACATTTAAACACATTATACAGGTGAAACTCGAAAAACTAGAATATCGTCCAAAAGTTCATTTATTTCAGTAATTCAACTTAAAAGCTGAAACTAATATATTATATAGACTCATTACATGCAAAGTGAGATATTTCAAGCCTTTATTTGTTATAATTGTGATGATTATGGATTACAGCTTATGAAAACCCCAAAGTCAAAAGTAGAATATTGTGAAAAGGTTTTCATAAGCTGTAATCCATAATCATCACAATTATAACAAATAAAGGCTTGAAATATCTCACTTTGCATGTAATGAGTCTATATAATATATTAGTTTCAGCTTTTAAGTTGAATTACTGAAATAAATGAACTTTTACACGAAATTTTTCGAGTTCCACCTGTATAGTTATTTAATATTTCTTTATGCTATTGTTGTCCAAGAGTAATAACCATATTATAATGCACAGATTGATATATATACCAATACCAGTGAAAACTAACTCTACTGTCAATCAATCAATCATCAGGTATTGTTATTGGCTGATGCTAATATTATCAAAATATCAGCTAATAATAATTATTCATTATTAATGTTAGTTACCATGAGTTCAAAATGGACAATTCTTGTTTTTGTGTGTGGAATATTGCATAAATGATTTATCCGTGCACATCATTATTGTTTTAATAATCTTGAATGAGAATAAGTTCCTCTCGCAGCATCTCTTCTCTTCTGTGATGATGTGGGCGGGGCTATAACCTGTCACTCACATGAGATCAGCCAATAGCAACCCACAACCATCCAATCAAATCCCCACAGACACAATCAAGCCCCGCCCACATTTGTTTTTGTTCCAGAAGCGTTTCACTCGGATATACAGAACAATAGAGAAGAAAAGACGAGCACAACTTCAGTTTCATGTCAACTTGCTCAACAAACTGTTAGTCTATGCCAGTAGTTGAGCTGAAACACCGTAAATAGAAGATCCCTGTTTATTCCTAATGCATTTTAAATTGCTCTCGCATTTCAGAGCGCCACGTGTGTGTCATTCCCGGTCAGGTTTGTTTCCCATTGTTCTGTGGAGGATCGTAGTGTGTGTCTGCTGTAAAACACCTGCGTCTCATGCAACGGCCGCTTCACAACACACTGGAGCGGTTTCTAAACATAGCCAGCGTTTCAAGGCATGCCAAATATAATTATGATATCTACAACAAACAGCTTCTTTTGGACAGCACATTTATTATTTAATACGAATTCATTGCACACTAGATGAAGCAAGAGAAATGTGGATCATAAATATATTTAAAGAAATGTTAAAGATTCACAGGTTTCACATGTGTGGCTATTGTAATCATAATCATAATCATATTGTAATCGCAATATGGCTGCCGTCGCATCATCATCAGTCGGTCAGTAGTTATAGTCCGTGAACTGATTATTAGCACAGAGAGTTTGACCTTATTTTTCTTCTTTTTGAGTTGGACGTGACAAAAGTAATGCAATTTCAAAACCCACTCCTGAGTAATTCAGCCAGTGAGAGTGAGTGAGTTATTAGACTGATTTAAAGCATAAACTTGTTATTTTTTAGCCTTTTTTTAGCCAATTCATTAAAAGAGTCGCCTTAAAATGAGTCATTTGTACTTACAAGGGCAACATGGAACTATTTGTTGTCTAATTCATTTCTAACTCATTCCTGGCATTCTCTCTCTCTCTCTCTCTCTCTCTCTCTCTCTCTCTCTCTCTCTCTCTCTCTCTCTCTCTCTCTCTCTCTCTCTCTCTCTCTCTCTCTCTCTCTCTCAGAGGACGGCTATGAGCAGTTTCGTGTGGCGGAGAAGTCTCACGGGAGCTGGATGAAGCTCTACATGGATGGAAACACGTCAGAGGTGCTGAGCAACATGGGGAAGAAGGTCCTGAAGCAGTATCTGGAGGCGCTGAAGGCCATGAGTGCAGCTCTGAGCAAACAGCTGGGCAAATACGACATGTACTCCATGATCATGGGCATGATCCTCACACTGCAGGTCAGAGCCGCTTCATGCTGACAACACCACGCCACGTTTCATCTCTAGCGGTGTAACGATGCCCTCATGTCACGACTCCACACACATCACGACACTGAACTCACAATACCATATTATTGCGATACTCCAAGACTTATGATACATTTTTACTGTTGATTAAAATGCTAATTTTGGTATTACATTGTGTGTGTGAATGAATAGTCTTGGACTTGATGCTGAAACCCAAAGCACAGGACAATAGAGACACCAGAATAACAATATTCATGATTCTGAAGTAGAAAATACAGAATTGTTTTAGACGAATATGCTTTCAATCTGTCACTGACTAGATATATTTAAAATAATGTCGGACACTTTTTACTGGTAACATCAGACATTATCAGGAGCCATAAATATTCCCCCATTGCATTATTATTATACATTATATTCAACATTATATATAGTAGTTTAATGTAGTACTGACACAAACTTTTTTTAATAATATGGAATTTAATTTTAATTTTGGGTGAATTATCCATGATACATATTGTTGCATTTTTGTATTGCGATATATTGTGACATGATATATTGTTACACCCCTAATATATATATATATATATATATATATATATATATTATAATATATATAAATTTCCTTGTCTGGCTTATGCTACTCTGAGAAAGGCCTGCACTTTGTATTTTGAGCACTTCTTGCGTTGTTTTTGCCTCCTCACGATGACTCGCTTTAATTTAGTCCTAAAATAAGTAACTCGCTTTGGATAAAAGTGTCTGCTAAATGACTAAATGTAAATGTAGATAAATGGATGGATGGATGGATGGATGGATGGATAGATAGATAAATGGATGGACAGATGGCAAAATATGGGATGGATGGATGGATAAATGGATGGATAAATGGATGGATGGATGGATGGATGGATAAATGGATGGACAGATGGATAAATGGATGGATAAATGGATGGATAAATGGATGGATGGATGGATGGATGGATGGATGGATAAATGGATGGATAAATGGATGGATGGATGGATGGATGGATAAATGGATGGACAGATGGATGGATGGATAAATGGATGGACAGATAGCATAATCTGGGATGAATGGATGGATGGATGGATGGATGGATGGATGGATGGATGGATAAATGGATGGACAGATAGCATAATATGGGATGGCTGGATGGATAAATGGATGAACAGATTGCAAAATATGGGATGGATGGATGGATGGATGGATGGATGGATGGATGGATGGATGGATGGATAGATAAATGGATGGATGGTTAAATGGATGGACAGATAGCATAATATGGGATGGATGGATGGATGGATGGATGGATAAATGGATGGACAGATTGCATAATATGGGATGGATAAATGGATGGATGGATGGATGGATGGATGGATGGATAAATGGATGGACAGATAGCATAATATGGGATGCATAAATGGATGGATGGATAGATAAATGGATGGACAGATTGCAAAATATGGGATGGATAGATAGATGGATGGATGGATGGATAAATGGATGGACAGATTGCAAAATATGGGATGGATGGATGGATGGATGGATAAATGGATGGACAGATTGCAAAATATGGGATGGATGGATAAATGGATGGATAGATGAATGGATGGATAAATGGATGGATGGATGGATGGATAAATGGATGGATGGACAGATTGCAAAATATGGGATGGATGGATGGATAAATGGATGGACAGATTGCAAAATATGGGATGGATAGATAAATGGATGGATGGATGGATGGATGGATAAATGGATGGACAGATAGCATAATATGGGATGGATGGATGGATGGATAAATGGATGGACAGATAGCATAATATGGGATGGATGGATGGATGAATAAATGGATAGATAGATGGATGGATGGATGGATAAATGGATGGACAGATAGCATAATATGGGATGGATAAATGGATGGATGGATGGATGGATGGATGGATAAATGGATAGATAGATGGATGGATAAATGGATAGATAGATGGATGGATGGATGGATAAATGGATGGACAGATTGCAAAATATGGGATGGATAGATAGATGGATGGATGGATGGATAAATGGATAGATAGATGGATGGATGGATGGATGGATAAATGGATGGACAGATTGCAAAATATGGGATAAATGGATGGATGGATAAATGGATGGACAGATAGCATAATATGGGATGGATGGATAAATGGATGGACAGATAGCATAATATGGGATGGATAAATGGATGGATAGATGAATGGATAGATGAATGGATGGATAAATGGATGGATGGATGGATGGATGGATAAATGGATGGACAGATAGCATAATCTGGGATGGATAAATGGATGGATAGATAGATAAATGGATGGACAGATTGCAAAATATGGGATGGATAGATGAATGGATGGATGGATAAATGGATGGACAGATAGCATAATCTGGGATGGATAAAAGGATGGATAAATGGATGGACAGATTGCAAAATATGGGATGGATGATTATTATTATTTTAGATAGAAGGATAGATTAAAGCAAAATTTTGGTACGTTTTGCTTGTTTGGTGGAATGTCTCCGAAGAATCATGGGTAATGTAGTTTTTTAGAAATTCCACTGTTAAACATTTTATTATTGTAAAAAAACTAAGTTGAAATAATGCAAGCTGAATGGCTTCAGCAAATTTCATCGATTAACAGCCTCACAGTAGGGCTGACATTAAAGGTTTATGAGTTATCATTAAAAATCAATTAAAGTTTTAACACAATCTGGCAGACTTATGCTGACTGATATGTATCAGATATATCTCACATGCAAAGTGAGATATTTCAAGCCTTTATTTGTTATAATTGTGATGATTATGGATTACAGCTTATGAAAACCCCTAAGTCAAAAGTAGAATATTGTGAAAAGGTTTTCATATCTGTAATCCATAATCATCACAATTATAACAAATAAAGGCTTGAAATATCTCACTTTGCATGTAATGAGTCTATATAATATATTAGTTTCACCTTTTAAGTCGAATTACTGAAATAAATGAACTTTTGCACCATATTCTAATTTTTCGAGTTTCACTTGTACACTCTATGTGTGTGTGTGTGTGTGTGTGTGTGTGTGTGTGTGTGTGTGTGTGTGTGTGTGTGTGTGTGTGTGAGCTAAAGACCTTTTCCAGCCGCAGTTCAACAGTTGTGTTTGCTAAGTGCAATCCATTATTGAAGTACTACAGTCTCCAAACGGTCGATCCCTCATCCGGTCAATGAGATCTAAAGGACACCATGTCCACTGGGATGAGGACCGGAGAATGTCAGGAGGTTTGAGGTCATCCAGAACCCGTCTCAGTTCCTCAGAGGATTGGAAGAGATGTGAATTTGCTGGGTCTCCAGTGATTTGTATTTTCAGAGCTTAAAGCCTTAAAACGGGATGTGCATAAGTATATATTTTCTTACAATTATCTTACAACTAGCGAAATCCTGTATAATTAGGCTCATCTAGTTAGTTTTACTGATATACTCTGACGTTCAACAGTTTGGGGTCGATAACATTTGAAAGAGTCTCTTCTGCTCACCTAGGCTGCCTTTATTTGATCAAAAATACAGTAAAAATATAGAGAAATATCACAATTAAAAACAGTTTTCAGGTCACAAAAAAAAGAGCTGCTTACCATATAATCACGCATTTTAAATTACACAATCAACGCTTTAAATGGAAGGAGAGAACGGTTCTCATATTTTGCCATTGACATGAATGCACAATCAGATTCTGCAGTGCAAATTAATCTAATCTAATCTAATTAGACAGTATGGACAGATTGCATAATATTGGATGGATGGATGTATGGATGGATTGCATAATATGGGATGGATGGATGGATGGACAGATGGCATAATATGGGATGGATGGACAGATTGCATAATATGGGATGGATGGATGGACAGATTGGATAATATGGGATGGATGGATGGACAGATTGCATAATATGGGATGGATGGATGGACAGATTGCATAATATGGGATGGATGGATGGACAGATTGCATAATATGGGATGGATGGATGGATGGACAGATTGCATAAAATGGGATGGATGGATGGACAGATAGCATAATATGGGATGGATGGATGGACAGATTGCATAATATGGGATGGATGGACAGACAGATTGCATATTATTGGATGGATGGATGGACAGATTGCATAATATGGGATGGATGGATGGACAGATTGCATAATATGGGATGGATGGACAGATTGCATAAAATGGGATGGATGGATGGACAGATTGCATAATATGGGATGGATGGACAGATTGCATAATATGGGATGGATGGATGGACAGATTGCATAATATGGGATGGATGGATGGACAGATTGCATAATATGGGATGGATGGATGGACAGATTGCATAATATGGGATGGATGGATGGATGGATGGATGGACAGATTGCATAAAATGGGATGGATGGATGGACAGATAGCATAATATGGGATGGATGGATGGACAGATTGCATAATATGGGATGGATGGATGGACAGATTGCATAATATGGGATGGATGGATGGATGGATGGATGGACAGATTGCATAATATGGGATGGATGGATGGACAGATTGCATAATATGGGATGGATGGATGGATGGACAGATTGCATAATATGGGATGGATGGATGGACAGATTACATATTATTGGATGGATGGATGGACAGATTGCATAATATGGGATGGATGGATGGACAGATTGCATAATATGGGATGGATGGACAGATTGCATAAAATGGGATGGATTGATGGATAGATTGCATAATATTGGATGGATGTGTAAGGACTCAGGGGCGGATCTAATCCGTGGGGAATTTGCATATCATAATTAATAATTGGTAATTAATAATTATTCATACATGTTTGGATTAGATCAGTCTTACATGTTAATAAATCTCCCGATAAGGGATGATATGTCATTTTACCTGCATACCTGCACGTGTATCCCTGCAATTAACCACAAGTTGATTGCAATTAATTACACGGACCACGTCCCACAAAACAGGTAAAATTAATTAGCTCAATTGTCAGGATAATATTTGTGGGGCTCCACAATATCATCTTACTTTATAGGATTTCAGGAAACGCAATTCTCTGGCCAGAAGAATGGGTTTCCCGCCCTATAAACAAATACTCTTTAAGGTATATTTAATTTTAGTAAGCTTGTAGCATTTGGCACTTAAGGGACTTGAAACTGAGCAAAGAGACAGTACATCAATCAAATGAATATATAATTAATTTAATAGAGGCATGACTACTTATGTATTTACTACGGTTACACAGGATATATGTATTTACAAACACATAGACATCAATGAACAATACAATAAGACATCAATGAACGAGAAATGCGTAAAGTTTGGACAATGGATAACTTACAGGCGTGAGCAAGTAAGAGGGAGAGAGAGGGGGAGGGGGAGAGAGAGAGAACATTGGCAGAATTCCTCCTAAGACATTCACCTCTCCGATTACAACACGAAACATCATCTTAAAGGTTCTTAGAAGCTCTATAAAGAGATTATACTTGCACAAGTTATGGTCTCTCTGTGTCGAGGCATTCCCGTACGGCCCTGTCTGGCCGCGTGAGCTGAGTCCTTTGTGTGTGAGGAAGCGTCACGTGGGCTGCTTGGCGCGCGTTTTGAACAGAGGTTCAAAGTCTTCGGGGTAACATTACCAAAGGGAAATAGTTCGGCTAAGTTCGTTTCACTTCGTGGAAGTGAACTGAGTCAACTACGGAAAACAAAACTTTGACTAACAAAAAAGAAATAAAGATCTCTACGGGGAAATCAAGCGGAGTTAACGTTACATCTTTGCATAGCTGGTGAAGAAGCGCGTGCGTCGCTCGGTCCGGCGCGTCACGCGGTCACGTGCGCGTGTTTCTCCTTCAAAGCGAGCGCGCGCTCGTTTAAAGGTCCCTTGAAGATGGATTTGCTGAAGAGATATGTCACGCGGTTTTCTTTTCACTCGTCGATTGGAATTAAACACGGAGACTTATCTAAAACTGAAAAACACAAACGAAACTAGAAACAAATAAAAAGAAAGGCGAAGAGCTCGCCCGGAGGCGAGACGTTACATCATAACACGAGGACAAGGGAGAAAGAGAGCGAGCGGAGGGGGAAAGCGTCATTTATCACTTTTGGAGAAATCCAGCCTCTTCCTGTCGGCTTGGCCAATTAGAGGGTTGGAATTCACAGGCGGGACTTTGGTTTTTATTGCTCTTTGTCTCAGAGAGAGACATTTGAAACCCTAATTTCGTCGGGTGTTTAAGAGAAGAATCTTCACAATTCTTATAATACTAATGTGTCACAAAGTTTAGCAAAATGTAATGTCAATTAACAAATGGGGAACGAAGATTGGAGTTTATCGAGACCAAACTTGCCACAAATGGATTTGGTTAATCCTTAGTTGGCAAAGTTTGAAACATTATCCCATTAGAGTTGTCGAGAAACATAGACCAAACCACAGAAAGGCAATTCATGAAATAGGGAACTTAGATACATTGTTCATGCAATTCTCAAGTGGATATATAATAATATATATATATATATGAATACAGGATTCATTTCTCCTCCTTGGTTAGAATTCAGAGAGAGCCACAGTTCTGTGAACATTCCTTTGGGTCGAAAACGCTGTTATCTAAGAACACCAGTGATGTTAGTTTTGGTCTCTTTTCACTCCAAAGATGGAAAACATAGTAAACTATATTTTACTGGATATTACTGTACGTATTCTGATTGATCACACCGAAAGTATTCTGGAGGTGTCCAGAACTATGTGTACCAGTTATGGGAATAGACAGTTATATTTAAAATGCATAATGAAGGTATTTATAATTCACTTTAAGCTACGATAAAATCATAGTCATTCCAATGTGACATGGGCAAATGGACACACATAAAAACACATCGAATATATCTGGTTAAATGTCTTTTAAAAAGAGAAGTTTCCTTCTCTTGAGCATCAAATTCCAAGTCAGTCATAAAAATGTCTCGTAACTAGACACCACGCTCTGTCCTGAGCAGGCTTCACTTTTGGGGGATGCGTGTGTGAGTGTGTGTGTGTGTGTGTGTGTGTGTAAATTTACATTCCAGGCTTTTTGGGTCTTTAGCAGGATGTATTTAGTCCTTTCAGATTCACCCTTTTAGCCCAGTCCTTACAGATGGATGGACAGATTGCATAATATGGGATGGATGGATGGACAGATTGCATAATATGGGATGGATGGATGGACAGATTGCATAATATTGGATGGATGGATGGACCGATAGCATAATATGGGATGGATGGATGGACAGATTGCATAATATGGGATGGATGGATGGACAGATTGCATAAAATGGGATGGATGGATGAACAGATAGCATAATATGGGATGGATGGATGGACAGATAGCATAATATGGGATGGATGGATGGACAGATAGCATAATATGGGATGGATGGATGGACAGATTGCATAATATGGGATGGATGGATGGACAGATTGCATAATATGGGATGGATGGATGGACAGATTGCACAATATGGGATGGATGGATGGACAGATAGCATAATATGGGATGGATGGATGGATGGATGGATGGACAGATTGCATAATATGGGATGGATGGACAGATTGCATAATATGGGATGGATGGATGGACAGATTGCATAAAATGGGATGGATGGATGGACAGATTGCATAATATGGGATGGATGGATGGACAGATTGCATAATATTGGATGGATGGATGGACAGATTGCATAATATGGGATGGACGGATGGACAGATTGCATAATATGGGATGGATGGATGGACAGATTGCATAATATTGGATGGATGGATGGACCGATAGCATAATATGGGATGGATGGATGGATGGATGGATGGACAGATAGCATAATATGGGATGGATGGATGGATGGACAGATTGCATAATATTGGATGGATGGACAGATTGCATAATATTTGATGGATGGATGGACAGATTGCATAATATGGGATGGATGGATGGACAGATAGCATATTATGGGATGGATGGATGGACAGATAGCATAATATGGGATGGATGGATGGACAGATAGCATAATATGGGATGGATGGATGGACAGATAGCAAAATATGGGATGGATGGATGGACAGATTGCATAATATGGGCTGGATGGATGGAAAGATTGCATAATATGGGATGGATGGATGGACAGATTGCATAATATTGGATGTATGGATGGACCGATAGCATAATATGGGATGGATGGATGGATGGATGGACAGATAGCATAATATGGGATGGATGGATGGATGGACAGATTGCATAATATTGGATGGATGGATGGATGGACAGATAGCATAATATCGGATGGATGGATGGACGGATGGACAGATTGCATAATATGGGATGGATGGATGGACAGATTGCATAATATGGGATGGATGGATGGACAGATTGCATAATATGTGATGGATGGATGGATGGACAGATTGCATAATATTGGATGGATGGATGGACAGATAGCATAATATGGGATGGATGGATGGATGGATGGACAGATTGCATAATATGGGATGGATGGATGGACAGATTGCATAATATGGGATGGATGGATGGATGGACAGATTGCATAATATGGGATGGATGGATGGACAGATTGCATAATATGGGATAGATGGATGGATGGACAGATTGCATAATATTGGATGGTTGGATGGACAGATTGCATAATATGGGATGGATGGATGGACAGATTGCATAATATGGGATGGATGGATGGACAGATTGCATAATATGTGATGGATGGATGGATGGACAGATTGCATAATATTGGATGGATGGATGGACAGATTGCATAATATGGGATGGATGGATGGACAGATTGCATAATATGGGATGGATGGATGGACAGATTGCATAATATGGGATGGATGGATGGATGGACAGATTGCATAATATGGGATGGATGGATGGACAGATTGCATAATATGGGATGGATGGATGGATGGACAGATTGCATAATATTGGATGGTTGGATGGACAGATTGCATAATATGGGATGGATGGATGGACAGATTGCATAATATGGGATGGATGGATGGACAGATTGCATAATATGTGATGGATGGATGGATGGACAGATTGCATAATATTGGATGGATGGATGGACAGATAGCATAATATGGGATGGATGGATGGATGGATGGACAGATTGCATAATATGGGATGGATGGATGGACAGATTGCATAATATGGGATGGATGGATGGATGGACAGATTGCATAATATGGGATGGATGGATGGACAGATTGCATAATATGGGATGGATGGATGGATGGACAGATTGCATAATATTGGATGGTTGGATGGACAGATTGCATAATATGGGATGGATGGATGGACAGATTGCATAATATGTGATGGATGGATGGATTGCATCCATAAAGTCTATATTTGAAAGAATAAGTCTCTTCTGCTCACCTAAGCTGCATTTATTTTCACAAAAATACAGTAAAAAAGTCCAGTGAAATATCACAATTTAAACGTCTGTGTTCTCTGTGTCTGTCTCTCGCCTCCAGGACTGAAAACCGAAAGTGGTTTGTCACATATTGATGAACTATTGATGAATCATGCAGAAAAACACCAGGAAGGCGTATCAGGAGAGCTAACAGGGTCAGTTTCGATCCCACAGGAAGAGTGTAGATCCGGCTGGAGGAAGAGCTCTGGGATCGGAGCTCCGCTGCGAGGGCGTGCGAGCTCTTTATTGTTAATTAGAGAGAAGAGAGGGAGTAATTAAGCTCATAATGAGTTGGCAGGGTGAGGGTGTGAAGGAGACGAGAGGCTGCAGTCCTTCAAACTCACAATAATCCTCCGTCAATGGGAGAAATATCATTTTTGATGGGAGAAAAGGAAAGAAATAGAAATATATATAGACACCGTGTTAATTCGAGGCACAGTCGGGTACCAGATACAGAAATCTCTCCACATATTTACAGTAGACCAGAAAGACATTAAAATAATATTTAATAAATGGTATACAAATAGGCTTAATACAAAATATAAATTCTAATGTATTCCTCTGTAATCCTCAGCTAGCCTAAAAAAATAGTTGTGCTCATATATTTTCAGTGGCTAATGGTGGATATAATGCTAATTTATAATTTATTTAAATGAAATTAATCAACACTTTCATTCAGCAAGAGCATTACATTTATCTAAAGAGACAGTAAATTAAAAACAAAAATAAATCCAGTTCTTTTGATATAAAATGTATGACAGTTTCCACAAATATATGAAGCAGCACAGCTGTTTTTAACATTGATAATAATCATAACTGTTTCTTGAGCATCAGATCATCATAGAGTGATTTCTGAATGATCATGTGACACTGAAGACTGGAGTAATGATGCTGAAAATTCAGCTTTATCACAGGAATAAATTACACTTTACTGTATATTCACATAGAAAACAGCTGATTTACATTATAATAATATTTCACAATTTTTACTGTTTTTTAATCTAATAAATGTAGCCTTGGTGAGCATAAAGATACATTTTACACTATATTTTACTCTGAACTTTTATTTATTTTACTTAAAATTCACACACAAACACACACACATATATATATATATATATATATATATATATATATATACATACACACACACACACACACACACACACACACAGTATAGATACACACACACACACACATATATATAATTGTATAATATATATATATATATATATATATATATTAGGGGTGGAACGGTACACAGAAGTCACGGTTCGGTTCAGACATCACGGTTCGGTACAATTTCGGTACAATGGAGGGAAAAGCAAAACAAAAATGCAGAAGGCATTGTATTTTTTAAATAAGTTTTATTAATAAAGGCATAGAACCAGTTTATTTGTAGTGCACTGACAATAGTTTTATATAATAAGTTTATTAATTAAATTAATAAAAAGACAAAAAGACCTTGCGATATGTTTGGTAATTGTACTATTAATTTAAAATTATTTTGCTATATTTCAGATCAATATATTTGTTTTCCTTAATTTTAATTAACATTATTAATTAAGAATGTAACATTATTCTCATCTGAATTATAAATAATTGATTTCTGTATAAAATAATACTACCATTAAAAACACATTCGATTTTCTTTTTTAATCAATCTAGAATGTGTAAGATTAGTGCTCCGAGGACAAGAAATGGAAACCAATGCAATATGACGAATGTCCAAAAGACAGACTGTTTTGAAATGGAGTTGGATAAATATGTTTTGCTTTTAAAACAGTGTGTGTGTGTGTGTGTGTGTGTGTGTGATTTTGGTTGGGTGACAGTTGTAGGTTACAGTTTGACAAGAGTTTACAGTGTGACAAAAGCACAATGTTGTGTTTTATTGCGAGTGTACACAAATATAAGTAAACACTTTGCAGGTTTAATGATCTGTATAAACAAAATGACTCTCTCTCTCTCTCTCTCTCTCTCTCTCTCTCTCTCTCTCTCTCTCTCTCTCTCTCACACACACACACACAGTTAGATCGCGCGCGCCTCTCTTTGAATTTAAAACAGTTTTTTTTATTTATCCACATTATTAATGCAAACAACAAATTATATTAGTTTTAGCAGTCAGAAACAAAATAAAATGTAAACAAAGCTAGAGCTACTTGTGGTCCCGGCCAACCCAGCACTTCATCACAACTTCTCCATTCAGCTAGGCTCGTCATCCATAACTCCATCAAGGTCAGCTAAGAACCTTGGGGTTGTAATTGATGATCAGTTGAAATTCACAGACCACATTGCTAGAACTGCCCGGTCCTGCAGATTTGCCTTGCACAACATTAGGAGGATCAGGCCCTTCCTTACAGAGCATGCCACACAACTCCTTGTCCAAGCACTTGTTTTATCCAGACTGGACTATTGTAATGCTCTCCTGGCTGGTCTTCCAGCTTGCTCTGTCAAACCTCTACAACTGATCCAGAATGCTGCAGCCAGAGTAGTCTTCAATGAGCCGAAGAGAGCACACGTCACTCCTCTCCTCACACAATTGCACTGGTTGCCAGTTGCCGCTCGCATTAAATTCAAGGCACTGACGTTTGCCTACAGAACAACCACTGGCACTGCTCCCTCTTACCTAAACTCATTACTTCAGACTTATGTGCCATCCAGAAACCTGCGCTCTGCTAGCGGATGTCGTCTTGTGGTACCATCTCAAAGAGGCACAAAATCTCTTTCTCGGACCTTTACCATGGCTGTTCCCTGTTGGTGGAATGATCTGCCTAACTCAACCAGAGCTTCTGAGTCAGTAGCCACTTTCAAGAAACTGCTGAAGACATATCTTTTTCGGCAGCACTTGATTCAGTAGAATTAACACTTTCTCTTCTCTTCTATTCTATAAAAAAAAAAAAAAAAAAAAAAAAAAAAAACCTGCACTAAAATTAAACTGAGAGGGGTTATAGCACTTACGTATTGTTGTCCTACTGTTAGTTTAACTGCTTCTATTGTTCTCATTTGTAAGTCGCTTTGGATAAAAGCGTCTGCTAAATGAATAAATGTAAATGTACAAAAATATCTTTGTCTTATATTAAGATAAAAAAAGTCTTTAAGAAACTCTTGAACTTCAATCCATCCATCCACTTATCCATCCGCTCATCCATCCATCCATCCGCTCATCCATCCATACACTCATCCATCCATCCATCCACTCATCCATCCATCCACTCATCCATCCACTCATCCATCCATCCATCCGCTCATCCATCCATACACTCATCCATCCATCCATCCATCCATCCACTCATCCATCCATCCACTCATCCATCCACTCATCCATCCATCCATCCGCTCATCCATCCATCCACTCATCCATCCATCCATCCGCTCATCCATCCATCCACTCATCCATCCATCCATCCATCCACTCATCCATCCATCCATCCATCCATCCATCCATCCATCCATCCATCCATCCATCCACTCATCCATCCACTCATCCATCCGCTCATCCATCCATCCACTCATCCATCCATCCACTCATCCATCCATCCATCCATCCATCCACTCATCCAGCCACTCATCCATCCATCCATCCACTCATCCATCCATCCACTCATCCATCCACTCATCCATCCACTCATCCATCCATCCATCCATCCACTCATCCATCCATCCATCCATCCATCCATCCATCCACTCATCCATCCATCCACTCATCCATCCATCCACTCATCCATCCATCCATCCATCCACTCATCCATCCACTCATCCATCCACTCATCCATCCATCCATCCATCCATCCACTCATCCAGCCATCCACTCATCCAGCCATCCACTCATCCATCCATCCACTCATCCATCCACTTATCCATCCACTTATCCATCCATCCACTCATCCATCTCATTCACCATCCACTCATCCATCCATCCATCCATCCATCCATCCATCCACTCATCCATCCATTCATCCATCCACTCATCCATCCATCCATCCGCTCATCCATCCATACACTCATCCATCCATCCATCCATCCATCCATCCATCCATCCATCCACTCATCCATCCATCCACTCATCCATCCATCCATCCGCTCATCCATCCATCCACTCATCCATCCACTCATCCATCCATCCATCCGCTCATCCATCCATCCACTCATCCATCCATCCATCCATCCACTCATCCATCCATCCATCCATCCATCCATCCACTCATCCATCCATCCATCCGCTCATCCATCCATCCACTCATCCATCCATCCATCCATCCATCCACTCATCCAGCCACTCATCCATCCATCCATCCACTCATTCATCCATCCACTCATCCATCCACTCATCCATCCATCCATCCACTCATCCATCCATCCATCCATCCACTCATCCATCCATCCACTCATCCATCCATCCACTCATCCATCCATCCATCCATCCACTCATCCATCCATCCATCCACTCATCCATCCACTCATCCATCCACTCATCCATCCATCCATCCATCCACTCATCCATCCACTCATCCAGCCATCCACTCATCCATCCATCCACTCATCCATCCATCCACTCATCCATCCACTTATCCATCCATCCACTCATCCATCCACTCATCCATCTCATTCATCCATCCACTCATCTATCCACTTATCCATCCATCCACTCATCCTTTCACTCATCCATCTCATTCATCCATCCACTCATCCATCCATCCATCCATCCATCCATCCATCCACTCATCCATCCATTCATCCATCCATCCATCCATCCATCCATCCATCCATCCATCCATCCATCTATCCACTCATCCATCCACTCACCATCCACTCATCCATCCATCCATCCATCCATCCATCCACTCATCCATCCACTCATCCATCCACTCACCATCCACTCATTCATCCATCCACTTATCCATCCATCCATCCATCCATCCATCCACTTATCCATCAATCCATCCACTTATCCATCTATCCATCCACTCCATCCATCCATCCATCCATCCATTCCTCTATCCATCCATTCCTCCATCCATCCATCCATTCCTCCATCTATCATCCATCCATCCAGATTTTACTCATTTGTACCGCAGAATCTGATTACACACACTGACACACACGTCAATGGCAAAATATGATAATCATTTTCTCCTTTCATTTAAAAAGTTGATTTAGATTTTTAAAATGCATGATTATATGGTGAGCAGCTTTTTTGTTTGTTTGTAGAATTGTGACCTAAAAACTGTTTCTGAATGTAAATGTAAATTGCTAACAAGACTACAAATAGTGCTGACCACAAGAATCTGAGTTTACGCGCTTGATCAATCGCACAAGCGATGTGCCAGCTTCACTCGGCACGCTGGCAAAAGGTCCACGCCGTAATGAAGTGCACCAATTAGCTTTAGCTGTTGGACAAAACAAAGGTCAAAATAAACGAGGAGAGAGTTGTGGAGAAGAACCACAACATCTATTGCTTTCTGAGCCGCGTTGGAGGACTCCAGAGGGTTCAGAAACACTGGGCAATTACTGGCGCTCTGTAATCTTTACACTCGCTGTGTGAGAAAAACACACACGTGTTCAATTCGGACGGGATTGAAAAACACAAGGTACAGCTGTGAAACAAATCTCTCTGACCTCCTCGGGGACGACTCGTCCTGTCCAAACTCCTGGAACAAACACAGTTAGCTCAGAACACTTCTGTTTCCTTCGAGACAAACATCAAAGTAATTCTTTAGAATAACAATAATGCAATAATGCAACATGAACAAACAATGAAAAATGAAAGGATGCATTAATCTGATCAAAAGAGATTTATAATGCTACAAATACCGTAAAACTTCAAATAGTAGCCCGGGCTTTTATTTACCCAAATCGTCGAACTGCACCGGCTTGTATTTGAGACAGGCGTCTATATGAGACAGGCCTTTATAATTTAGTGTTGAGATGTCGTTCATTGAGTGTATAGGCCTGTCTCAAATCTCTAAAAATCTCCAAATGCTCCACGTGAAACTGCGGTCTTCCGACCTTTTCTATCGCGTCAATTGATTTTGATTAATATGCGCGAGGGAGAGAGAGCAAGACAGCGCTCGTGTTGTTTGAAGACGGGAGAGTGCGTGCGCGCGGCCGGGGCGCTCTCTCTCTCTCTCTCTGCTCGTAACGCGCCCTGTCAAGCGCAGCAGTTATTCTATTCTACATCACTCACCGATCAAAAAAGGCTTTGGAGGGACAAAAATGTGCTTTGGCGGCCGCCAAAAAGCGGACGATCTGGCGGTTTTAGAGGATTAAATACAACCCGAAACTAAAAAATAGACCCGGCCTCTATTTGAGACCGGCCTTTATTTACCCAAACCTGCAGCCACACCAGGCGTGTAAAAGAGACAGGCGTCTATTTGGGACTCGGCTATTATTTGAAGTTTTACGGTATTTCTGTTTCAAATAAATGCTTTCTTATTAATCAAATGAAACGTATCAGTTTCCACAAAAATATGAAGCGGCACAACCGTTTTCAACATTGATAATTATCATAAATGCTTATTGAGCATCAAATCATCATATTAGAGTGATTTCTGAAGGATCATGTGACACTGAAGACTGGAGTATTTTAGCTTTGATCACAGGAATAAATTACACTTTACAGGTGAAACTCGAAAAATTAGAATATGGTGCAAAAGTTCATTTATTTCAGTTATTGAACTTAAAAGGTGAAACTAATATATTATATAGACTCATTACATGCAAAGTGAGATATTTCAAGCCTTTATTTGTTATAGTTTTGATGATTATGGATTATGGCTTATGAAAACCCCAAAGTCAAAATTAGAAAATTGTGAAAAGGTTTTCATATCTGTAATCCATAATCATCAAAACTATAACAAATAAAGGCTTGAAATATCTCACTTTGCATGTAATGAGTCTATATAATATATTAGTTTCACCTTTTAAGTTGAATTACTGAAATAAATGAACTTTTGCACGATATTCTAATTTTTCGAGTTTCACCTGTACATGCACATATAATAATATTTCACAGTTTTTACAGTATACATATGTTCCCTATATTTGTGCAGTTTCTTTCAGCTGGATTATCTCTCTGTCGTGTATTCCGGCCTCCTGCTAAATGTAGTTTCCACAAGCTCTTATCTCAGACAGTGTGTGTCTTTTCTCGGTTGAATATTAACGGCGCGTGTTCTGACCCTCCGAGCTCGACTTCTGAGAGAGAACTTTCTTGAGGTTTTGTTTTTTTATGTCACTTTTTCACTGCGCAAATGTAGATCCCGTGGAGAAGTCAGCGAAGACAGCCGAAGCGGATGATGGGGGACGAGAAGAGAGCGAGTGTGTTTGACTGGCGGTGTATTGTTGGGAGTCAGAGGCAAGGACATATCAGTGTGTGTCGTCCTTTAAAGCCCCTTTTATCTCCCAGAGCTTGAGATATTCGTGAGTCATCGCAGTTGAAAAAAGCTGATTGAGACTTCCTTCTGACACTTGTGTTCCTGAGTCAAAAACGAGTCTGTCTTTAGGGTTGTTTATGAATGCATGTCGTGATGTCGCTGGAGACATTAATTTCCCATAAGCCTCATTGCTGTGAAACACACGCTTAGTGGTGGAACGGATCACAAAATTCACGGTTCGAATCATTTACGGTTTTTGAGCTTTTTTTTTTTTCGTTTTTCAAAAACTTTTTTTTTTTATGGTTGTTGAGCCATAAAAAAAAATCATATACAGGTGAAACTCAAAAAATGTGCATATCGTGGAAAAGTTCGTTTATTTCAGTAATTCAGCTTAAAAAGTGAAACTAATATATTATATAGACTCATTACATGCAAAGTGAGATATTTCAAGCCTTTATTTTTTATAATTGTGATGATTATGGATTACAGCTTATGAAAACCTTTTCACAATATTCAAATTTTTACTTTGGGGTTTTCATAAGCTGTAATCCATAATCATCAAAATTATAACAAATAAAGGCTTGAAATATCTCACTTTGCATGTAATGAGTCTATATAATATATTAGTTTCACCTTTTAAGTTGAATTACTGAAATAAATGCACTTTTGCACGATATTCAAATTTTTCGAGTTTCACCTGTGTATATATATATATATATATATAAATGGGGATTTAACTTTGCTTTTCATTCATTACTTAAAGCTCACTTGAAGTTCTTCATTACTACATCAAAAACTATTACTGCATTTCCACTCAAATTGACCTTTGTATTTGCACCTTTCTGTTTGTTCGCGAGTCGAGTTTTCTTTTGCAAAGCAGATCGGGTTTGTTTGCAAAATGCTGGATTTGTTTAATTATGGCACATAATTCACTCGATAGATATTCCCTGAAGATCACTTACAGCATCTTTAATACCAGCCGCTATCGGTCTCGAATGAGCGTTTGTGATGGCATCACCCAAGACAGATGCTAATATAAACAGAGCCCGTCCTGTGTGTAATCTAAAAGCTCTCTCCCTGCGTCTCAATGTTCACACTATCCATCCTAAACAGTGTGTGGGATTAGAAGAAGTGTGTCCCAAAGCACAGTATGTTGAAAAGAGTGTGTCAGACGTCCCAGGAATTCGTTCTCATTATCATTTAAAGAGACATGCACCGAAACGGGTCGCTGTGAACAGAGCTGTTTTAGAGGAGTATAAAAGGTGTTGTTTTACACAATCATTGAGGAATTTCATCCAAAGTATGTTACAAACTTTACAGAATCACACCAACTTGTGGAAAATGGGCATCCGATGAGCCCTTTAATGCTGGGTACACACTCAAAGATTTTCTAAATCTCATAAGATTTTCAAAATGTGAGAGACCACAAACATGAGGACAAAAAATCCTAGATTTAACCGTTTTGCTCCTTTAGTGAGTTCGTCCATCTCTGCTGTTCAAATCCTTTTAATGTTGTGCTGCGCCGTTTGCTATGCGTCCGTCTTCTCTTAGATTGCTTTCTGATTGGATATTGTTTCGTTTCACGTGATAATCTCCAGAGCGTGCGCTTTCTGATCATAAATATTCAACAGCGTTCTTCAGAGCAGATTCAGTCACTCTTAAAGGGATAGTTCACTTTGAAATTAATTGTTGGTGTGTTTTAGCTTACCTCAAGGGCATCCAAGATGTAGGTGTCTTTGTTTCCGCAGTATTTTCAATTTTAATATTTTTGGGTCAAACTGTTCTTGTCTGTCAGTCATATAATGCAACGAACAGTATTTATATCGTTTTTACCTCTTGTAACGCACAGACCGACGCGCCGGCGCCCTCAGATCACTTGGACGTGGCTGTGTTTACAAGAGGTAAAAACTATATAAATACTGTTCGTTTTCTCACACAAACCGCTCGTTTCGTGTCTTAGGCCATCAATGTGTACTTACATTTACGAGTCATTAAATCATGTTTAATTTGGACTTCTCTGTGCTGCTCTTTGAGGTGGTGACCATAGACCTGCATTATATGACTGACAGACAAGAACGGTTTGACCTAAAAATATCAAAATTGAAAATACTGCGGAAACAAAGACACCTACATCTTGGATGCCCTTGAGGTAAGCTAAAACATATCAAAAATTAATTTCAAAGTGAACTATCCCTTTAACACACCTCACACCACCTGATCAGATAATCTGTAGAACCATCAAGATTATCCGGACATTACCTAGGATTGCCGGAAGGGGAGAAATCGCCCTAGAATCAGCCCAATTATCTTGTGGTGTGTACCCAGTAGGGCTGTCACTTTTTAAGTCCAAAAATCAAGCGCACAATCGATCGGACCAACCAACACAAGTTTGAAAACGAAAATAGGGAATCGATTTTAACGGCCTTTTTTTTTTTTTACCAAAAATGTGTTTTATGTGGACAGATTAATATACTACACAGAACATGTAGGATACAATGTCTTTTCTGTTCACCAAATGCTTTTTAATATTCGCTATTATAATATTCGCACAAGCGCGCCGTTATTTGTTGCGTAGTGACGTGTGTGTATGTGTGTGTGTGTTCAAGTAAGCCAGAAATGTGCAGATTCTGCAATACGCTGTATTAATATATGATGAGGATCACGAGTTGCGTATTTGCGCTAAATCCGCGCAGATTTGGCTTACACGAACTTCCCAGCAAAGAAAGTGAGTAAACATAGAAACGCCAGATTGGCTCGTGATTTGACGGCGTTTCCCACCAAAGCTCATTTTTACCCGCTTTTGGCGAGTCGAGGGAGTTAATCTCAATCCCTGAATGTTGCGCTCCTGTTTGTCATTGTGCTGAAACGTCACGCCAATAAATCTTCAGAAATATTGCTGACTTGTGCGTCTCAAGCGCCTCTTTACGCTCGTCCTAATGCCTGTTAGGTGTCTGTGGATTTGCCTGTATTTGGTGTTGAAAATGTAAATGTCTTTAGACATGGAAATCGATTTTACAATCGATTCAATGAACACTTACGTCTCAAAAATTGAACAGGATTTTTTCACAAAAGTGACAGCCCTAGTGCCCAGTAGGGGTGTGCCATATCATACCGTCCATGATAACACCGGTATACATTTGAAACAATGTCACATCACGATATCGGTGATATAGCCTCGCCGTCGTCCATTAATACCTACACAATGGACACCTCATCGGGCATTAACCCTTACTTAACTTAGGGGCCGCTAACACGACACCGTTCTATAGGTGTGCGTGTTTGATATATGCGTGTAGTCGTCCCCTAGTCCCCAGCATTAGTAAACACGGCCTGTGTTTCTCAGGTGCTGTTCCTGCTGGTGCTGGCGATGCCGGAGGCGCTGAGCAGGGATGCGGTGGTGGACGTCCCGCTGGCCTCGTCTCTGCTCTCGCTGCCCTTCTGTCTGCTGTGTGTGCTGGGATCCGCTCTTCATGTGCTGGTGTGCACCTCGGCCGGCGGCTCGTGTTACCTCTGCTCTCTGCCCTGGCTCCTGGTGTTCACCGTCATCCTCTTCTCCTCCGCGTTCATGTGTGCTCTCGGGGCCATGGCCGTGAGGAGGATTCCCAGCAGCTACAAGAGCCCTGCTCAGGTGAGTGGAGGACAGGGGCATTTCTGCCGCACTAACAGCAACAAATGTCTGCCGTTGTACATGAGTCAGAACTGCGTGATATAAAGTCAGAAGTGTGTGATAGTCGCAATTGTGTGTTACAAAATCAGAATTGCAAGAAAAAGTCAGAATTGCTTGATATAAACTCACAATTCTGACTATTTCTCGCAATTGCGAGTTTGTCACGCAATTCTGACTTATTCTTGCAATTTCGACTTTATAACACAAGATTGCAACTAAATCACGCAATTCTGACTTTATAACACACACTTGCGACTTTATAACACAATTCTGACTTTATAACGCAATTCTGACTTTATATCAAACAATTCTGACTTTATAACACACAATTCTGACTTTATAACGCAATTCTGACTTTATAACGCAATTCTGACTTTATAACACAATTCTGACTTTATAACACAATTCTGACTTTATAACGCAATTCTGACTTTATAACACAATTCTGACTTTATAACACACAATTCTGACTTTATAACGCAATTCTGACTTTAACACAATTCTGACTTTATAACACACAATTCTGACTTTATAACACAATCAATTCTGACTTTATAACACGCAATTCTGACTTTATAACACACAATTCTGACTTTATAACGCAATTCTGACTTTATAACTCACAATTCTGACTTTATAACGCAATTCTGACTTTATAACACAATTCTGACTTTATAACACAATTCTGACTTTATAACTCACAGTTCTGACTTTATAACACGCAATTCTGACTTTATAACACACAATTCTGACTTTATAACACAATTCTGACTTTATAACACAATTCTGACTTTATAACTCACAATTCTGACTTTATAACTCACAATTCTGACTTTATAACACAATTCTGACTTTATAACACAATTCTGACTTTATAACTCACAATTCTGACTTTATATTGCAATTCTGACTTTATAACACAATTCTGACTTTATAACACAATTCTGACTTTATAACTCACAATTCTGACTTTATAACACACAATTCTGACTTTATAACACGCAATTCTTACTTTATAACATGCAATTGCAACCTTATATCATGCAATTCTGTCAGAATTTGTGTGAACATAAGTTTACAAGTGATTAATTAATAAAAAGAAATTAAGAGCCACAAACCATTATATTAAACTCTTTTTATTTTAGGTACACTTGGGTACATTAAAACAGAAGCCAACTCTATATTTCAAATGCATACGATGAATAGACAGGATTTTGATGCTAGATGAAAAATTGATGCTGAAAATTGCAGTCGCATGCCTTGATCAAACAGGATCCGGTTATTTTATGTTTAAGATAAAACAGAGATAAAATCTCCCAGCATTCGCTGTAACATGGAGGCAGTGGAGGAACACTAACACTGGCTTTTGGGTGATAGATAAATATGAAAAAAAAATCGATTCGTGGCCTTTGAGAATCGATTTTGATTCGCCCACATTAAAAACAACAACAATTAATCGAAAAATCTTTTTTTTTACCCAGCGCAATAATCCACTCGATCTGTGATGATGCACTCAATAATCCACTTGATCTGTGATGATGCACTGAATAATCCACTCGATCTGTGATGATGCACTCAATAATCCACTCGATCTGTGATAATGCACTCAATAATCCACTCGATCTGTGATGATGCACTGAATAATCCACTCGATCTGTGATGATGCACTCAATAATCCACTTGATCTGTGATGATGCACTGAATAATCCACTCGATCTGTGATGATGCACTCAATAATCCACTCGATCTGTGATAATGCACTCAATAATCCACTCGATCTGTGATGATGCACTGAATAATCCACTCGATCTGTGATGATGCACTCAATAATCCACTTGATCTGTGATGATGCACTCAATAATCCACTCGATCTGTGATGATGCACTCAATAATCCACTCGATCTGTGATGATGCACTCAATAATACACTCGATCTGTGATGATGCACTCAATAATCCACTCGATCTGTGATAATGCACTCAATAATCCACTCGATCTGTGATGATGCACTGAATAATCCACTCGATCTGTGATGATGCACTCAATAATCCACTCGATCTGTGATAATGCACTGAATAATCCACTCGATCTGTGATGATGCACTCAATAATCCACTTGATCTGTGATGATGCACTGAATAATCCACTCGATCTGTGATGATGCACTGAATAATCCACTCGATCTGTGATAATGCACTCAATAATCCACTCGAGCTGTGATGATGCACTGAATAATCCACTCGATCTGTGATGATGCACTCAATAATCCACTCGATCTGTGATGATGCACTCAATAATCCACTCGATCTGTGATGATGCACTCAATAATCCACTCGATCTGTGATGATGCACTCAATAATACACTCGATCTGTGATGATGCACTCAATAATCCACTCGATCTGTGATGATGCACTCAATAATCCACTCGATCTGTGATGATGCACTCAATAATCCACTCGATCTGTGATGATGCACTCAATAATACACTCGATCTGTGATGATGCACTCAATAATCCACTCGATCTGTGATGATGCACTGAATAATCCACTCGATCTGTGATAATGCACTCAATAATCCACTCGATCTGTGATGATGCACTGAATAATCCACTCGATCTGTGATGATGCACTCAATAATCCACTTGATCTGTGATGATGCACTGAATAATCCACTCGATCTGTGATGATGCACTGAATAATCCACTCGATCTGTGATAATGCACTCAATAATCCACTAATCCACTCGATCTGTGATAATGCACTGAATAATCCACTCGATCTGTGATGATGCACTCAATAATCCACTCGATCTGTGATAATGCACTCAATAATCCACTCGATCTGTGATGATGCACTGAATAATCCACTCGATCTGTGATGATGCACTCAATAATCCACTTGATCTGTGATGATGCACTCAATCCACTCGATCTGTGATAATGCACTGAATAATCCACTCGATCTGTGATGATGCACTCAATAATACACTCGATCTGTGATAATGCACTGAATAATCCACTCGATCTGTGATGATGCACTCAATAATCCACTTGATCTGTGATGATGCACTGAATAATCCACTCGATCTGTGATGATGCACTCAATAATCCACTCGATCTGTGATGATGCACTCAATAATCCACTCGATCTGTGATGATGCACTGAATAATCCACTCGATCTGTGATGATGGACTCAATAATCCACTCGATCTGTGATAATGCACTCAATAATCCACTCGATTTGTGATAATGCACTCAATAATCCACTCGATCTGTGATAATGCACTCAATAATCCACTCGATCTGTGATAATGCACTCAATAATCCACTCGATCTGTGATGATGCACTCAATAATCCACTCGATCTGTGATGATGCACTCAATAATCCACTCGATCTGTGATAATGCACTCAATAATCCACTCGATCTGTGATAATGCACTCAATAATCCACTCGATCTGTGATAATGCACTCAATAATCCACTCGATCTGTGATAATGCACTCAATAATCCACTCGATCTGTGATAATGCACTCAATAATCCACTCGATCTGTGATAATGCACTCAATAATCCACTCGATCTGTGATGATGCACTCAATAATCCACTCGATCTGTGATAATGCACTCAATAATCCACTCGATCTGTCATGATGCACTCAATAATCCACTCGATCTGTGATAATACACTGAATAATCCACTCGATCTGTGATGATGCGCTCAATAATCCACTCGATCTGTGATAATGCGCTCAATAATCCACTCGATCTGTGATAATGCACTCAATAATCCACTCGATCTGTGATAATGCACTCAATAATCCACTCGATCTGTGATAATGCACTCAATAATCCACTCGATCTGTGATAATGCACTCAATAATCCACTCGATCTGTGATAATGCACTCAATAATCCACTCGATCTGTGATGATGCACTCAATAATCCACTCGATCTGTGATGATGCACTCAATAATCCACTCGATCTGTGATAATGCACTCAATAATCCACTCGATCTGTGATAATGCACTCAATAATCCACTCGATCTGTGATAATGCACTCAATAATCCACTCGATCTGTGATAATGCACTCAATAATCCACTCGATCTGTGATGATGCACTCAATAATCCACTCGATCTGTGATGATGCACTCAATAATCCACTCGATCTGTGATAATGCACTGAATAATCCACTCGATCTGTGATAATGCACTCAATAATCCACTCGATCTGTGATAATGCACTCAATAATCCACTCGATCTGTGATAATGCACTCAATAATCCACTCGATCTGTGATAATGCACTCAATAATCCACTCGATCTGTGATAATGCACTCAATAATCCACTCGATCTGTGATGATGCACTCAATAATCCACTCGATCTGTGATAATGCACTCAATAATCCACTCGATCTGTCATGATGCACTCAATAATCCACTCGATCTGTGATAATACACTGAATAATCCACTCGATCTGTGATGATGCGCTCAATAATCCACTCGATCTGTGATAATGCGCTCAATAATCCACTCGATCTGTGATAATGCACTCAATAATCCACTCGATCTGTGATAATGCACTCAATAATCCACTCGATCTGTGATAATGCACTCAATAATCCACTCGATCTGTGATAATGCACTCAATAATCCACTCGATCTGTGATAATGCACTCAATAATCCACTCGATCTGTGATGATGCACTCAATAATCCACTCGATCTGTGATGATGCACTCAATAATCCACTCGATCTGTGATAATGCACTCAATAATCCACTCGATCTGTGATAATGCACTCAATAATCCACTCGATCTGTGATAATGCACTCAATAATCCACTCGATCTGTGATGATGCACTCAATAATCCACTCGATCTGTGATAATGCACTCAATAATCCACTCGATCTGTGATAATGCACTCAATAATCCACTCGATCTGTGATGATGCACTCAATAATCCACTCGATCTGTGATGATGCACTCAATAATCCACTCGATCTGTGATAATGCACTCAATAATCCACTCGATCTGTGATGATGCACTCAATAATCCAGCCGCTCTCGCTCGGGTTAATCCCGCTGAAGTCCACGTGTCGGCCGGCTCAAACAAACACAGCCGTGTTTTGCCATCTTGTTTACACTCTTCAGAGAAGTCAACCTGTGAATGTCTGTCTGGTGGTCCTCTCGACACATTAGGCGTTCGCACTTCAGAAGCTTCACACACAGCGGCTTCGTGTCTCTGGAGGGCCGAGTTTCAGAGCTTCTCGTTTTCCTCTAAACACCAAAAACAAGTCCTGACTGAGGGTTTATGAGGACGAGTTCACGGGAGTTTATTTCGGGTGTGTTGGATAGACAGGCTTTGTGTGTGTGTGTGTGTGTGTGTGTGTGTGTGTGTGTGTGAATGACCTGATGAATAAAGATGGCTGTGTAAATAACCCTGCTTAGGAAGTCAGTATGACACTAGAAAACTATACAACAATATCTCAATTCCTCAGAGGAACAGTATTCACACTACAGGTGAAACTCGAAAAATTAGAATATGGTGTTCATTTATTTCAGTAATTCAACTTAAAAAGTGAAACTAATATATTATATAGACTCATTACATGCAAAGTGAGATATTTCAAGCCTTTATTTGATATAATTTTAATTACAGCTTATGAAAACCCCCAAATTCAAAATTAGAATATTGTGAAAAGGTTTTCATAAGCTGTAATCCATAATCATCAAAATTATAACAAATAAAGGCTTGAAATATCTCACTTTGCTTGTAATGAGTCTATATAATATGTTAGTTTCACCTTTTAAGTTGAATTACTAAAATAAATGAACTTTTGCACCATATTCAAATTTTTCGAGTTTCACCTGTAAAGTGAAATTTCACTTATCTAGCACAGTTAATGCAGCAGCTGTTGCCCAAAGCGCTTCACAATCACTAAAAACACAAAATAAGAGGAGTACAGAGAGAGAAATATTAGAGTTAGTGCTGCCGTGCGATTAAAAAAAAGTAACTAACTAATTAATCGCACATTTTTCTGTAATTAATCGCGATTAATCGCACCTTACATTAACGTTTTGAATATATTTTATATTGTATGAGTTTCACATTTAATGTAGAAACAACATAAATGTGTTGGAAATATACAGAAATTGAATAGTTATCAAACACTTCACTGCATATATTATAAATTAAATATAATTTAATTTGGATTAAAGCTACAAAAAAGACTCAGCCGAGAGCAGTGAGTGATTTTCTCGTGTTCTTTGATTAGCATTATTGACAGGCGGCAGCAGGTTCATGAGGCCGTTTATTTTCCTAGAAATCTTCGTTTGTGTCGTTTGTGTTTTCCTGAAGAAGGGCGAGTAAATGATGAGAGTATTTTAATTTTTTGAGTGAACTATCTCTTTAATAAAAACTCCACTCAATAATGCATATCTGATTTTAGTCTCAACAGCAGAGCCAGGGAAAGTTTTCCGAGAGATTTACTCCCGCAGTTAATGAGATAAGAAGAGGACACCTCTGTTAATTACCTCTCTCTCTCTCTCTCTCTCTCTCTCTCTCCCTCTCTCTCTCTCTCTCTCTCTCTCTCTCTCTCTCATTTGCTCGCTCTCTCTCCCTCTCTCTCTCTCTCCCTCTCTCTCTCTCTCTCTCGGCGGCACAGCAGAGAGAGTGCTGACAGTCAGAGGTGAGAACAAACAGAGTGATCATTAGAGAGAGAGAGCAGAAGTCGGGGAAGTTTTGCAGCATCACTCCTGGATTCCCACTGGAGCTGCTGTCACCTGTCAGTCATGTGAAGCATCACTCTTGCTCAATATTTAACGAGCAGGTTTTGTGCTCCGGTGGGAAGAGCTCAGCTTCATGCACAGGGAATATTCTAGGCTCTAAATTAAACGCTTTATGATTTTTAGCTGCATTTAGGTTGAATAAAGACAAACCCGAGTCGCCTAATTCAAGGGGCCGTTTCATGGTAAACCGGATTTTTCCGGCTCGTTTGATGTACTATGTGTGCTAGGGATCGACACATAGTATGACAGCGAAGATCATTCAGGAAAACACAGTTATGATTTATGTGATCGGGGACGATGGCATATTGAGGTTAGGACATGCGTTTCCTCGGATCAAACACAATAGAATCGGAGC